>VDFB02000007.1:118328396-118368464 GCA_007258455.2 Sequoia sempervirens | reverse complement strand
ACCATGGGCCTTGATCATTGTACTTGATTTTATTGTTGTAGCTCTTGGATGTAATTAAAACGTATAATGTGAAGTTGGAGAATGTTAGGATAATGTGACATTAACCTTGTAATCCTATATAATTTATATGTCTCCACATTCCTTGGAATGTGTTGTAGGGGACATGAGAGAAAATCATAAAAAATTGGCATGTTGTAATTTTATTTCAAAGAGAGGATTTAATTTTGGTGGAGGTTACACATCAAAAATGGATAAGTAATCTTTCTTAGGTGTCCACATTGAAATTTGGAAGGTCTTAGATGGGATGACCAAGGGTGGAGAAGAAAAGGTGTTTGTTGGTGTTCCATTGGAGAGTAGAAATGTCATCAGAGCGTCTGAAAGGTTAAGATTTGGATAGGCTATGGGTTAGGTGCTCATGTCGGAACCTTGTAATTTCCGCTTAATATTTAATCATGTATTTTTTTTTTCCAAGAAGGGTGTGTGGGTTTTTGCAGGTAATTTTTTACCTCTTATTTTGCTTTACCATTCATGATTTTACCTTGCACAAGTTCTATATATCAAAGCCATGAGATGGTAGTTTCATGTTGAGTTATTTTAGGTAACAAGGTGCTATCGTGTTGATTAGAGATCAATAGTGGAGTTTATTATTTTTTACTCTCATTCAAATATTAATAATATATTTTCACTCTTGTATCATGTGGATTTTTTCCCTAAAGTGCTTCTCCACATAAATCTAGTGTCACATTTTGTTTGTTGATTTTATATTGTGATGAATTTTGCAATCACATGTTTAAATCTAATTTGCTAATCCGATTTTCAAATCTGAATTCATTTTCATATGTTCATTTTATATCTTTCCTTCACCTTATTTTCAAGAGTTTTGATCCTTTTCTAAGTTAAACAGATCCTTACCTTCAATATATGAATCAAAATTATTGGCCAGCCCAACCATCCATATACCGAGAATCCCATTATATGTAAATGTGTTCATTTCTCATCTAAAGAAACCACAGAACCTAACTTCAACTACATTAAGCTACATGAATGATCTTAGATCCAAAAGAAACCTAGACATTGTCTCACTACCAATCAAGTGTATATAGCCCCACCGAGGTTATCATTGTGATTTCCTCAACATAGCTCTACTACTAGCTAGGTGTTCATTTTGCCAATAGAGATATTTGAATACTCCTAAAAGTTTAACTTCTTTTAATTTGCAATATTTTTTTTGTCTATTTTAATATTCTTTCTTTTCTTTTCAACTTGAGAGAAATGAATCTCTCCATTAGGTCTACGAATCACAATGGTGATAAATTGAGGATTTTATATTTTTCACTTAACACAATATCAATTAGATACCAAAGAAACTTTTTTTTTAAAGTATAGATATAAAAGAAATCAAAATACTTCAAGCTAAGTTAACAATAGGTTCCTTTCCCAAGAATTAATGTTCAAGTTATCTAAAACTAACTATATATTTCTTCCATTAATTCACCCAAATGATACATCAAAGAAATAACTAAGCACACCCTCTAATGGTATATTGTTATGTAAACAACACACCCAAAAGGAAAATAAGACCCCAAAATTAAACCAAAAAAAAACCAACAAAACAAGACAAAAATAAACTTAAAACTAACTATGTACAAAGAGTAGGTCCTTAAGTTGGCCTATGCCTAAAAATAATGCTTCAAAAACTACACATTTGTGGACACCATGATATATTCTCCAATGATATTTTCAGTATATAAGTATTGTCCCCTAAAATATTGGTAATCTAGAAAGGGTTGAGCCAAAGTTCATCAAATTTTCCATGCTCTCCTTTCCTTTTGTGAGCTTTATCCCAATAAAGTACCAAATACAAAATATGGGATGCTTTAATTTTAGCCTTGTGATGAAACCATCATTTTATGAGTCTAATGCTTAGAAATTTTTTCAATAGTAGCATCATGTTTTTCTTCTAAATGGAGGATTTGTGACAACCTAGCCTCCAACATATCCTCAACATCATAATATTTATTGAAAAATTACAAAGTGGATATTTAAGGTGAAAATTTTATATAGGCTTGAGGACATAAACCAAGTGGGGGTGATGTTCCAAGTGAAACCTTCCTCTGAGTATGATCTACCCAAAAGGAAAACTTTAATTGGGTGTGCCATTCATTAAGATTTCTATCTATAAGTTTCGTAATGATAAGTTAAGCAGGTTCTTATTGGTGGACTCACCCACTCCATTTCCTTGGGGGTAGTAATTAGATGATAATTTTAAAATAATTCCATAATCAAATTCCTAGTTATCTAAAACTTCAAAGAGTAAAATGCAGGACCACTATCACAAACCAATATAAATGGACAACCAATATGGGTTATGATATAATCTTCAATAAATTCCATTACCACTTCAATAATACATTGCCTATATATTTATTCCTTAGTCCATCTAGTGCAATAATCAGTGGTGATGATAATATACATGTGGCTTGTAGAGGAAGATGAATTAATTATACCAATAAAGTCGAGTTCCCACTATGCAAAGGGGTGTACCTATATTATAGGTTGTAATGGCATGACTAAGTTCTTATCCTTTGTAGTATTTATTTGGTAATTTTGATAGGTGCAAACATGCATGTATGCATCATGGAAAATTTTGGGTTAATAATATCCTACTCATAATTTTTTATGTATAGTGGAAGCAACAGATCCATGACTACTACCAAATTTATCATGGAAATTAGCTAGAACTGTAGGAACCTTAGGTTTACTAAGATAACATAAATAAATACCATCATGATTTCTCTCATATAATACATAACCTTTTATCATAATTTTTTTTCTCTTTAATCACAAGGCTTTTTGTTAAACTAAATTCATATGAGGAGGGTAGTGTTGTTATAGCAAATAAAAGGTAATGTCATTGTATCACTCATTAGGAGAAAAATATTGAAGGGAATTTTGGAGATGGAATAATAGGCCCTACCTTAGATATCATATGATTGAGAGCTTTCCCCTTTACAATCTTCATGGGTTGAATCTCCATGTCAAATTCTTATTCATTGCTCTCCATTTTCCTCTTCTTTCACCTAAATTTTTCTGCATTAAGAGAATTTTAACTACAAGATTTGGAAAAATCACATTAACCTTACTTTGCAATATATAATGCCTAAATTTATTTATAGTCTTCACCAAAGAATACACCTTCTTTTCTATTATTTTATATTTCAATTCAACATTCTTGAAAGGAGCACTCATGAAAGAAGTCAAACACTCATCTCCTAGCCACTTCTTCTAAGCCAATATTGTAGTGTAAGTATACTCAAATGCAAACATATATATATGTATTAAATGGTACTAAATATTTAGGACTTACCAAAATTGGAGTTTCTATGATTTCTAGTTTAACCTCTTTAAATTCCTTCTTTTATTTTGTAGTACATTCAATCTTGACATCCTATTTTAACATAGCATTTAAAGGTCTCACTATTTTAACAAACCTAGGAATAAACTATTGTACAAATTTATTCTTGCCAAATTATGACTTTAGCTCATTTTTAATAATAGGATGCTAGATCTTAAAAATATCCTACACACACACTCTAGGTCAATATAAATACCATTCTCTAAGATAACATGACCCAATATTTTTCCCTCAATGACCTTGAAAATATATTTCCTTAGATTTAATGAAATACCATATTCTCTACATCTCTAAAATGCCTTTGTCAGGTATGAAATGTGGTCTCCCCTCTTCTTTGAGAAGACTACTAGGTAATCCATATAAATGATAATTAATTTTCACACCAAATAACAAAAGGTAATATCCATACGTCTTTGAAAATGTTGTGTCAAAAAATGGGTTCCTTGACATTTTCACACTCGTTTGGGTCCTCCTTGTGGATTGTGGATTTTGGCTTAAAGTTCCCTTGGGTTCCTTGACATTTTCACACTCATTTGGATATTATCGGAGTGATTCCCCCATTTATAAGGTCATAATCTTCACAAAAAGTCACCTACAAGTCCGAAATTGATAGTTTCATATATGGAAATCAAGAGGAACATGAAGAGAAAACATTAAAGACTAAATTAAAATGTTCAATTTTTATAAAACCCTAAGTGGACTCATTTTCCAAGATTGGCCAATGAGTCCCATTTTCGGTCAATTTTGAGATATTTGTAGTTTCAGTTACCCTTTTCCAAGAACCCTGTTGTTGTACATAAACCATGATTTGGGACTGATTCACGCAGAATGGTGAATGAGTCCTAGTAGGAAAAAATTTTAGGATCAACAACATTTCCAGTCTTCATTAGAGCCTCTACAAGTTTCCAGGTGCACACTTTCTCTTTTGCAGTTTTTTGTGTTGTTTTGTTTACTTTTCTAAGTCATTTTGTAGATCATTGCATCAAACTAGGTTTAGCATTTCATCTTCCATGTCATTATCTTTTCCAAGTTTAAACTTGGTGGTGAACCCCTCTTGTAATCTGAAATTAAACCCTAGGATACCCTATTGTCAGATCTCTTGCCTCTATTCAACTCTTGGGGTGAGATCTCTAGGGTCATACTTGAATGTGAAGTATAGAAGATTGTTGCCCTAGGTCCTAAACCCTAGTGGAGACAAAATTATATCTTACATTTTGGTGAACCTACATTTAGAATACATTCTTTTCTAATTTGGAGTCCATCATCATCCTAGATCTAGCTTGCATTAACATTGCATTAGGGTTTGCATTAGTTAATTGGCATTCTAGGGTTTCTAAATTTTGCATTAGTGAAAGTGCATATAGGTTGCAATATTTCATCTCAAATCATCTCAAATCATATAAAATCTACATTTTCATTTAGTCTTTAGGTCATACAAACTAAAAAGGATCAAAATCACTTAAAAATCCCTAAAAAAATTGAAAAAAAAGTCCCTACTAGGACTCATTCACCACCTTGTGCGAATCAGTCCTAGTGCACCCCTGAAATTTCCTTTTATAGCATCAAAAAACTTGTTTTTGTACTTCTGTTTGCTGCCATTGGTTATCTATTTTAGTGGGTTGACTTTCTATTTCATGCATTTTACAAAAACTAGCTTAAATTGGTCCATTTCATTCATTACTTAATTAATTTTTTTCATTCACAACATTTCATTTTCAGATCATTGCATAGAGTAATCAGTAAATTGCCTTGATTAAAATTTGAAAATTGGATTAAAATTTGAAAATTACATTTCATTCTAGGCCTTAACATTGCATTTTAAGATTGCATAGACTATTGTTCAAAAATGTTAGTTTCAATCTTTTCCAATTTTGCAAAGAAAATTTTTGTCAATAAGCATGTTAGTCATTCATTCAATGCATTCCCTAGTTATGAGAGTCTCTTAGCACAAGAGAGTGAAAATGTTAACACTTGCCTTAAACTTACACCCCCTCCTATCTCCCCTATTTGTGAGGATGATGTGATAGAAGAGAATACAAACATAGATAATCATGATGATCATAATTGTTCTTCTTCCGATACCTCTCCTTTTAGTGACGAAGGTATCTTGGTGAAAGAAGATACAATCATTGAGAATCATGAAGATCTTGCTTGTCCTTCTCCTCATCCCATTTAGGAAGATATTATAGCACAAGAGAATGAGATCATAAACACATTTCTCAACATTACTTTACCTAATCTCCATTCCCCCTTTTTCTTGTGAGAATAATTTAGTGGAAGAGAATGAGATTGTAAATGATGAGGATGATAGATTGGTGTTAGATGATCAAATCTTTAAGGTCTATAATAACCCTATTTATGATCCTTCACCTACTTATCCTATTTTGGAAGATATTAGGGAACAAAGGAATAAAATCATAAATGATCATGAAAATCATACTTGTCCTTCTCCTAGTATCTCTCCTCGTTGTCAAGAAGATACTTTGATTGATGAAAGTCATGAGAATCTTAGTTGTCCCCCTTTGCCTAGGGAAACCCTTATTGAGAAAGAAAATTCAACCATTTATCATTCCCATACTTGTGATGAAGTCATTTTGGAAGAACCAATCCTTGAATGTCAAGAAAATTTGGTTTGTAGTTCTCCTAACAACTCTCCTCCTAGGGAGAATATCATGATGCAATAAAATAACAAAAATAGTAATGTGGCTTCCTTAGGTGATGGTAAAAAGGCAATTCTAGATTTCCCTTTATTAGAAATACATCAAAGCAAGACCACTGAGGTTATGAATGCATAAGTTTCCATTAAATCCCCCTTGACTATTGAACCTCCTACATACCCTGTGGGACATCCTTTGAACCCTCTAATTCTTTACCCACCTTCACACAAACAACAAACTCAAAAAAATACGAGCTTATGCTTTACCCACCTTGTTAGTGTAGGTTTTTATTTTCCTAGTGGGTTAATTTATTTTCCCTTAGTCCTAGGTTTTTCCTACACTTAATTAAGCTTGCTTAGGATAATAAAGTGAGTTTATTATTTAATAACTAGGAGATAATTGGTGAATTGTTCCCTTCCTTAAAGGTGGAACTACTTTCCACTTTTGGTGGTCCATCTCCACTTTTTGTGGTTGATTCCTATTAGTTGGATGTACCACCTATCTCCTCTCCTAAGTTCTATATAAACTCACTACCTAGCTTGTATTTGCATCCATTCTTGCAATAATCTTGCATCCATTCATGCATATTTGCATTTTATCTTTTAGCTTGGAGCTCTTAATGTAATTTTATCATACTGACATTGCATAATCTCTCAAAGTCCTGGTGTGCATTCTTTATGCTTTTCTAGTTTATGTAGCTTTGATTTTCTCTTATAAATTTCTTCGGTTATTCAATCTATTTCAAATTTCTAACATGGTATTAGAGCTTTTTTTTTGAGAAATCTAAGTTCTTAGATTCCTGATTGAGAGATTGAGTTTCTTGTAAAACACTTGTAAATTCTTGTATGCTATTCTCTTGTGTTCTTGAATGATCTAGAGAATCAGAAAGGATTTGCAAAGATTTTATTACCTCTTTATTTTGCATATGTGTTTTGTGAGATCCGGGTGATTGCAACATTTTTTACTATACCAACGTGTCCAAAAGGCTCAAGAAAGTCATATTTGGCTTTTGTTTCATCCACATTGCAGATCATTTGACATAGTTGTAGGCGGGGGTTTGAAAAAATTCATTTTTCATTGGAGCCGTTTTGCTTTTTGCTTCAAAAAATACAACTTCCACTCACTTTTGAGAAAAACAATTTTTGGGTTTTGTAGCCAAGGTTGAAATCTCAAGTGGGTATCATTTAGATTTTTCATATCTTGCATAGATTTGAAGAGAATTGCTATACAAAAATCATTGCGCATCACTTTTCTCCTAGTTAAAGGTTAAAAAAAAATCATTTTTTCATCTTATGTTTGCTGGATCAAAAAACGATTTCTGGGTTTTGTTCTTATCTAAAAAATATTTCTGGGTTTTTGTTATCGTCTACAAACAATGTGTAGATTTTTCAGAAATAAAATCAGAAATAAAACTTTTTTGCTAGAAAAAAATTGTTTCCTACAGGCTAAATTCAACCAACTTTTTAAAAATTCATATCTTTTGCTTTGGGCATTGGATTTCAGCAAATAAGATATCATTGGAAAGCTAGAGATGAGCACTTTCTATCCAAAAAGGTATTGAGAAGATATTTTGCCAACTTGTACTAGATATTTTAGGTTGAAGCTACCTTGTGCTAATTTCTTCAATAGGCCATAACTTTCACCCTTATGCTCCGATTTTCAAAAACGAAAAGGAGTTGGAAAGGTCTTGAAGAGAACTACACAATCATAAAGCTATTTTTTCTAGATTTTGTCTCAGGTTCATTTTGCATCAGAATTTGTAAGTTCGGTTGTTTTGAGCCCATTGAGCATTGTATCTTGGAAAAGTCTTTGTAAATGCACTAAATTATAAAGTTCCAACCTTATAGTATTTGGGGGTTGATCTTTGATACTAGTGAAAAGGGTGGGGGTATTCTTGGCATTCTTGTGTTCACTTTCTTTCCACATTTCCTTTTGCATTTCTTTATCATGGCATCTACAATAGTTCCTATTCTAACTACATACAACTACTTTGAGTGGAAAAATCAAATGGAAATTCACATAAGAAGACTTGGTTTGCATAGAGTAGTAATGGGACTAGAAACTAAACCAAATGAAGATGAAAAAATGTCTAAGTGGTTTAACAAGTGTGATAGAGCATATGGAGAATTGTGTGTGATTGTATCTCCTGACTTACTCTTTCATGTTGAATCTTTGAATACTTCAAATGAAATATGGAAAAAGCTAGAATCTCTTTTTTGGTGCACAAGATTCTATGAGGAGTCATATGTTGGAGAATGAATGAATTAGTTTAAATCCAAGAAACTTCAACACAATTCAGGATTTTTTCACCAAAATGAAATCACCAAGGCTATAACTACAACAATGTGGAATTGATAAGAAAGATGAACAATTGATTCTAAGTATTCTCTCAAAGCTAAGTTCTGAATATTCAATATTTGTTTCTTCCTTCTATGCTACTAAGGATGCACTTGGATCTCAATTCAAGATGACATATTTGGATGATTTTGCTACTTCTCTCATACGGGAGTAGGAAAAGCTAATTCAAATGGTCACTCTTAAGTCTTCTAAGTCTCATGCCTTGGCTACCAACCTTGGGACAAATGAACAAAGAGGAAAAAGTAGTAATAAGGATAAAAAACAAAAGAATAGCGAAGAGAAGAAGAATTATAAATCTACTACTCCAAAAGCAAGTAAAGAGACCTCATCTTCAAAAGGTGACAAGCCTAAGAAAGATAGGGTCAAATGTGCCTATTGTAAGAAACCGGGTCATGATGAGCACAAATGTTTAAAGAAACAGGTTGATCATTTAACACACATTCTTGAGAAGAATAATCTTAGTGTTCCCGATTCCATCAAAAAAAGTTCAGAAGAGGGTTCCCACAAGGCTAAAGAGAAAAGCAAGGGGAAAGGAAAGGGCAAGGAACTTGTAACTGTTTCTTCTCCACCATCCACATGGGTTCTTGATTTGGGTGCTTCACACCACATGGCTTCAACTAAGGATGAACTTGAATCTATGGAGCCATGTTCTATGCCTTCCATTTTGATGGGTGATGACACTCCACTTGAGGTGTGTAGGAGAGGGTCTGTTGATATGGGGGATGGCACATTCTAGGATGTTCTTTATGTGCCCTCATTATCAACTAATCTCCTATCTATCTATCAAATCACTCACACAGGAACAAGAAAGAGAGTTGAGTTTACTCCTGATTCAGTGGTGATTCGTGAGATACCAAATGATTCTATAGTTGTAGTTGGGAGAGAAGAACATTAGTCTCAACTTTATTTGTTTTCTCACTTTGTTCCTGATCCTCTTTCGACTATTCTACTCACTCATTTAGATAATATGAGTAACTTGTGGCATCAACGATTTGGTCACTTGAACTATCACTACCTACAACAACTTAGCAAATAGGACATGGTTACAGGATTTCCTACAGATCACTTTTCTAAAGGTTTTTGTCATGGTTGCATTCTTGGCAAGCATCCTTAAGAGAACTTTGACAAAGGAAAAGTTTTGAGAGCCTCACATCTTTTGGTGTTGGTACATAGTGATTTGACAGGGCCATTTCCACAACCATCGTTCAGTAGAGCTTGATATGTTTTGACATTCATTGATGATTTCTCCAGGTACACCATTGTGCACTTTCTCAAAGAGAAGTCTGAAGTCTTTGATTCATTCTTGGAGTATAAGGATTTTGCATAGAAACAAACTAGAAAATCTATCAAATTTCTGTGTACAAATAATGGGGGGAATATGTCAACCATAGGTTTGTACAATATTGTGCTTTAGAGGGCATTGATTTGCAACATATAGTCCCCTACAGTCCTCAATAGAATGGAGTTATAGAATGGAAGAATCAGTCCTTGAAATAGATGGCTAATTGTATGATTCACTCCAAGTCTTTGGCACCACCATTCTGGGAAGAAGCCATTAACTGTGTGTGTTATATCCTGAATCATGTTCCCCACAAAGCTGTGAAGGGGGTAACTCCTTTTCAAGCTTGGACCAATTGGAAATTGTCAGTTAAGCACTTTCGATTGTTTGGCTCTAATGCATGGGCTAACATTCCAACAGAGAAACACAAGGCTATGGATCTACAGAGCAATCCTTGCATATTTGTTGGTTACCCATATGATGTCAAAATCTACAGGCTTGTTCATCCTACCACACATGAGTTCTTCATTGAGAGGAGTGTTCAATTTGAGGAGACTACTTCTAGTCCTTCTCTCGACACTTCTCCTACCACCATCAGCTTGGAGTCCTTGTATCATCATGATAGTTCTTCAGGGATTCATAATACTTCAGAACATGATGAGGATTCTTCTTCCTCCACTTCAGATGATGATAGTGATCATGAGGATGCACACAGTTCATCTTCAAAGTATGATGATTCTCCTCCAAATTATCCTCCTTCTCTAGCCATAGGGCCTCTTTGTACTCGTCAAAATTTGCAGTCAACAGGTGATTGGGTAGGGGATCCATTAGATCACAAGAGAACAAGATCACAGTTTTAGGATGCTCCACATGCCTTCCTTGCTTTATCTTCTGATTCATAGACTTTTCAGGAAGCTTCTAGTGTCCTTGAGTGGGACACAACCATGTAGGAAGAGTTTAGTTCCTTGGAGAGGAACCACACCTAAGATCTTGTCCCACTTCCTAAGGGAAGAAAATTTGTTTGATACAAGTAGGTCTATCGAACAAAATATGCAACAGATGGGTCAGTTGACAAGCATAAGGCTCACTTGGTTGCCAAAGGATTCTCCCAAGTTCTAAGGTTTGACTACTTTGAGACTTTTGCACCAGTCACCAAAATGAATTCCATCTGACTTGTTCTTTCCATAGCTACAACATAAAGAATGGATGTTCATCATATCAATGTGAAGAGTGCTTTTCTTTACAGTGATCTTCAGGAGGAGATATACATGGAGCAGCCATAGGGGTTTGTTAAGGATTCTTCACTTGTGTGTCATCTTCAAAAGTCCCTCTATGGCCTCCAACAGGCCCCTCGGGCTTGGTACACCAAGATGGACTCCTTCCTTCTAACAGTGGAATTCACTTGATGCCATTCAGATCTTGATGTCTACATATTGTAGCAGGATGATACTCACACCTTCTTGGTTCTCTACGTCGATGAATTTTTTATCATAGGGAGTCACTCATCCACCATTCAGGCAGTGAAAATTGCCCTTCATGATCAGTTTTCGATGTTAGACTTGGGATTGTTGCATTACTTCTTGGGGATTGAAATCACTCAGTCTTCCTTAGGTATCAATCTTGCATAGTCTAAGTATGCACTTGACATACTCCAGAGGTTCCACATGGCTGATTGTAAGCCTGCTCCAACTCCATTATTTTCAGGAGTCAAACTTGAGGCTAAGTTTTCTTCACCCTTTGGTTGATGGCACTTTGCATCGACAACTCGTTGGTAGTATCATCTATTTTACTCATACGAGGCTTGAAATTTCATATGCAATAGGCATGGTCTCTCGATTCATGCAAGAGCCACATGAGTTGCACTGGAAAGAAACTAAGTGAATTCTTCATTACATCAAGGGTACTCACAATTATGGGATTCATTATGTAGCAGGCATGGATTTTGACTTCGTGGAGCACACAGATTCAAATTGGGTGGGTGATTATTAGGATCGCAAGTCTTTCAAGGTATTGCTTCTCCTTTGGTTTCAGTCTAGTTTGTTGGTCAAGGAAGAAGTAGTCTTCTATTGCTCTTTCATCTACAGAGGATAAGTATCAAGGAGCAATTAATGCTACTACTAAGGCCATCTAGCTTCAAAAAATTCTCAGTGAGTTTGGAATTCCCTTCGGAAGCCCACAGTCATCCATTGTGACAACCAGAGTGTGATTCAAATATCTCGCAATCTAGTTAATCATCAATAGACCAAGCACATCGAGATCCACATGCACTACATCCGAGAGCTAATTCATCATGAGATCATTGATCTCAAGTACTGTCCAACATCAGATCAGACTGCAGACATCTTCACCAAACCCTTCACTAAGAGAAAGTTCCTTCATTTTTGGGATTTTCTTGGGGTGCGGTTGGTGTCATCTATGGGGGGGATACTTAGTCCTTTTCTTCTTTTCATCTCTCTTTTGGGGAGGATTTTTGTCCCACTGGGTTTTCTCCTTTTCTCTGGTTGTGAGAGATTTTTATGCATTGCATTTGTACATGGGTACCTAACATGGCCTAGTTGTCGGGACCCATAATCTTTTACATCCTCCTAAGTTGTGCTTAAGGGGGTATTGGTGTAGGTTTTTATTTTCCTAGTGGGTTAATTTATCTTCCCTTAGTCCTAGGTTTTTCTTACACTTAATTAAGCTTGCTTAGGATAATAAAGTGAGTTTATTATTTAATAACTATGAGATAAGTGACAAGTTGTTCCCTTCCTAAAAGGGTGGAACTACTTTCCACTTTTGGTGGGCATCTCCACTTTTGGTGGTCCATCTCCACTTTTTGTGGTTGATTCCTATTGGTTGGGTGTGCCACCTACCTCCTCTCCTAAGTTCTATATAAACTCACTGCTTAGCTTGTATTTGCATCCATTCTTGCAATACTCTTGCATCCATTCATGTATATTTGCATTGTATCTTTAATCTTGGAGCTCTTAATGCATTTTTTTCATATTGACATTGCATAATCTCTCGGAGTCCTAGTGTGCATTCTTTATCCTTTTCTAGTTTATGTAGCTTTGATTTTCTCTTATAAATTTCTTGGGTTATTCAATCTATTTCATATTTCTAACACACCTAAGAATAATGTATCACAACAACTGAGTCATAATATCGTTGCTCATACATATAACACTAGAAACAATCTACAACCAACACAAACAACTCCAACATACCTCCCATTTCCTAATCCCATCTTATTGAACAAATAAAGAACACTCCTGCTAAGATATGCTTATGGAACTTTATTCAAGCATCCCCTCACTACCATAAGCTGATTCAAAGTTCCTTGCAACAAGTTCCTATCCCTTCTAATGTGCAACTAAATGACATAGAATCCATGATTCAAGGAATAAACACTGTCATTGTTTTCCACCAAAGTGAACTACCCCCTTTGGAAGTGAAAAAAAAAATGATGCTTTCATGATCATAGATTAATACAATAGAAAAGGGATAAAGTAAACCCTCATTGACAATGGCTTTTCCCTTAATGTGTGTAGTGTATCCCTCTTGGATAGGCTTAGCATAGAAAAATAAAAAAATCAACTAGTCACTTTATCTATTAGTGGATTTGAAAATGTTGGAAAGGAACCACTTGGTGTGATTACTTTGACTATTACAACTAGAAAAGCAACATTAGAAACACCAATCCATGTTATGGCTGATGATCTTTCATACAATCTTCTTTTAGGAAGACCTTGGATTCATGAGATGCATGTGGTGCCTTCTACTCTTCATCGTAAAATGAAGTATGTCTACAACAACACAATTTACACACTTGATGTTGATCATGAGCCTTATAGTGTCTTACAACTTGAGAAAAACAAAGAGAATCCTTTGAAAAAATTGACACCAACTACACAAGTAGAACCCATGTCAAAACAACAAAAAGATAGGTGTCCTAAACCCTTCACAATGATATCACTAGATGATTTGGGATCATTGGATTTTGACTCACCATTCATGGGATAATATAAGATCATAAACAAAGACTTTGATCAAAAGGGAAAATTAAAAGTGGTAATTTCAACAAAAAATTTGACAGAACCTTCAAAAGCATCCAGCTCAACCACTTCAGAACATAAGAAAACTAATTACACACCAAACTTTGATGAACTTAACTATGACCAACCACCAAATCTAGAAGAGATGAAGAATCTTTATGGAAAAGGCTATGAAATGATAAAACAACTTGGATATAGTGGAAAAGGATGTGGTGCTAGAGAACAAGGTATTTGTGTCCCTATAGAACCTCACATACAAGAAAATACTAATGGTCTTGGTTATTGTCCCTCAAAAGAAATAAATAAGCCTTCACTTAATATCAACACTATTACAAAATATTCCTTGAAATAAATGAAAAAAACAAAGAAATATTCACTTAATGTCAATGTCATCTTGCAAAACACCAATCATTTGAATTTGTTAGATTTTACATCCTCCTTTCAAGGAGAGAAAAAAATATTGCAATCTGCAGTCTTGTGTATGTATGACATCTTGTACTAAGAAAGAGATATATTTGTCGTAAAATAAAGGAACATCTTATATCATTGATCAAGAAGGTATCTTGTGAGGAATCCTCCAAGATCGTTTGATATCCCTCCCTCCAAGAATGTAAAATAAATTTTACTACAAGAATTCATTTTGTGCATACCATAGAGTTCATGGTCATGCTACTAATGAATGAAAGGCTTTAAGCAAAAAAATCAACATCTCAAGGAGTGTAGTGCTCTTCCTTGTGTTGAAGCACCTAAGTCCTCTAATTGATACTTACTTCCATCCTATTCGGCTCAACCTTGTTCTACACTAAGTGGGGGAAAGAGGTTAGATAGCCTTGTCCTCATGTGTCACTTGTCATTGTCTCTTTTGGCTAGTTGATCACCTTTCATGTACATATAAGAGCAAGCTTTGGATGTGGATGACATTCCTTAAGTTGACTCACATGTGACATACTTATTCATGATGTAGCTTATTAGAAACATATGACTTGGCATAGGGCTTTCTGAATAAGCTCTCGTATCTTCTTCTACTTTAAAGAAATTTCTCACAACAATGGTGTTAGCAACTACTTTATGTGGGGGCATACATTGACACTCATGTTTCATTGTGCAATTTTATTTCTTCGTTGTGATGCATCCTTTTCTTGGTGGTGTCATTGGGCTTGATTTACTCTGAGAGGGTGATATTTATTTGTCTTGTCCTCTCTTAGAAACATTAGGCACAATGTTCCCTAAGAAGAGACCTTCCATGAACTAAGCAAAATCCCTTTGAACATTCCTTACACTATTTCAAATTTACAATATTTTTTATATGGCTTCCTTGCATAATATAGCTTGCATTCCTATGGAGCCATCTTGTTTGTTCATGAGCTCCAAGCATACAAAGTTTTTCTTGTCTCATGAAACTTGAAAATCATTTTTTTTGTGGTGTCTTATTAAAGTTATCAGGAGGTATAACTTTGGTATTGTTTGAGTGGGAAGCCCAATTTGAGGCACAAATTTCCCCATAGCCACTTGTGTGTGTGTGTGAGTGCATACCAGCCATGAGTGTATGTTTCTCACCTTAGACTTCTCACCCGGTTGACAGCCAGGAGTTCCATTGCCTTAGAGTGAGTATGCATTTTTCAGACAAACAACCTAGATCTGATCCACATCATGTTGGACAAACGATCGAAGCATGATCCTCCTTTTTATTTTTACTTGTTCTTGCTTTTCTCTCTTTTATTCATTGAAATTGCGTGATCGTGTATCTTGATGTTGCATATCATACACCTTGTGCATGTCCTTTTGTGCTTATGTTAGTTTGACTTAGGCTCTTGGATCTTGGGGGCTTGACTTCCTTCTCGATCTTTGCTATCTAGATCATCTACATTGGCATGATTGGACCCCTCTTGAATGTGTACTTAGTGTGAGTTTGAAGCATGTTCATCCTCTCACTAATGTAAGGGCTAAATGTAGTGTCAAAAAATGGGTCCCTTGACATTTTCACACTCGTTTGGGTCCTTCTTGTGAATTTTGGCTTAAAGTTGCCTTGATTTAGTGTTGTAACATGGATGACACATTCACATTAGGTCTTCGGCCCTTGTGAACAAAGGTATTTTAATAGTACCTTACTAAAGTGTTGTAAAGTGTTGTAACTCACTTTCACACTTTCATAAAGTTTTATCACATAATTAAACATAATAAACCTTTAATCATAATCAACCTTAATATTTCCTTATTTGGAGTGTTGTAAAGTGTTGTGACCCACTTTCACACTTTCCTAGGCTTGTCATTGATAATTGGGATTTTTTATGTTTTAATTGGTCCTATTTTGCATCCACAAGCCTCATTTATTGCATCTTTTCGAGGATAATCCTGACACCAATCAGTAACCAATCATAATTGAAGTGTTTTTGGCTTGTGTGGCCCAAATTTAGTGATCTAGGACTCATTCACCACCTTAGGCGAATGAGTCCCACCTATATTTTTGGGTCCCAAACTTATTTTAACACATTTCTAAGCAATTTTGATTTTTGGTCCCATACATTATACCAGATGGGACTCATTTTCCATCTTGGGCGAATGAGTCTCATGTGGCCCAAAATTGAAATTAATTCAAATTCTTGGTGGGATTTTGTCCTCCTATATTTGATGTCAACTTGTAGTGTTGTAATTTCAAGAATTCTTGCATAATTAAGTATAAATATAAGGTTCTTTCATTAATTTTCACCTTATAATTTTGTGAGAGCATTCCTAATAGTAAGTTGAGTTCACAAGAGCATTCAAGAGCCTTCAAGTGTCTTCAAGGGAAAAATTATTCATCAATTGTTGTTTCAAGATCCATCATCATGGCAAGGTTCTAATTGTATTATTTCATGTTTATGCTTCTTTATCTTATTTCATCATTTGGTTTGATTACCTACAAGGGGTTTGACCAAGGAAAACCCCTATTCCCTAACAATCAACATTTTCCTCTAATTATTTTTGTGATTGTAGATCTAGCTGCTTTGAAGACTTGAAGATCATTGAAGAATAGGTTACAAGCTTATTGGAGTGATTCCCCCATTTATAAGGTCATAATCTTCACAAAAAGTCACCTACAAGTCCGAAATTGACAGTTTCAGATTTGGAAATCAAGAGGAATAGGAAGAGAAGACATTAAAGACTTGATTTAGAACTTCAAGTTTCAAAAAACCCTAAGTGGACTCATTCACCAAGATTGGCAAATGAGTCCCATTTTCGGTCAATTTTGAGATTTTTGTAGTTTCGGATACCTTTTTCTAAGAAACTTGTCCCTATACAGAAACCCTAATGTTGGACTAATTCATCTAGAATGGCGAATGAGTCTAGTAGGCCAAAATTTCAAGATTAGCAGCATTTCTAGTCCTCATTCAATCCTCTACAAGTTTCTAGGTGCACACTTTCTATTTTGTAGTTTTCTGTGTTGTTTTATTTACTTTTCTAAGTCATTTTGTAGGTCATTGCATCAAACTAGGTTTAGCATTTCATCTTGCATGTAATTATCTTTTCCAAGTTTAAACTTGGTGGTGAACCCCTCTTGTAATGAGAAATCATATCCTATGATACCCTGTTGCCAAATCTCTTCCTTCATTCTTCATTGGGTTGAGATCTCTAGGGTCATCCTTGAATGTGAAGTATAGAAGATTATTTCCCTAGGTCCTAAAACCCTAGTGGAGACAAAATTCTATGTTACATAAAATTAGCCCACATATTGATAATCTCAAACATAATTCTTTTGTAATGAAGACTCGCCACTTTGTGATGAATGTAGTCTTTAACCTATCTTCATATTCTACCATCACCTATTTGTATCTAAAATACCCATCTATGAAGGACATCATTTGTGAAGCTTTCATAATATAAAGGACCTCATCCAACAAGGGGAAAGGATAATTACCCTTTATAGATGCATGATTCAAGTTTCTAAAATCAACACAGTTTGATTTCACCATTTTTCTTTCTTATCAGAGTGAGTTTGGAAAATCGTGTAGATTGAAATACTAGGAAGATGATCCACAGTGACAACAATTTTCACCTCTTGATAAATCAATATCTCCAACAGAGCATTAAATGGTATTTGTCTCTAGAAAATGGCCTAGTCTTGGCTTGAGAGATATAGTATGTGTGATGATCAACATATCATACGTGTTCAAGTACTTATAGCTGCAAGGTACAATGTTAGGATAATCAATATTTGCCTTAAAAATGCTTCTTTCTCCTCTAGGGTACACACTTTTCCAATTTTGACATTTTCTGTAGAACCCATATTATAAGTGTCACATTTTCTACCTTTAGAGTTGGTGTGCTTTCCTTGAGAGCCCAATTGATCCTAATAAAAGATACATTCTAAATGATCCATTCCTTGGTGAATAATGTTATTCTTTAGATTAATCACTCCCTCAAGATCTACCTTAGCTTCCTTAGGTTAGTTTCATCTATTATCTAGGAAGTGAACATATCTCAATTACTAATAAAATCATGTATATATGCTTGTCGTCATTGAATACCTAGAAAAATTTGATGCTATTAGGAACTGAAGGAACATGAGTGAGATTGAATGCAAGCTACTTAAGGTTGGCTAATGCAAAAGGGTGTAGTGTACTAGTCGCATGAGCTAGAGCATTGGTTGCATGATTTTTTACATCTAGGGATAAGATGAATATTAAAAGAATAAAAGTATCCATAATATCCCACACTCTATTTTGGTAATTCCCCATTATTTTTTCTTAACAAGTGTATTTCTTGTGGATCTACTTTACTATCATCTTAGAATCACCAAAATATTACACTATCTTATCATTTTTCAAATGGCCAAAAGAAGACTATGTACTAATGCCTCATATACTACATTATTATTTGTGTAGAAGAATTGCAACCTATGAGTAGAAATAATTTTTTTCACTTTAGGTATAATTATACCAAACCCAAATCCATCCCCTTTCTTGTAATTATCTATAAAAATGAATATTCCAATCTCATTGTTGTTTTTACCCAACACTGCATTTTTTGACCAATGGAACAATGTGTTTTTGATTTCTTCTCTTCTTGTCACACATTACTTTTGGAAGCATCCTTAGGAACTTGATTTATAGTACTAGGTGGGGTCTCATCATGTTGGGAAGATTCTACATGATTTGCTCCAAAATTTTCATATGGAATTTGACTTGTTTGACTGTAATTTGGCACAAGGAGCATGTGATTTCCAAATGTGAAGCATTATGAATCATGCACCAATTTAGTAGAACAAACATTCTATGCATAATTTATTACCAAGAACTATGTGGTCTCTCATAAACCTCAAAGTCAATTCCCTAAATCCCTTGAATATTCCTCCACCATCTGATGAAGACTCTTTATCTAATTCTATGCATACTTTTATACTATTTGGAACATAAATGATATTTCTTATAGTATTATCACTCTAGTGCACCAATATAATATCTTCAATTGGGATTGTTTCTGAAAAATTAAACCCCTAGATCAACCTGAAAGAAAAAAATCTCATTATTTTGATTATATTCTATAATCATGTGCTTCATCCCGGGTTCTTTTTCAATCTTCATTTGATTGGACAAACCCTTTGAGGGAAGCCACATATGTGAAAAATTAGTTACCATATAATTGTCGAGAATCTAAGACTAGCCGCAACTTAACAATATACCATAGACATCAAGAATATCCACTACCTAGATATCTATGTAATTAGAATTGTGGATTGGATGCTAATGTTGTGTGGATAATATTAATCTCACCTACTATGGTAACTTCAGCCTTATCTAGTTGGGTGACCTTCCTAGTGTATTTAGTATGAGTAAGACCCAAATTATTACTTATGGATAGAGGTGTGAAATTAATGGACACACCAAAATCCACTAAGAAATTATGTAATTTTCTGTCAAATATTCTTAAAGTCAAGAGGAAGCGTGGAGACTCCATTTTCCCTTTATACAAGGTAATTGGTGTATCTACTTGAAACAAATGGAATTTATCTTTCCCTTTCCCTAAGGCATTCCTGGATGAAACTTCTACTGGTGGGATATCATGTCTTAGTGGCTCTTCAACTATGTTAAAGAACACAATCCTAGATTTATAAATTTTTATCAATTCAAGAACATAGAGACTCACCTTCATTTTCTTCAACTCATGTCTATGAAATATTGACCTATTCTAATAATATCATTCCTAGGAAAAGGAATCTTTTTGGACTATTGAATAGGATCCTTTAGATATGTTAGATTATTACGTGGATTCAGATATGGGGGAACTTGATAATTGTTCAATGGGATTGATGTGGTGAATGGTCCTTTAGGCTTGTTTCTTCTAAGGTTGTAGGGACCTTTGTATTTTTCAGAAGCATGAACTTCATCTATTTCCTTATCAAGTGAAAATAGTTGAGGAATACCAAATATTTTATTCATTTTTTGGCTCATTTTCCTCTTGCCTTGGGAATATGTAGCTATCCAACACCATAGTAGAATCATGAATTAAAGAAGACAAAGGATTGTACCTTGATGAATTCAATGCTTTTTGAGACTCAACATTATAAACCTCGTTATAAAATATACTTCCTATAATATGAAATTCACGATAGTTCAAATCTGAATGTTTTCTAGTGTTATTCAATTTGCACCAATTTGAAATGGTTTCTTCAACAAGGTAGACTCTTCAAGACATGTGGTTATCTTATAGATTTGGAGGTTCCATAGGTGATGGTACTCATGTTGGTGGTTTTTCTTTCAACCCCCAATCTTAAGAAAAGTCATAATGCCTTAATCAAGGGATCAATAGGTTAAGACAAAGATCTTGCACTATAATCATGTCAGGTACAAGGAAGGCCAATGAACAAGGCTATAAATAGCCTTCTGCACTTTGAGGTCCACAAGAATCAAGAGGGTGCTCCCATTTAAAACTATACAAATATGATACAACTTGCACTAAAAAAGACATTAAATACTTCTAACATGTGGATGATTCTCAGATGAATGTATAAAAGTTGTTATACATTTAATTACATTTAGACATGATCCCATTGCATCTTGAATAAACACTGAGAACCAATAAATTAAGAGAAATATTCATCTCAAATACACAAAGGAGTTACAACTAGATCATTCCCAAGCACAACCCCTATGTTCTTTAACCTCCATAAAGATACCAAAAACTAGAAATAAGTTAAACATGAAAATGTGAAAGATTCTTAAAAATTTTCAATGATGATTGCTTCCAGGGTTTGCACAAAAGAAACATACTAGACCAGTGCCATGTCCATAACAGAGTCAAGATGAAATAACCTATCTATTAATAGCCTAAACACAAAAACAGTGACCATTAAACCATTAATTCCTTACAATAATGAGGTCTCTTTAGGACATATATATAAAATTATTATAGATCCTAAATGCAACACAATATATTTACCATTTAACTAAGAGCACACTTTAACCTATACTTTGAACAAGAGCCATCAACCAAATACTTATTGCAACAAATGTGCAACAAAAATGATTATAATCCTTGAATGCTTTGATTGAAAATATAATGCATACATTATGAAGTCATTACAGTATGACATAATTCATCCCAAGTTGGAAACTATTTTTCTTTCCATTAAAATTATATTACAATATTAAAATCTAAAATATGAAGAACTCCTTATTATAGAGACACTCCCTATACAAAAATTATAATAACCTCAACCTGGAGAATTGGAAACCCAAAAATGAAGAAGAGAAGACATTATAAAGAGGAGAAGAAAATTCATATTGATTCCTTGGTTAACACTTGGCACACTGAGCCCCCTTGATCTACAACCAACTGACATTAAGAAGATTCTTTTTCAAACACTTTCTTCTCACTTCAACTTCATCTTCATTGATTGCAACTGATGTTTGTTTTCCACTTTAACCACTTGCATTACTCCACACAAATTTCATGTCTCCTTTTTCCTTGAAGGTTCTTTGATAAAAACATGACATGAGGAATTCATGAGATGAGCTAAGAACATGCCACATGTACCACTCTCCATTTAGACATTGCTACCACTAACCATCGAATATCGTATTTAGGCCTCATTATTTGTAAGTTGAAATAAAAATGTGAAGAAACCTCACAATGAGCCAAAACATTGACATTTTCCAAGGAATATTCCTTCTAGTATATACCTTTCCTCTTCTTTGATCATCACACATCGTATTTTTCCTATCGTTTCTCAATACAAACTTATGATGCACTAGGGTTGTGTGATGAAATGAAAAGTTGACACCTATCCATAATATATGCTTCAAGAATATTCTTTTCCCTTTGTTCCTAAACACCCTCTCATTGCATATTGCATTTCACTTGACATGCTATTGAATGAAAACCATGATGCTTTAGAGGCAAGCAATGAAAGAAGATATGACCACGCATCTTAATCCTGGGAAACCACACATGGCACAACTTTGCAATGAGAAATAAGATGTTGGGGTTCACCTTTGCATTGTACCGCTTACATTCCTTTCAACATGGTGTAAGCCATTATCCTGACTCATGATTCCCAAAACCATCTTTCATAGTCAACAGTTTCAACCCTTTTGAGGTTTGGGATTTGGGTGTCCCTCATACTCCATACTTAGCAATTTGTTAAGGTGTAAGCTGTAACGCTGACCTTTGATCCTCAAAACCCTTTTCTGGTATCAGTATTCACCCTTTTTTCTTACCACTTATGGGGCTCAATTTTAAGGCATAAGCCTTAACTTTGAAGCTAGAAGCCCATCCTTCATAGACTTGGCTCAATTTTTATAAATCTTTCCTTCTTTGGAAAGCTATTCAGAATACTGAGCTGAAAAATGCTATTAATTTGTACCTTCAAACGACTTAGATTGAGTCAATTCATGTTTAAAATCTTGACTATAATTGACCATAGTCTTGGGAAAATCAGATGCTAGAATGTGGAAAAGAACATTTGATATTTCCCTCTATCCCTACCACCTCTGGAAGCATCAGAGGAGCTGATGTGGCAACATCCCGCACTCTTGCAATCTCATTTGTAAAAGTTGACTATATCCCACAGGATGACGGGGAACTAACGTGTGGATCCTAGATGTCAAATTTTAAGATTTTTAAAACCATTGGTCCACCATAAATTTTGAACGAGCTCTGCAAAGAGCCCACGAGGTCCACTGGACATGTGGTGCCCTATCACATCCTCCCACTTTATTTTTTGTTATTATTTTATTTCTTGCAGACGAGTGAGGGCCAATGAAATTTGGACACCTGATGTTGTGGGACTGAAGGACACATGACTTAAGACAACTTAAAGCACATTCTTTAAGTTATGACCTAAAGGGGTCACTTTACCAGGTCAACATAGGCTTTTATAACTTTAGGCAAAACATTAGACTTAGGCAAAACATTAGACTTAGGCAAAATTTTATTTCTTGAACCACAAACTTAATATTTTAATGAATATCAAATGAGGTAGTGATTAGGAAAACTAGGATGTTGGGGCCGGTCAAAATATGAACATAAGGCCTCAAGTAATGTCTTAACTGATTGGAGACCAAATCAATAGGTCAACAACAAAAAAGACCAAAAGACCAACGTATTCATAAAATTGGGTTTTTGTAGGGTTTTAGCTAAAAGGAAAAGACCCTAATCATGGAAAATCACCCAAAATCTTAGGAAAGTGGGAAGAACACATAGAACCTCAATAATCTTACAAATGTCCAATTAGTGGATCTTTTTTGGGATGCATGCCTCTTGTAGGTATGGCAAGATTCCAGATCTCTAGGGAGAAAACCATGTGCCAAATCCATTGGGTTCTCTACAACTACTCATTTAATCAAATTTTTAAACCTCATTTGATGGCTCTAGGCCACCAAATGAAAAGAAGAACCAATTTTTTTCTCTTTCAAACACTAGCATGTTAAAGGAACTAATTTCTCTCAACCCACATTTATTTCTACCACACCACTATAACCATTGCAACCCTCTTCTTGCAATCATAAAAATGTGATTACCACTAAACAAGTGTAGAATTACTTTGTGTTTGATCTTATTGTTGCATGGAAACCAAATAACATAGTCCACCACATTGTCATGAACCAAGTTTTTCTTTTTTGTAGTAGGTGGTGGTAAAAATTGAAAACTCTAATCAATACAATATGAAACCATGGTATGTTCATATCTGTTAACCTTCCCACATGAAACAAGGTATAAAGAAAATGCCTCCAATTCACATGGAAAAGAAAGGTATGCTTCTTTATCTTTTTGACTTGGAGAAGGAAAATCATCCTTAAATAATCCAAACTAAAAAAACTGAAGCTTAGTCATATGAGAAACATGAGTAGCCAGAAAATCACCAACCTAGAAAACTTGTTACTACTCATCATCATTGCAAGATGTATACTAGACACAAGTGAAGTGCTCAAATTCAAGAACATTAGAATTCACCTTGTGATAAACTACATCTTCATCACAAGGGGATACATCATACTCAACTTCAATTAAAATAAAGACCATGGATGACCAACATACCTTGGGGTCATTTATATTGATGCAAGCCTCATCAAAACCTCTATTCATATCATGAAAAATTCTTAGTGAAGATCCATACTTTTCAAATTGTCTCTCTATTTCAATATCTTGGAAATATGTTGAAACATGTGTTCCATAAAAATCAAACCTATGACACATATTTTTCATGCTTGGTTCAACAAGACTACCCTCCCATGAATCACTTGAATTACACCGCTCATGAGGAATGCTATAAGTTGCACACCCAATAAAGAGGTTCTCATATGCATCCATGTGATTTATACAATCAGATTCCTTAGGTGCAAACTCATCATAAAAAAATTCATCAGTTGTACCAACATTTTTCTTTGCATTTTCAAATTAATGTACAACTACATCTATGTTTTTCTCATGCAAACATTTAGTGATAAATTTAAAACCAAAAAAATGGATGGAAGAAGTTAAAAGATCAAACAAGAAAGGAATTATGTGTTCATCACTTACATCACCAACATATGCATGCTCTACACAATCAACTTCTTGAATTGATTCATCCAATGAATCTCCTACGTGTACATATCTTCTTCTCTATCCATACTATTGCAATAATCAACAAGGTCATATTCCTCACTATCAAACTGAAAATCATCATTTATTTTTCATTAAAACTATCCATGGATGATTTCTCCATGTGAAGGTCATTGCACACTCTGTCACTTTCATCTAATATAGAGAGTTGGCTCTCTATTTGTGCATCACAATTGAAACACTCATAAGAAATACTACTATTATGCATTAGATTTGAATTAGGCAGTATCTCTTGTATGTCATGGTCTTCATGTAAGATATCAACCTCAAGAGTATTCCATGGATTAACTAACTCTTTTACCTCATCACCATAAAGACTTGCAACAACACTACCCTCAACACTTTTAGAATCAACAAGACCAAGTATACCACAACAATGTTGATTACATATCTCTTCTTTAAAATGTATGTTCAATTCATATCCCTCATCATTCTCATATCCAAGAAAACTTGGAGTCCCATTGCTCTTCAAAACATCATGTTTTTTGCTTGAATAGATGATATTCAACTCACCTTGGCTTTCAACATCTAACCTTTCAATATAAGGTTCTAAAAATATAATATCATCAGTATAATTTGAATTGATATGATCATTCAGAGAGTTATCAACACTATCATAGATTTTCATAACATCAACATGCATTTGTGAGCCTTCAAAAATAGTATCATCATTTTTATTGAAACAATTTTCACTTAAAGAGGACAACTTTACTTCTTCTTGAAAAGTATTCATAGTCACTGGGGTTTCAAATAGAATTATTATCTCTCTAATTATTTGGATAGGAATTATTTTCATTTGGTTGCATGCTTGCATCTAACCTAAAGGATTCATCGTAACATACTTTCTCCTCATTAATGAGTGAGAATGTGCTTTCAATATCATTTGCATTATTTCAACCTTCATCTAATATAGAGATTTTCCTCCCTATTTATTTATTTTCAAAACCAATAGAAGGCATGAATTCACACATCTCATCCATCTCATCATGTATTGCATCCTGGCTACTATGGCTGAAATCTTCATCTACATATATTTTCTTTGTAGGTTGGCCAAAAACATAATTCTTACCACAAGATGCATTATTAATGTCTTGTATACCATGGGAAGATTCATTCACTTCGACAAACTGATCCATGAATAGTATCTCAAGATATTTCCATAAACAAATACGATGCGTTGGAAGATTAGAAAACCAATCTCTAGCATCATTTTCTAAAGTTCTTGCAAAAAAAATCATGACATCTTCCTCTACTATCTGATAGTCTTCTATCAAATCAATGAAATCTTGTAAATGTTTTAATGTTGATTGTTTGATATTTTCACTAAACTTAGACAAGTATTCATTTATTTTTCTTGGGATAGAGTGTAGATAACCTTTGATTTTATTAAAATCTAGAGGTTATATCTTTCATTAGAGAACATTTTTCTTTGAGAACATGAATACTATTCTATCATGACATTAAAGCTTGTAGAGGGAGAACCAAAATAGTTATAAATATTTGCAAATAAAGACTTATTCCCTCTACAACTACTTTCTTCACAGTATCTTCCTTTTAAGCATATTAGGTTTTCTCTATTCCCTTTCTCCTAGTGATAAAATCACTTAATAGGGAACCAATTTATTCTTCAGACTTTTTAAATACGGTTTTCATACATAAGATTATCCTTCTTGAAAACCAAAATATATAAAAAATACCTGGATATGTTGTAGTTGCTGCAAATTTTCCTTCTTGATTGGAAATATTTGTAGATATGAAACATTATTCACATCTTCATCAAGTTATTTTTCACAGATTTGCCACCTCTCTTCATAGAGGACTGAACTTCAAACAATATGAAGCTCTTTTAAAGATTAATTTCATTTTGGGTCTCCTCCAACAACATAGACACAAATAACTTATTTAAAATTTCTGCAACAAAACCTCTTCCAGGTCTAAAATATTCAATATCTAAACTAGATGTTCAGATTCACCAAATTCTTGATGCTTTCCTCATAGATTTTTCACTGTCCCTAGTAGAGTCACTAATATGTTGGTGGTTTTTCTTGCAACCCCCAATCCTAAGGAAAATCATAATGCATAAACCAAGGGATCAATAGGTTAAGAAAAAAATATTGCACTATAATCACATCATGGATAAGAAAGGCTAACGAACAAGGCTATAACCATCCTTCTACACTTTGAGCTCCACAAGACTCAAGAGGGTGTTCCCATTTAAAGATCTTCAAATATGATAAAACTTACAGTAAACAAGACATTATAGACTTCTAACATGTTAGATGAATGTATAAATGGTGTCATACATTTAATTACATTTAGACATGATCCCCTTGTACCTTTAATAAACACTAAGAACAAATAAATTAAGAGAAAACTTCATCTCAAATACACAAAGGAATTACAACTAAATCATTCCCAAGCATAACCCTTGTGTTCTTGAATCCCCATGAAGATACAAAAAACTAGAAATAAGTGAAACATGAAAATGAGATAGATTCTTAAAGTTTTTCAATGGTGATTCCTTCGAAGGTTTGCACAAAAGAAACATACTAGACCAATTCCTTTTCCATAATAGAGTCAAGATGAAGTAACCTATGTTATTAGACTAAACACAAAACCAGTGACCATTAAACCATTACTGTCTTACATTAATCATTTCTCTTTAGGACATATCTATAAAATTCTTATAGATCTTGAGTGCAACACAATATATTTAGCATTTAATTGAGTGCACACTTTAGCCTGTTCTTTAAACAAGATCCATCAACCAAATACATATTGTAGAAAATGTGCAACTAAAACCATTATAATCCTTGACTACTTTAATTGAAAATTTAATGCATACATTCTAGAGACATTATAATATGACAATTCAGCTCAAGTTGCAAAAAAATTTGCTTTCCATTAAAAGTAGATTACAACATTAAACTCTAAAATATGAAGAACTCTTCATTCTAGAGACAATCCCTATACAAAAATTATAATATCCTCAACCTGGAGAATCAAAACCCACAAAACGAAGAAGATAAGACATTATAAATAGGAGAAGAAAATTTAGATTGATTCCTTAGTTGACACTTGTCACACTGAGCCCCCTTGATCTGCAACCAACTAGCATTAAGAAGATGCTTCTTCAAACACTTTCTTCCCACTTCAACTTCATCTTTGTTCTGTATAATTTTCCACTTTAACCACTGGCATTACTACACACAAATTTCACATCTCCCTTTTCCTTGAAGGTGCTTTGATGAAAACACAACATGAAGAAATCACAAGTTGAGCTGAGAACATGCCACACATCTCACTCTCCTTTTAGACATTTCCACCACAAACCATTACATATCATATTTAGGCCCTGTGCTTTGTGAGTTGAAATAGCAATATGAAGAAACCTTGTGATGAGCCAAAACATTGACATCTGGCAAGGAATATTCCTTCCAGTATATACCATTCCTCTTCTTTGATCATCACACATCTCAGTTTGCCTATCATTTCTCAATACAAACCTGCAATGCACTAAGGTTGTGTGATGAAATGAAAATTTGACACCTGCCCATAAAATATGCTTCAAGCATATTCTTCTCCCTTCTAGTTCCTAAACACCCTCTCATCACATATTGTATTTCACCTAACATTCTATTGAATCAAAACCATGATGCTTTAGAGGCAAGCAATGAAAGAAGATGTGACCACGTGTCTTGATCTTGGCCAACCACACATAGTGCAACTTTGCAATGAGCACTTGGATTTCAGGATTCACCTTTGCAAATTACCACTTGCATGTCTTTCAACATGATGTAAGCCATTCTCCTGACTTGCGATGCTTGAAACCATCCTTCACAATCAAACCCTTTCAGGCATCAACCTCCAGGGTTCTATCTTTCACCTTACATAAAATCATGTTAAGGCATATTCCTTAACTTTGACCAATGAACATTGAAACCTTTTTGGGGTTCGAGGTTTGGGTATCCCTCATACTCCATTCTTAGAAATGTGTGAAGGTGTAATCCTTAACACTGACCTTCAATCCCTATAACCTTTTCATGTATCAACCTTCACCCTTTCTGCTTGACACTTATGGGGCTCAATGTTAAGGAATAAGCATTGACTCTAAAGCTTGAAGTCCATCCTTCATGGACTTGGTTCAATTTTTCTAACTCTTTCCTTCTTTGGAAAGCTATTAAAAATACTGAGATGCAAAACACAGAAAAATTCATTAGAAATTGAACACAGAGAAGACAACTTTTACTTACTGGTGTTCAAACACTGGAAACCTTAGTTTTGAGCGCAAGAAACTTGAAGAATCACCATAGTTGATCTCCAAATACTTTAAACTGCTTTGGAAATTTTGAATTGTGTTTTAATATTTTCTTTTATTGGGAAAAATCTCTTAAATTCAATTGAACAAGGTTGCTTCCACCATTACTGCTTGCTCACATGAAGCAAAAAAACTCTAGCTACTCGTTAACTCAAATTTGAACATGATTCATTGATATTGTGTCAATTTGTATCTTCGAATGGATCAAATTGAGTCAATTCATGTTTAAAAACTTAACTATCATTGATTGTGGTCTTAGGCCAATTAGGTTCCACCACATGGAAAAACTTGTTTGATACCACTCTTTGGCCCCACCGCCTTTGGAAGTGTTAGAGGAGCTAATGTGGTGACATCTTGCACTCCCATAGTCTCATTTGTAAACGTTGACTATATCCCATGGGATGGTGGGGAACTAACATGTGGATCCTAGCTTTCATGTTTTAAGCCTTTAAAAACCTTGGACCCACCATCAACTTCAAACAAGCTCTAGAAAGAGTATGTGGGGTCCACTCAACACATGGCACCCTACCCCATCCCTACACTTTATTTTATGTTATTATTTTATTTCTTGCAGGTGAGTAGGGGCCAATGAAATTTGGATGCTTGTTGTTGTGGGACCGAAGGATGCATGAATTAAGACATCTTAAAGCACATGATTTAAGTTATGACCTAAAGGGGTCACTTTAGTAGGTTGACATAGGATTTTATAACTTAGGAATATTTTGGACCTAGGCAAAACTTTAGACTTAGGAAAAAAAATTTATCAACCAACACACTTAAAAATTAAATAATATCAAATGGGGTGGTGATTGAAAAAACTAGCATGTCAGGGCTAGTCAAAATATGAACATTAAGGAATCAAGTAATGACCTAACCAATTGAAGATTGACTCAATAGGTCAACAATGGAAAAGACCAAAAGACCAAGGAATTCATCAAATTGGGTTTTTGTAGGGTTTTAGCTAAAATGGAAAAACCCTAATCATGTAAAATCACCCACAATCTTAGTAAAGTGGGAAGAACACATAGAACCTCAAGAATTTTACATAAGTCCCATCAACTCCTCAATTATTTTTCTTTGTATTCTAGACCCTATTTTGTCATTATTAATTCTTATTTTGACTTTATTTTTTGTTTTAATTTTGATTGTAACCCCTCTGTGTATTCTACAAATAATTATTTTGGTTGCAAAGACAAGTTAGTTTTGTAGGAAAATTTTTGATCTATTTTGTTAACTCTTTAATGTCACCCCTTTCTTCCTTAAATTTTACAAGTACAACAACAACAAATTGAAGGTAAGGAATATGTGTTCAGGAAGCCTCTAAAATGGGTATTATAGGGTATAAAACCATGACTTATGTAGCTATAGGCACATTATTTAGAATTGGAGAATAGTGAGATAGAGTTTGGTTAATCTTATAAACCTAATTCAACATTTTAGGAGTGCCAAGGTGATTTATAGGGCCAACACTAGACTACCCTAAGTCATAATTAATATTTACTATCTTAGCATATTATTTTGTGAGACTATTTGGACTAGGATACACTCTCCTTTCAAACACAAAGGTGATATTATCCAAAGCTAAGTAATATATGTATCTCATTGTTGTCAGACACATAAGACAACAAAAAGGAGGGGGTGAATCAGTTGTACATTGAAAACATCAAACCCTCATAAATCCTTAAACTTATTAACTTTCAGATCCTTAGTAAGCATCAACAAAAAGTAAACATATGAAAAATTGAAACGCAATAACACCATACACAAGAGAACACCAAATTTATGTGGAAACACTAATCATGGAAAAACCATGGTGAGGATTAACTTGCATATATATGAATAATAACATTGAATACAATAGGCTCACGACTAGAAGAGATAACTACCCAAAAGAGAAGAAAGGCTCATTGTCCAAAGGACCCATTTTCTAGAAGAAAGAAGAATAGAAGAAGAATATTAAAAGGAGGTTCACTGCTTCAGAGAAACAATAAGATCCATCACACAAACTTCCACACCATCAGCAACCTTCAACTCACTACCTCCAACAACTTCAGGCACATTAAAAATATAGTGATGTAGGGGAATCCAGAAGTGTTCAGAACAATTGAGGTAGTTGACAGTGAAGTGTCAGAGTATCAGATTATTGCATTTGATTTCTACAGGTTGTGGATTAAAGGGTTTGTTTTCGAGCATATCTAGTGTTTCCATGTTAAGTTTAAGAGGCCCGCATGAAGATTTGACTGAGTTATCGATGTTCTAATAGTTGTTCAGTCGTTCTAGTTGGTGAACCTGAAAGGAGATGATGTGATTATGGTAATTTCAGTTGTTGTGAATGTTTCTATGGTGATTTGTGATGCTTGTGGATGTTTCTAGATTGTGTGTTGTTGGTCCACATTGACCGTTGTGCTCGCGATTGGTGATTTTATTTTGTGAGGTCATGTTTTCTATGTTCTTGGCCGATAGGGTGACTGTAGCATGTTGTGGATCTTCGAGGAATAAATTTTGAAGGTGTTTCATGTTCGAGGATGTTGTTTGGGTCCTTGCTTTATTGTGTCTAACATTGGTTGGTTAGCATTGTAAATTTTTTATTGTTTGAGTTCGACCTATTTGAGTTTGCATGTTATCTTACTAGCCATTGTATTTAGGCCGACATGTTAAGGGTTAGATGATTTGCGGATGATATAAATAGAAGAGATAGGATTTGTTACAAAACAAAAAAGGGAGATGGATCAATAAGGTGCTCAATAGTGTGAGGTATGAATCACGGTGACGAAGTATTTTGATTTAGAAGGATCTTAGAGCAGAGGGGGTGTGGAACAAGAGAAAGAGTCAATGGAAGATTGTTATTATTTGGGTTATATGTAATCCCTGGGCTGTGGCCTAGAATTTGTTAAGCCCGCAAGGCCTATGTAATGTGTTATGAGATTATAATATAATAAGGAATGAGCTTTGAAGGCTAGGTTTTTTCGTGTTAGGGTTTTCCCAGGATATATATTGTTTCTGGTGTTCAGGAATATCTATTATCTTTCTGTGGATTAGCTATTAATTTCCATAGCATATTTGTTATGATCATGGAGTTACAAATTTAGGCTACAAGGTGGGACAGTCCTTAATTGGGCCCTCCTACCTTGAATGCATCAAATGGTATCAGAGCTAGTTGCGAGTTTGTTAGCTGATTGTGAATCTATTGGGAAGAAGACATTATTGAAAGAAGTGCGAAACCCTAGAAGTATTAAGTGTCATCGTAGAAGAAAGATCGAGGAAAGAAAGATTTAGGTAAGCATTCAAATTTAGTTTTTTATCTGATTTATTTCAATGGGGAAGATTGGGAAGAGGATGAAGAAGGAAAATGAAACCCTAATATGCGAAAGGGATACTTTGGAGGAATAATTATGCAAAATCAAGAAGTGTAATTCAAAATTGATGGAGAGGATGAAAGAACTAGGATACAAGTATGATGCTCTCAAAGAAGAAATGAAAAATGTAAGAAGGAGAAATGAAGAACTAGAAGCAGAGTTGGATATGTTTGAGGATCTTGATAAGGAATTTGTAGAAGGATTCAAGTTGTTTGAGAAGGTGAAAAAGAGGAACATAGATCTGGAGGAAAGTTTGAAAGAGCTGAACAAGGAGAATAGTTTGTAGAAAAAGGAAATATCTAGCTTGAATGAACATGTTAATCAGTTGGAGCAATCACTTATAGCATGTCAGAAGGAGAATGAGAATCTAAGATCTAAGCCTAAATTTTGTGATGTTTCTTGTGATACTGATGATTTTTGTAATGTTGCAGAAGTTTCTTTAGAAGGTGAAGTTGAAGATAACAATGTAATGAAGCCTACAATTGTTGGTGATGGTATTGGATTCAAAATCATGTAGAGAATGGGATATGCAGGAAAAGGATTGAGAAAGAATCAACAAGGAATTACAGAACCTATTGAGGCAGTAATACGATCAAGAAGTGAAGGCCTTGGATATGACAAAGGTAAGAATATTATTGCAATTTTGAATCAGAGAAGAAAAAGTATGTATTGTTCACATTGTAATAGGAATGGACATGAAAAGGAATTGTGTTGGGATATATATCCTTGTAAGTTATGTGGATTAAGGAATCATTCTACAAAGATGTGTTGGGATAAAATGAGAAATAGAAAGCCTATGACAGATTGCAAGCAGATGGATTATGGATGGATTGATGGAGCGAAATGGAAACACGTTACTTGTATGCTTAGAAGATTGTACAGGTGGAAGAACTCATATGTTGGAGGAAAAGAGGGAGCAATATGCAGAGAAAGAAGACATTATGCAGAGTAGAACAAGGACAATTATTCAAACCGTAGAGGAAGAGGTGACAAGAATCTTCATACTTATCACAATGGAGGGTACTAGAGGAGTGAAAGAGGATTTTCGAGAAGATGAACCTATTTTCAAGTTTGGAGGAAGAAAGAATCAAGCATTGAGTGTCATCAAGAATCAAATACCAGAGCAGCTAATGAAAGAGAAGCAGTAAAGGATGCAAAGATAGTTTGTGTAGATGAGGAGGAGCCTATTGATACAAAATTAGTTTATGTAGAGGAAGGGAAACCTTTGGAGGTATCCAATTTCATAGTGGAACTAGAAGAAGGTGAAGCATTGATCTTAAGGAAAGAGTTTATGTACTAGAGCAAAGTAAATGTGAATGAAGGAATAGAAACAGACGATGATCTTGAGGCAACTTGTGGAGAAGGCTTGATCAAACCACCGACCAGTGAAGTAGTGCAAGGCTTGCAAGTAGATTATCGAACCTCAAATATGACAAGATGAAGAACCTGAGGAAAATTTTAGGGTGGGCTTGCTCAGACCACTGACCAGTGAGGTAGTGCAAGGCTTGCAAATAGATCATTGAACCAACTCAAAGTGAAGAACTTGAGGTAGTTTTGTAGGGTGGACTTGAACAAAAAGTTGATCTTGAGGCAGTTGCAAGTGCTTGTGGACAGATCACCAAACCAATTCAAAGAGACAACATTGGATTTGACACAATATAGACCAAAGTGCAGAGGCTTACTTTTCAAATAACCCTGAGAGTCTGATGCAGGGGCATCTAGAAGCATTCAGAACAATTGAGGTAGATGACTATGAGGTTGCAGAGTACTAGATTATTGCATTTGATTTCTAGAGGTTGTGGATTAAAGGGTTTTTTTTTTAGAATATCTAGTGTTTCCATGTTAAGTTTTAGAGGTTCACATGAAGATTTGACTGAGTTATCAATGTTCTAATAGTTGTTCATTCATTCTAGTTAGTGAACCTGAAAGGAGATGATGTAATTCTGGTAATTTAAGTTGTTGCAGATGTTTCTGTGGTGATTTGTGATGGTCGTGGATGTTTCTAGATTGTGTGTTGTTGGTCCACATTGATCGTTGTGCTCATGATTGGTGATTTTCTTTTTTGAGGTCATGTTTTCCATGTTCTTGGCTAATAGGGTGATTGTAGCTTGTTGTGGATCTTCGAGGAATAATTTTTGAAGGTGTTTCATGTTCGAGGATGTTGTTTTGGGTCCTTGCTTTATTGTGACTGACATTGGTTGGTTCGCATTGTAAATTGTTTATTGTTTGAGGTTGACCTATTTGAGTTTGCACGTTATCTTACTAGTCGTTGTATTTAGGTTGACATGTTAAGGGTTAGAAGATTTATGGATGATATAAATAGAAGAGATAGGATTTGTTATAGAACACAAAAGGGAGATGGATCAAGAAGGTGCTCAATAGTGTGAGGTATGAAGCATGGTGAAAAAGTATTTTGATCCGAAAGGATCTTAGAGTAGAGGGGGTGTGGAACAAGAGAAAGAGTTGATGGAAGATTGTTATTATTTAGGTTATATGTAATCCCTGGGTTAAGTCCTAGAATTTGTTAAGCCTGAGAGGCCTATGTAATGTGTTTTGAGATTATAATATAATAAGGAATGAGCTTTGAAGGATGGGTTTTTCTATGTTAGGGTTTTCCCAGGATATATCTTGTGTTCGGTGTTCAAGAATATCTATTATCCTTTTCTGGATTAGCTATTAATTTTTGTTGCATATCTGTTATGATCATGGAGTTAGTAATTTAGGCTGCAAGGTGAGACATTCCTTAATTGGGCCCTCCTACCTTGACTGCATCATATAGACATCTTCTACTCATTGCATCTGGTAGCCTTAGAAATTTTAGCTTACACTCAAATCACCACACTTGATCATATTTGTATCTTACAACACATCTCCCACTCCTACATGATCTCCAACAATTAACTTTTCTTATATATTCTCCATGACCTCAAACAATCTTGTTTAGGTTGGCCTCAATGAAACGTATGTACCTCAAACATGCAACCAACAAATAGGTCAGAACCAAACACTTCTTTGATGGAAATAAGTGAAGCAAGACCAAATTAAGGGTTAATTAGGACCCATATCTACACTAACTTGCTTCACCATGCTTCCAAAAGCACAAAATTTTGTAATTAGCACTAGCATGCCAAGTCATTCAAACCTACACTAAAACTAACAAGCGACCACATACACTCTTCTTTTGGTCTAAAAACAACATTTGAACCACACAACAACACTCCAAAGCATCCATGAATATTCAACAACCCTACCATAACCACTTGCAACTAAGAATACTATCATCATGTGCAACCAACAACACTGCCATAGACGTACAACTCACTAACCAACATTGCAAAACACTTGAACACACAAAAATCCAAGAGAAGGTAGGTGTAGGAAATATTAGCATGTTCCTAGATCCACAAGACAATGAACCTCAACATGGAGAAATGTGGAGCAATTCCATTTCTCCCATACAACCTTCTTCACAAGCAACAAACTGTCAAACACAACTTCTACTACCACATAATATAGAACATGAAACTCTAGATATAACACCTGTGAACACCTCTGATCAACTTATCCAAACTACACAAGCACTTTTTCAACCATGAAGAAATGTGGAGCATAAAACATAACACAAATCTATCACCTTGTACACTTTCTTATTTAAATTTTCTCAAAAGAACTTGGAAACCAAGTGAACTTTCTGCATAAAAAAATTACAAACACCTTATCCTCATCATCACACTAGAGATTACAACAATCTCCCCATCTACAACACCAAAAATCTCCTTATCTTCAACATAGGTCTGCTCAACACCACACTAGAGATTGACATAGGTTGGCATCAATGAAAAAACTAAAGACAACATAGTACAACACACTCTCCCTGTTGACATCAATGACAACATAAATCTCCAAAAATCTCCCACTTTTTCATTGATGGCAACACTAGCTTTTAAAAATCATCAACAATAAAGAAACCCTACAATAGCAACACCAACTCTAAAAAGCAACTTTGCATCAAGAAACTCCCCCTTATTTGAACACTTTTTACATATCAAACTTTTCTCTCCCTTTTGACATCAATTATTTCCTTTACTCTCTCCCTTGGTTCTCTCCCTCAATTTTTTAGAATGCACTCTCTCCCCAATTGACACTAATGGAAAAGGGTAACACCTACATACTTCATTGCAAACAAATATCTCTCATTTACTTTATCTCTATCACTTTTTCTCTACCGCTCACTCCCCTTTAGGGGTGAAAGGTATGCTCCCCCTAACTACACCAACCAAGTATACCACTACCTACTCCCCCTGAGAGGTATCCATCATCAGTCTAGGACTAAGAATGTATCTTGAATAACCCACCTGCACATATTCACCAACTTATCCATCTAGTTGAAAGGAGGGGAAATAATCCCTAACTTCTATCAGAGATACTCAAATGTATCTTTTGAAAAATCCTTTGTGAAAATGTCTTCTATTTGATCCTTTTTAGAACATATTCCAACTTCACTTCATTATATTCAACTTTCTCTCTTAGAAAGTGATACTGGATAGAGATATGATTTTTCCTTGAATGCATTATGATATTTTTTGAAATATTGATAGCACTTGTATTATCACACACAATAGAAATATATTCATCATATGATACTCTAATATCATTCAATGTCTACTTCATCCACAACACCTATGTTCAAAAATATGATGTAATATATTCTAACTCTATAGTATATAATGATATTGAATCATGTTTCTTACTCAACCAAGAAACCAATCTGCTTCCAAGAAAGAAAGCACCTCCACTTGTATTTCTGTTGTCATTTGTACAACCTTCCCAATTTACATCTATATAAGTACTCAAGGAGAAATCAGTACCCAAGGAGAAATCAATATCCCTAGGATACCATACACCAAAGTATAGAGTGCCATTCAAATATTTGAATATCCTTTTTATTGCTGCCACATGTGATTCTCTAGGCTCTTCTTGAAATCTTGCCATGAGACACACTGCATGCATGATATCTACTCTATTGATAGTTAGATATAAAACTCAACCAATCATTGATTTGTACTTGGTCTAATCTGTCTTAGGAGATTCATCATTTTCACTCAACTTACAACTAGTAACCATGGGAGTACATACTGGTTTAGAGTCCTGCATTCCAAACTTCTTTAGCATTTCCTTGACATACTTTTACTGTGAGATGAATATACCTTTACTAGATTGACTAATTTGTAGCCCAAGGAAAAAATTCATCTCCCCAAACATAGACATATCAAACTAATTTTATATTTCCTCTACAAAATTATTACACATTTCCTCATTTCCTCAAAATATTATGTCATCTGCATATACCACCACAATTAGGATTTGATCTCTCTCAACCTTGAAGTAAAGATTGCTATCTATGGCACCCTTTTTCAATCCTTGTTGCAATACGTACTTATCCAATCTTGCATACCAAGCTCTAGGAGCCTATTTGAGTCCATATAAATATTTATTCAATCTAAAAACCATATTAGAATCTCCTGATAACTGAAAACTTTCCAATTGTTCAATGTATACCTCTTCTTCTAACTCACCATTCAAGAATGCATACTTCATATTTATTTGATACACCTTGAAATATTTGTGTGTTGAAAAAACCAAAAGCATCCTAATGGCTTCCATGCTTGCCACCAGAGCAAAAGTCTCTTCAAAATCTATTTCTTCCACTTGTCAGTAGCCCTTACACACAAGTCTAGCCTTGTTTGTAACAAATCTTCCATCTTCATTCAATTTGCTTCTAAAAACCCATTTAGTTCCTATGACATTCTTATATGCTAGTCTTGAGACCGATTCCCAAGTTTGATTCTTCTCAATCTACCTCGGTTCTTCTTCCAAAGCTTTGATCTAACTCTCATTCTTGCATGCTTTAGTCACTATTTTAGGTTCTACCTATTAAAGTAAATGAAATTTTAATTGTTCCTCTGTCATAGCATATCATCTTCTTGTTAGCTTCAAAATGATTCTTCTATACATACTTAAGAGTCTGGGGATTTCTTTCTAGAGATTCTTCCTCTTCCACTGTTATCTCTTTTTATTTCTCTTCTTCTTCTTCTTCTCTACAAAGGGGTTCATTAGATTAAAATCCTTCTATCAACACTGAGCTTTGTAGCGATTCTTCATCCAATTTAATAGTTGCACTTTCAACTATCTTATTTAGCCTTTTGTTACAGCACTGGTATACCTTTCTCTTTGTAGAGTATCCAAGGAAGATTCCTTCATCAGATCTTGCATCAAACTTTCCTAAATTTTCTTTCTCTTTTGATATAACACTTACTTGCAAACAATCTAAAATATTTCTTAGTAGGAGGTTTTCCATACCATAGTTCATAGGGGGTCTTTGAACTATTCACTCTTTCTTGTCCTCTATTAAGAATGTACACTTTAGTATGAATTGCTTCTTTCTAGTAGACTTTTTGTATATTTTATTGCTTCATCGTGGTTCTTTTCTCTTATTGAAATATCCCATTCTTCCTTTCCACAACTCCATTATGTTGAGTCCTAGGAGTTGATAAATATCTCTTTATCCCATGATCTTCACAAAAGTTGTTAAATTAATTGGAGGTGAAATCACCACCTTTGTAAGACATCAAACATTTTATTCTCACCCATAGATTTAAATGCTTTGAAATTATCTAGAGCTTATAATTTTTCTTTGAGAAATGTCACCTAATTCATTCTAGAATAATTATCTATCAACAACATAAATACCTATCACCTTGAGAGCTTCTTATTCTAGTAGGTCCACATAGGTTTGTATGAACCAACTCCATAGGTCTTGGGGTAGAATATTCCTTAGTTCTGAACCTCTTCTTTGTTTGATTTCCAAACTATCACTCCTTGCAAATTGCATTGATAGGCTTTGCAATCTTTGGTAGATCTCTCACAACATTAGTAGAGATGATCTCCACTAGGCTATAAAAAATGATGTGACCCATTCTTCTATGCCATGTCCAACTTTCATTGATTTGAGACATAAATCACTTAACACCACCACCTTTAAGATGATAAACATTTCCTTTTACCATTGTTCAAACTGTAACCAATGTTGTAGATATTCCTTTTTTTATTTCACAACTATCATCTTGAAATACCAAATTATATCCTTTGCTACACATTTTTCCTATACTGAGAAGATTATTCTAGAGACCCTTGATATAAAGAACAACATTTTTTTTATGCTTTCCATCAAATCTAGTTGATCCTTTTCCACAGATCTTAGCAGATGTATCATCACCAAACTTAACAAGACCGCCATCGTACTTTTCAAGATTAACAAACTTACTCTTATCACCTTTCATATTATTTGAGCATCCACTATCAATTATCTAATAGTTTCTCTCCTCTCTTGCATGAAAAGTAGTCAACATAGTTCCTTAAATACTATGACTTGTTTTTAGAGCAATTTCCTTCATACATCTTTTAGGGTCAGTGGAATTAGTTCTAAAATTTAAAGCCATGAATAAGCATTCATCACTTCCATCATCCAGATAATCTAATTCCTTATCATTATACAGACCACTATCT
>VDFB02000007.1:118148232-118328296 GCA_007258455.2 Sequoia sempervirens | reverse complement strand
GTAGGGGCCAATGAAATTTGGATGCTTGTTGTTGTGGGGCCGAAGGATGCATGAATTAAGACATCTTAAAGCACATGATTTAAGTTATGACCTAAAGGGGCCACTTTAGTAGGTTGACATAGGATTTTATAACTTAGGAATATTTTGGACCTAGGAAAAAATTTAGACTTAGGAAAAAAAAATTATCAACCAACACACTTAAAAATTAAATAATATCAAATGGGGTGGTGATTGGAAAAAACTAGGATGTTGGGGCCGGTCAAAATATGAACATAAGGCCTCAAGTAATGACTTAACTGATTGGAGACCAAATCAATAGGTCAACAATGGAAAAGACCAAAAGACCAACGTATTCATCAAATTGGGTTTTTGTAGGGTTTTAGCTAAAATGGAAAACCCTAATCATGTAAAATCACCCACAATCTTAGTAAAGTGGGAAGAACACATAGAACCTCAAGAATTTTACATAAGTCCCATCAACTCCTCAATTATTTTTCTTTGTATTCTAGACCCTATTTTGTCATTATTAATTCTTATTTTGACTTTATTTTTTGTTTTAATTTTGATTGTAACCCCTTTGTGTATTCTACAAATAATTATTTTGGTTGCAATGACAAGTTAGTTTTGTAGGAAATTTTTTGATCTATTTTGTTAACTCTTTAATGTCACCCATTTCTTCCTTAAATTTTACAAGTACAACATCAACAAATTGAAGGTAAGGAAGGTAAGGAATATGTGTTCAGGAAGCCTCTAAAATGGGTATTATAGGGTATAGAACCATGGCTTGTGTAGCTATAGGCACATTATTTAGAATTGGAGAATAGTGAGATAGAGTTTGGTTAATCTTATAAACCTAATTCAACATTTTAGGAGTGCCAAGGTGATTTATAGGGCCAACACTAGACTACCCTAAGTCATAATTAATATTTACTATCTTAGCATATTATTTTGTGAGACTATTTGGACTAGGATACACTCTCCTTTCAAACACAAAGGTGATATTATCCAAAGCTAAGTAATATATGTATCTCATTGTTTTCAGACACATAAGACAACAAAGAGGAGGGGGTGAATCAGTTGTACATTGAAAACATCAAACCCTCATAAATCCTTAAACTCTTATTAACTTTCAAATCCTTATAAAGCATCAACAAAAATTAAACATATGAAACATTAAAACACAATAACACCATACACAAGAGAACACCAAATTTATGTGGAAAACACTAATCATGGAAAAACCATGGTGAGGATTAACTTGCATATATATGAATAATAACACTGAATACAATAGGCTTACTACTAGAAGGGATCACTACCCAAAACAGAAGAAAGGCTCATTTTACAAAGGACCCATTTTCTAGAAGAAAGAAGAATAGAAGAAGACTATTAAAAGGAGGTTCACTGCTTTAGAGAAACAAGAAGATCCATCACACAAACTTCCACACCATCAGCAACCTTCAACTCACTACCTCCAACAACTTCAGGCACATTAAAAATATAGTGATGCAGGGGCATCTAGAAGCGTTAAGAACAATTGAGGCAATTGACAGTGAAGTTACAGTGTATCAAATTATTGCATTTTATTTCTAGAGGTTGTGGATTAAAGGGTTTTTTTTCGAGCATATCTAGTGTTTTCATGTTAAGTTTCAGAAGCCCGCATGAAGATTTGACCAAGTTATCGGTGTTCTAACAGATGTTTAGTCATTCTAGTTGGTGAACCTGAAAAGAGATGATGTGATTCTGGTAATTTTAGTTGTTACAAATGTTTCTATGGTGATTTGTGATGCTAGTGGATGTTTCTAGATTGTGTGTTGTTGGTCCACATTGACCGTTGTTCTCATGGTTGGTGATTTTCTTTTGTGAGGTCATGTTTTCCATGTTCTTGGCCGATAGGGTGATTGTAGCATGTTGTGGATCTTCGAGGAATAAATTTTGAAGGTGTTTCTTGTTTGAGGATGTTGTTTTGGGTCCTTGCTTTATTGTGTTTGACATTGGTTGGTTAGCATTGTAAATTGTTTATTCTTTGAGTTTGACCTATTTGAGTTTGCATGTTATCTTACTAGCCATTGTATTTAGGCTGACATGTTAAGGGTTAGATGATTTGTGGATGATATAAATAGAAGAGATAGGCTTTGTTACAAAACATAGAAGGGAGATGGACATGGTGATGAAGCATTTTGATTCAGAAGGATCTTAGAGTAGAGGGGGTGTGGAACAAGAGAAAGAGTCAATGGAAGATTGTTATTATTTGGGTTATATGTAATCCCTGGGTTGTGGCCTAGAATTTGTTAAGCCCGCGAGGCCTATGTAATGGGTTCTGAGATTATAATATAATAAGAAATGAGCTTTGAAGGCTAGTTTTTTCTATGTTAGGGTTTTCCCAGGATATATCTTGTGTCCAGTGTGCAGGAATATCTATTATCTTTTTGTGGATTAGCTATTAATTTCCATAGCATATCTGTTATGATCATGGAGTTACAAATTTAGGCTACAATGTGGGATAATCCTTAATTGGGCCCTCCTACCTTGACTACATCAAATGGTATCAGCGTTGGTTGTGAGTTTGTTAGCTGATTATGAATCTGTTGGGAAGAAGGAAGTATTGAAAGAAGTGTGAAACCCTAGAAGTATTAAGTGTCATCATAGAAGAAAGATTGAGGAAAGAAAGATTCAGGTAAGCATTCAAATTTAGTTGTTTATCTGATTTATTTCAATGGGGAAGATTGGGAAGAGGATGAAGAAGGAAAATGAAACCCTAATATGCGAAAGGGATACTTTGGAGGAATAATTGTGCAAAATAAAGAAGTGTAATTCAAAATTGATGGAGAGGATGAAAGAAATAGGAGGAGACAAGTATGATGCTCTCAAAGAAGAAATGAAAAATGTAAGAAGGAGAAATGAAGAACTAGAAGTAGAGTTGGATATGTTTGAGGATCTTGATAAGGAATTTGTAGAAGGATTTAAGTTGTTTGGGAAGGTGAAAAAGAGGAACATAGATATGGAGGAAAGTTTGAAAGAGCTGAACAAGGAGAACAATTTGCAAAAGAAGGAAATATCTAGCTTGAATGAACATGTTAATTAGTTGGAGCAATCGCTTATAGCATGTCAGAAGGAGAATGAGAATCTGAGATCTAAGCCTGAATTTTGTGATGTTTCTTGTGATACTGATGATTTTTGTAATGTTGCAGAAGTTTCTTTAGAAGGTGAAGTTGAAGATAACAATGTAATGAAGCCTACAATTGTTGGTGATGGTATTGGATTCAAAATCATACAGAGAATGGGATATGAAGGAAAAGGATTGAGAAAGAATCAACAAGGAATTACAAAACCTATTGAGGCAGCAATACGATCAAGAAGTGAAGGCCTTGGATATGATAAAGGTAAGAATATTATTGCAAGTTTGAATCAGAGAAGAAAAAGTATGTATTGTTCACATTGTAATAGGCATGGACATGAAAAGGAATTGTGTTGGGATATATATCCTTGTAAGTTATGTTAATTAAGGAATCATTTTTCAAAGATGTGTTGGGATAAAATGAGAAATAGAAAGCCTATGATAGATTGTAAGCAGATGGATTATGGATGGATTGATGGAGCGAAATGGAAACACGTTACTTGTATGCTTAGAAGATTGTATAGATGGAAGAACTCATATGTTGGAGGAAAAGAGGGAGCAAGATGTAGAGAAAGAAGACCTTATGCATAGTAGAACAAGGACAATTATTCAAACTGTAGAGGAAGAGGTGACAAGAATCTCAATACTTATCACAATGGAGGGTACTAGAGGAGTGAAAGAGGATTTTCTAGAAGAGGAACCTATTTTTTAGGTTTGGAGGAAGAAAGAATCAAGCATTGAGTGTCATCAAGAACCAAATACCAGAGCAGCTAATGAAAGAGAAGCAGTAAAGGATGCAAAGATAGTTTGTGCAGATGAGGAAGAGCCTGTTGATGCAAAATTAGTTTATGCAAAGGAAGGGGAACCTTTGGAGGTATCCAATTTCATAGTGGAACTAGAAGAAGGTGAAGCATTGATCTTAAGGAGAGAGTTTATGTACCAGAGCAAAGTAAATGTGAATGCAGGAATATAAATAGATGATGATCTTGAGGCAACTTGTGGAGAAGGCTTGCTCAAACCACCGACCAGTGAAGCAATGCAAGGCTTGCAAGTAGATTATTGAACCTCAAACATGACAAGATGAAGAACCTGAGGAAAATTTTAGGGTGGGCTTGCTCAGACCACTGACTAGTGAGGTAGTGCAAGGCTTGCAAGTAGATCGTTGAAACAACTCAAAGTGAAGAACTTGAGGTAGTTTTGTAGGGTGGACTTGAAAAAAACACCGACCTTCAAGCAATTGCAAGTGCCTGTGGACAGATCACAAAACCAATTCAAAGAGACAACATTGGATTTGACACAATATAGACCAAAGTGAAGAGGCTCACTTTTCAAATAACCCTGAGAGTCTGATGCAGGGGCATTTGGAAGCATTCAGAACAATTGAGGCAGATGATAGTGAGGTTGTAGAGTACTGGATTATTGCATTTGATTTCTAGAGGTTGTGGATTAAAGGGTTTTTTTTCAAGAATATCTAGTGTTTCCATGTTAAGTTTTAGAGGTTCACATGAAGATTTGACCGAGTTATCAGTGTTCTAATAGTTGTTCATTTTTTCTAGTTAGTGAACCTAAAAGGAGATGATGTGATTCTGGCAATTTAAGTTGTTGCAGATGTTTCTGTGGTGATTTGTGATGCTCGTGGATGTTTCTAGATTGTGTGTTGTTGGTCCACATTGATCATTGTGCTTGTGATTGGTGATTTTCTTTTGTGAGGTCATGTTTTCCATGTTCTTGGCTGGCAGGGTGATTGTAGCATGTTGTGGATCTTCGAGGAATAAATTTTGAAGGTGTTTCATGTTCGAGGATGTTGTTTTGGGTCCTTGCTTTATTATGGCCGACATTGGTTGGTTCACATTATAAATTGTTTATTGTTTGAGGTCGACCTATTTGAGTTTGCACATTATCTTACTAGCCATTGTATTTAGGCTGACATGTTAAGGGTTAGATGATTTGTGGATGATATAAATAGAAGAGATAGGATTTGTTATAGAACACATAAGGGAGATGGATCAAGAAGGTGCTCAATAGTGTGAGGTATGAAGCATGGTGAAAAATTATTTTGATCCAAAAGGATCTTAGAGTAGAGGGGGTGTAGAACAGGAGAAAGAGTCGATGGAAGATTGTTATTATTTAGGTTATATGTAATCCCTGGGTTGCGTCCTAGAATTTGTTAAGCTCAAGAGGCCTATGTAATGTGTTTTTAGATTATAATATAATAAGGAATGAGCTTTGAAGGATGGGTTTTTCTGTGTTAGGGTTTTCCTAGGATATTTCTTGTGTTCGGTGTTCAAGAATATCTATTATCCTTTTGTGGATTAGCTACTAATTTTTGTTGCATATCTGTTATGATCATGGAGTTAGTAATTTAGGCTGCAAGGTGAGACATTCCTTAATTGGGCCCTCCTACCTTGATTGCATCATATAGACATCTTCTACTCATTGCATCTGGTAGCCTTAGGAATTTTAGCTTACACTCAAATCACCACACTTGATCACATTTGTATCTTACAACACATCTCCCACTCCTACATGATCTCCAACAATTAACATTTCATATATCTCCTCCACGACCTCAAACAATCTTGTTTAGGTTGGCCTCAATGAAACGTATGTACCTCAAACATGCAACCAACAAATAGGTCAAAACCAAACACTTCTTTGATGGAAATAAGTGAAGCAAGACCAAATTAAGGGTTAATTAGGACCTATATCTACACCAACGTGCTTCACCATGCTTCCAAAAGCACAAAATTTTGTAATTAGCGCTAGCATGCCAAGTCATTCAAACCTACACTAAAAATATCAAGCGAGCACATACACTCCTCTTTAGGTCTAAAAACAACATTTGAACCACACAAAAACACTCCAAAGCATCCATGAATATTCAACACAATCATCATATTCAACAACCCTACCATAACCACTTGGAACTAAGAATACTATCATCCTATACAACCAACAACACTTCCACAGATGTACAACTCACTAACCGACCTTGCAAAACACTTGAACACACAAAAATCCAAGAGAAGGTAGGTGTAGGAAATGTTAGCATGTTCCTAGATCCATAAGACAATAAACCTCAACATGGAGAAATGTGGAACAATTCCATTTCTCCCATACAACCTTCTTCACAAGCAACAAACTGTCAAACACAACTTCCACTACCACATAATATAGAACATAAAAATCTAGATATAACACCTCTGAACACCTCTGATCAACTCATCCAAATGACACAGGCACTTCTTCAACCATGAAGAAATGTGGAGCATAAAACATAACACAAATCTATCACCTTGTACACTTTCTTATTTAAATTTTCTCAAAATAACTTGTAAACCAAGTGAACTTGCTGCATAAAAAACATTACAAACACCTTATCCTCATCATCACACTAGAGATTACAACAATATCCCCATCTACAGCACCAAAAATCTCCTTATCTTCAACATAGGTCTTCTCAACACCACACTAGAGGTTGACATAGGTTGGCATCAATGAAAAAACTAGAGACAACATAGTACAACACACTCTCCCTGTTGACATCAATGACAACATAAATCTCCAAAAATCTCCCACTTTGTCATTGATGGCAACACTGGCTTTTAAAAACCATCAACAATAAAGAAACCCTACAATAGCAACAACAACTCTAAAAAGAAACTCTGCATCAAGCAACTCCCCCTTATTTGAACACTTTTTACATATCAAACATTTCTCTCCCTTTTGACATCAATTCTTTCCTTTACTCTCTCCCTTGGTTCTCTCCCTCAATTTTTTAGAATGCACTCTCTCCCCAATTGACACTAATGGAAAAGGGTAACACCTGCATACTTCATTGCAAACAAATCTCTCTCTCATTTACTTTATCTCTATCACTTTTTCTCTACCACTCACTCCCCTTTAGGGGTGCAAGGTATGCTCCCCCTAACTACACCAACCAAGTATACCACTACCTACTCCCCTTGACAGGTATCCATCATCAGTCTAGGACTAAGAATGTATCTTGAATAGCCCACCTGCACATATTCACCAACTTATGCATCTAGTTGAAAGGAGGGGAAATAATCCCTAGCTTCTATCAGAGATACTCAAATGTATCTTTTGGAAAAGCCTTTGTGAAAATGTCTTCTATTGATCCTTTGTAGAACATATTCCAATGTCACTTCATTATATTCAACTTTCTCTCTTAGAAAGTGATACTGGATAGAGATACAATTTTTCCTTGAATGCATTATGATATTTTTTGAAATATTGATAGCACTTGTATTATCACACACAATAGAAATATATTCATCATATGATACTCTAATATCATTCAATGTCTACTCCATCCACAACACCTATGTTCAAAAAGATGATGTAATATATTCTAACTCTATAGTAGATAATGATACCGAATCATGTTTCTTACTCAACCAAGAAACCAATCTGCTTCCAAGAAAGAAAGCACCTCCACTTGTATTTCTTTTGTCATTTGTACAAAATTCCCAATATACATCTATATAAGCACTCAAGGAGAAATCAGTATCCAAGGAGAAATCAATATCCCTAGGATACCATACACCAAAGTATAGAGTGGCATTCAAATATTTGAATATCCTTTTTACTATTGCCACATGTGATTCTCTAGGCTCTTCTTGAAATCTTGACATGAGACACACTGCATGCATGATATCTACTCTACTAACAGTTAGATATAAAACTCAACCAATCATTGATTTGTACTTGGTCTAATCTGTCTTAGGAGATTCATCATTTTCACTCAACTTACAACTAGTAACCATGGGAGTACATACTGGTTTAGAGTCCTCCATTCCAAACTTCTTTAGCATTTCCTTGACATAATTTTACTGTGAGATGAATATACCTTTACTAGATTGACTAATTTGTAGCCCAAGGAAAAAAATCATCTCCCCAAACATAGACATATCAAACTCATTTTATATTTCCTCTACAAAATTCTTACACATTTCCTCATTTCCTCAAAATATTATGTCATCTGCAATGACCACCACAATTAGGATTTGATCTCTCTCAACCTTGAAGTAAAGATTGCTATCTATGGTACCCTTTTTCAGTCCTTGTTGCAATACGTACTTATCCAATTGTGCATACCAGCTCTAGGAGCCTATTTGAGTCCATATAAAGCTTTATTCAATCTGAAAACCATATTAGAATCTCCTGATAACTGAAAACCTTCCAGTTGTAAAATGTATACCTCTTCTTCTAACTCACCATTCAAGAATGCATACTTCATATTTATTTTATACACCTTGAAATCTTTGTGTGTTGTAAAAACCAAAAGCATCCTAATGGATTCCATGCTTGCCACTAGAGAAAAATTCTCTTCAAAATCTATTTCTTCCACTTGTCAGTAGCCCTTACACAAAAGTCTAACCTTGTTTGTAACAACTTTTCCATCTTCATTCAATTTGCTTCTAAAAACCCATTTAGTTCCTATGACATTCTTATATGCTACTCTTGGGACCAATTCCCAAGTTTGATTCTTCTCAATCTACCTCAGTTCTTCTTCCAAAGCTTTGATCTAGCTCTCATTCTTGCATGATTTAGTCACTATTTTAGGTTCTACCTAATAAAGTAAACAAAATTTTACTTGTTCCTCTGTCATAGCATATCATCTTCTTGTTAGCTTCAAAATGATTCTTCTATACATACTTAGGAGTCTGGGGATTTCTTTCTAGAGATTCTTCCTCTTCCACTGTTATCTCTTTTTATTTATCTTCTTCTTCTTCTCTACAAAGGGGTTCATTAGATTCACATCCTTCTATCAGCATTGAGCTTTGTAGCGATTCTTCATCCAATTTGATAGTTGCACTTTCAACTATCTTATTTAGCCTTTTGTTATAGCACTGGTATACCTTTCTCTTTGTAGAGTATCCAAGGAATATTCCATCATCAGATCTTGCATCAAACTTTCCTAAGTTTTCTTTATCTCTTTTGATATAATACTTACTTGCAAATACTCTAAAATATTTCTCAGTATGAGGTTTTCCATACCATAGTTCATAGGGGGTCTTTGAACTATTCACTCTTTCTTGTCCTCTATTAAGAATGTACACTTTAGTGTGAATTGCTTCTTTCTAGTATACTTCTGGTATATTTTATTCCTTCATCGTGGTTCTTGTCTCTTATTGAAATATCCCATTCTTCCTTTCCACAACTCCATTATGTTATGTCCTAAGAGTTGATAAATATCTCTTTATCCCATGATCTTCACAAAATTTGTTAAATTAATTGGAGGTGAAATCACCACCTTTGTAAGACATCAAACATTTTATTTTTAAATCATTTTATTCTCACCCATAGATTTAAATGCTTTGAAATTATCTAGAGCTTCTAATTTTTCTTTGAGAAATGTCACCTAATTCATTCTAGAATAATCATCTATCAACAACATAAATACCTATCACCTTGAGAGCTTCTTATTCTAGTAGCTCCAGATAGGTTTGTATGGACCAACTCCATAGGTCTTGGGGTAGAATATTCCTTAGTTCTGAACCTCTTCTTTGTTTGATTTGCAAACTATCACTCCTTGCAAATTGCATTGATAGGCTTTGTAATCTTTGGTAGATCTCTCACAACATCAGTAGAGATGATCTCCACTAGGCTATCAAAAATGATGTGTCCCATTCTTCTATGCCATATCCAACTTTCATTGATTTGAGACATAAATCACTTAACACCACCACCTTTAAGATGATAAACATTTCCTTTTACCCTTGTTTAAACTATAACCAATGTTGTAGATCTTCCTTTTTTATTTCACAACTATCATCTTGAAATACCAAATTATATCCTTTGCTACACATTTTTCCTATACTGAGAAGATTATTCTAGAGACCCTTCATATAAAGAACATCATTTGTTTTATGCTTTCCATCGAATCTAATTGATCCTTTTCCACAGATGTTAGCAAATGTATCATCACCAAACTTAACAAGACCACCATCGTACTTTTCAAGATTAACAAACTTACTCTTATCACCTTTCATATTATTTGAGCATACACTATCAATTATCTAATAGTTTCTCTCCTCTCTTGCATGAAAAGTAGTCAACATAGTTCCTTAAATACTATGACTTGTTTTTAGAGCAATTTATTTCATACATCTTTTAGGGTCAGTGGAATTAGTTCTAAAATTTAAAGCCATGAATAAGCATTCATCACTTCCATCATCCAGATAGTCTAATTCCTTATCATTATACAAACCACTATCTTCTTTAACATAATAACTCTTCTTGACAAATTTACCTTTATGATCTTTATGTTTGTCATTTGTAACTTTAATTATAAATTTAGAAGCATAATGACCTATCTTTCCACAATTGAAAAACTTAAAGTTTAACTTGCCTCTATATTTTCTAGTGTCCTTTTTCAATCTTAGAAATTTTTTATCGACCTCATCAAGATCATTTGGATCAGATTCATCATCTTTCTTGTTGACTTTAAAAGTAGTCTATTTGCTTGGAGCATCTTGGTCAAAATCCCTTAATTTAAAAGTAGTTAAAGCACTAAACATTTGATCTCTAGAATACTAATCTAAATTTTGAGCTTCCTCAATAGTAGAAACATTAGCACTATAAGCTTTAGGAAGAGATATCAATACCTTTTTCACAACTTCTCTTTCCTCTAGTTTTCCGCCAAGACCATTGATGGTATCGACAATTTAATCCACTTGGAGCATGTATCCTGCAATATCTTCATCTTTTAACATCCTTAGGGTTTCAACTTTGGCTTTGAAATTTTTCATCTTTTCTTGCTTGATCTTATCATTTCCTTCATAAATACTCTGCAACTTTATCTAGATCTCTTTAGTAGTCTTGAGACTTATCACATTCATAAGTTTTGAATCAAAAGGTCCACTCAAGATGGAATTCTTGCTTTTCCATTATTCTCATAATCCTTGATCTCATCATCACTTTTTAGATTAGTAGTAGGCATGCTTTACTCAGTTTCAATTTTCTCCCAAACACCAAAACCTAATGAGACAAGCAAGGCTTCCATCCTAGCTTTCTAGAAAGCATAGTTTGTTCCATCAAACATAGTCACCTTGAAACCATTCATGTGTGTCATAAAATATACCTCAAGAAGTTAAGCTTCTTCCAAGGAACCATGGATCTGATACCAATTATTAGACACATATGACAGTTGAGAGGGGGGTGAATCAATTATACATTGAAATCATCAAACCCTCATAAATGCTTAAATCCTTATTAACTTTTAGATCCTTATTAAGCATCAAAAAAAAGTAAACATATGAAAAATAAACACAAAAAACCCATACAAAAGAGAACACTATATTTACGTGGAAACCCCTAATTAGGGAAAACCATGGTGAGGATTAGCTCACATATATATGAATAACAACACTAAATACAATAAGATCGCTACCAAAAAGGCTCACTACCCAAAAGAGAAGAAAGGATCACTACCAAGAACTCACTGCCCAAAGGACTCACTATCTCAAAGAAAGAAGAATAGAAGAAGATTGTTACAAGGAGGTTCAATACGCCAGATAAAAAATATCCACCACAATAACTTCCACACCATTTGCAACCTTCGGCTCACTACCTCCAACAACTTTAGGCACATTGAAAATGTAGACACCTTCTACTCACTGCATCTGGTAGCCTTAGGTGTTTAAGCTTGTAATAAGATCACCACACTTGATCACATTCACATCTTACAACACATCTTTCACTCCCACATGATCTCCAACAATTAACCTTTCTTATATATACTCCATGACCTCAAACACTCTTGTTTAGGTTAGCCTTAATGAAACGTATGCACCTGAAATGTGCAATCAACAAATAGTCAGAACTAAACACTTACATGGTGGAAATAATTGAAGGAAGAACACATTAAGGGTTAATAGAACCCAAATCTACACTAATACACTTCACTACGCTTCCAAAAATAACAAAAAAAAATTGCTATTAGTGCTAGCACACCAGGTTGACCAAACCTGCACTAACACTAACAAGTGACCATATACATGCCTCTCTAGGTCTACGAAAAAACATGCAGACAACACAAAACCACTAAAAAACATCTAGGAATATTCAAAAACGTTGCCACAACCACCTAAAACTAAGAATACTATCATTATGTGCAACAAGCAACACTATCATAGGCATACAACTTACTAACCAACCTTGTGGAACACCTGAAAAAAACAAAAGTCCAACAAAAGGTAAGTATAGGAAATATTAGCATGCTCTCAAATCCATAAGAAAAGAAACCTTAATGGAGAGAAATCAAGAGCAATTCCATCTCTTTCAGACAACCTTCTTCATAGGAAACACATTGTCAAACACAATTTCTACAACCGCATGATCTAGAACTTGAAACTTTGGATATTACACCTTTGAACACCTCTAATCAACTCATACAAGCCACACAAGTACATCTTCAACCATAAAGAAATGTAGAGAACAACATAGAGCAAAACCATGTCACCTTGTACACTTTCTCATTCAAATTTTCTTAAAATCACTTGGAAACCAAGTGAACCAACTTCATCAACAACATTACAAACACCTTCTCATCAACACCACACTAGATATTTAAAAATTCTCCCCATATGCAACACCAACAATCTCCTTATCTTCAACACCTACTCAACATCACACTAGAGGTAGACATAAGTTGACAACAATGATAACACTAAATATAACATAGTGCAACACACTCTCCTTGTTGACATCAATGACAACATAAATCTCCAACAACTACTTTGTCACTAATGAGGTAAGGATATTGAAGATGAGTATAGGCCTTATGAAAATTATTGTTGAAGGTAATTATAAACTCATTATCTTTCCTCTTTACTTCAATGAATTTCCTATAGATATTTGTTGGCTCTATGGGAATCATGAATCTTCCCAAGAATGTCTCTTTTATTTGATTCTATGAGATGATGGATTGAGCTAAAAATGAACAAACCAATAAAATTATTCTTCTACCAAATAATAGGGAAATAATTTGTACACTACTTATTCATATGTAATCTTCCAATTATGTAAAGTATCTTCAAACACCTTGATATGTTCCTTAGTAGTCCTATTAGGATCATTAATATGAAATTTTGAACAAAACCTATTAAAGTTCCTTGGCATGTCATGATATGCATTGAATTGGATAGGAGAAGGATTATTTAAAAGCCAAGCCATGGGTGCAAGCATAAGTATTTGAAAATTCACTAGAAAAAGTGGAGGATTCTTGAGCATTGATTGAGAATGACTATGATGAGAGGATCCTTTGTTACTTTTGGTTTTCTTATGTTAGGTTAATGAAAAAACTCAGCACCATTTGAATTATATTAGGTGATAACTCCTCTAATTTGTGTTTCCAATTTGTATCTTTTTAGGCCTTCCTCCTAGCACCAATTCTATTGACAAGTGTTTTGAACACACAAACTTAGATAAAATACTAGGTATTCTATCTCTCTTGACAGGAAATATGATCCTAATGAATCATAAAATACTACCCCAAGGATTCAATTGTTAGGTATTGACTTGCAAAATAACTCTATATTTAATGTGTATTTTCTATTTTCATGAGGGGCCTTATGTTTACTCAATGGAAATATAATGAGGGATTTAGATAGATTGAAATAAATTATGAAACCTTGAATATATCTCCAAATTTGAGATCTAAAAATGAAATAATGTTGTCCCTATACCAACTCTCTAATTTTGAATAAACTTAAAATCATTAGGATAAGAAAGGAAATGGATGGAAATTTTCCTATGAAAAACTACAATAATGAATCAGTGCTATAGATAGACGAATCCCTCAAATGAACCAATTTATGTTTAATCAAATAAATACTCACAAAATTGCAAAAATATTGCAATATTTAATGGATGTAAATGTTTTCAAATTATTAAAACATTTAAATACCCAAATTTGGTGTAACTTAATCAAATCTTCACAATTAAACTTAATTTAAAAATAGGTTCAAACTAACCATAAAAATTAAATCATAGCTAGTAAGCTACAAATGGCATGAACCAAAGATCTACAAAATGTCCCAACACTTCATCATGAATGCAATTGAAGCTTAATTAATATTCATAAAAGAACCATGAGACACTATTAAAATATAATCTAGACATTGGTGCTGAGATGAAGGCAAAATGGTCGAGTGGGAGAGGTGAGATTTTCTTTTAATTCTAAAGGGTGCTCAAATAAGGAGGAGGTAGATTCATAGGATGGAATCAAAACAAATGGTTTCCCTGGTTCTCGTGAGATCTTCCTTCTCTTTGCATACCATTGTTTTGATGTTCTATTTGTAGTTTATGTGCTTGGTGGGTTGCAACTTATTTCTTTGGCATTTGGCTCATGGTTCAGGGTTCTTGTGGCAAAGTGGGAGTGTTCCCCATTGTGTGGTTTCCTTTGTGATACTGGGCTCGTGTTTGTGGCTTTGCCTCTAGTTGCCGGGTCTATTCTAATTGGCTCAAAATTGCTCGTTGGTGGGAGCTCTTTTCCTATGTTCTCTTGTTCCTTCTGTCTCCTTGAGGGCTTGAGGGTTGTTGCTTTTATGCATTCTTTCTTGGGCTCTCCTTTGCTTGGCTTTGGATGTCGCTTCCTATTGTATCCCCTCCTTTATTTTTTGTGCTTTCTTGCCTTTCTTTCATTGGTACTATCTCTCTACACCAAGGTGCTTTGGTGCTACAAAGGCTAGGATCTTTGTTCTTTTTGGATCGACCCTTTTTTGGGTCTTGGTTGCTAGTTGATGGATTTATTTTGGTGATTGTGTGGATTTTTATGCCTCCTCTTGAGTTCAAATGTTCTATTTTTTGTAGCAGGGGAGTTTTTCTTGGATTTTTTGGAGTTCTTTCCCCTTGGAGCAGTGCTTTGTGTTGCCCGCTTTTTGTGCTTTTCTTCCCCTATTTTTGATGTGGTGTTGGGTCTGTTTCCTTGTTGGTGGGTTTTTTCTGGGCTTGGGTTGGGTTTTCCTTTTTCTCTAGTGATTTTCCTATGCAGTCCCCTTTGTCTTTGGTGGGCATGGGTTTGGTGAGCTTGAAGAGGGTGGTGCTTAATGTTCATTTTTCTAAAAAGGATACTATGGAGTTTGTTATCTTTGCTATTGCAAGGGATTTTTTATTGGTTGATAAAGGAAGCCCCTTATGTAAGCTTGTTGCCCAGTCCCCCTTTTGGTTTCCTAAACTTTATTTGTTGAAGGGGGCTAGTTTTTTTTTGGGTTTCTTGTTCCCTATTGTTCTTGTTTAAGGGAGGTTATGCTTCCTTAATCTTGATTGTGGTGTTGTTTCTTGGTGACTATTTGGTCTTGTTCCTTTGAAGGATGGTATTTATTTTTTCTATCGAAGGGGGTTATTTTTATCCTAAAGATGTTGTTCGAAGGTTTTATTGTGTTGTTGACAAAGGAGCTTTTTATGCCCTCCTTGAAGTCCTTGTCGCCTAGGTTGCTAAGGGATGTTGTGGTTGCTCTTTCTACTAGAATAATATATTTCCTTTGTTTTTATATTAAATAGTTCTTCTATTGAGGTGAAGACTGGTCCTTTTGAGGTGGAGCCCTCTCTTATTGAGGTGGAAATGGTGGAAAGATTTTTCTTTTGGTAACCTCAGTTCCTATTGAGGTGGAAGTCACTCTTTTTGAGGTGGAGTTTGACGCTACTAGAGATTTTTGGTTCTAGTTAATTGGGTAATCATTCCATCCTCTCCAATAGAGGGGAGCTCTCTCCTTTAGAGGTGGGGTTTGAGTTGGTTCACCCTGTTTGTAGGTGTTTTAAAGAGATTCTCCTTGTCTTATTCCTTGTATTCCCTTTCTTCTCTCCTATTATGGTTGGAAGTTTGGTTGGAATGATGTTGTTGAAAGGGAGCTCTTGTTTCCCTGTCCTTTTTGTGGTATCCTTTGGAGAATTTGATTGGGTGGTGTGGAATTCCTTCACCATGTTGGTTGCTAATTTTTTCTTGGCTTAGTGTTGGTTGTTCTAAGCAGTTGGTGTGTTGTGACTTGACTGTTGCAGGTTGTGTTGTTTCCTAAATGTATCAGGAAAGGTTTCTTTGTAGTTGAGGTTATTGATCCATATTAATTCTTGGTTGACTTGGGTTTAAGGTTCCCTTCAAAACCTTTTGTTTGTTTCAGTTTTTGGTTATTATGCCCACCTTCTAGAGGACTGTTGTTGTGCTGCCAGTTGTTAATGTCTCTTTGTTTTGCAACATGCACATCTTTGATATGGTTTTGGGTCCCTTCAAAACCTATTTGTAATTTTTTTTGGGTCCATTCAAAACCTATTTGTAAGGGGTTTTAGGTCCCCCAAAACCTATTTTCCCATAAAATTAAAACTATTAAAATATTCCACAAAAAACTAAATTAATTATTTTTCTTGTACTAATTTCAAGATACTTTTTATTATAACAATTCTTGATCTCTTTAACACCTAAAATTGAAACTATACAATATTTCTTGAATTATAACTAACTTATATACTCCTATTGCTAACTATACTAGATCTAACTTTGTAGAGGGAATAATGAATGCATTTTATAGGAAATTCAAGTAAACCTTAACATACAATGAATGACTAGGAATTTCCATCACCCAGGGTTGAGGTTACATTTACATTTAATATTTGGAGTTGCATTTAATATCCATCCTCTCAAAATTAATTTAGTTACAAATTTTCCTTGACAATTGTTTTTATATGAAAAGGAAAAAACAACCTCCTTTGTGTTAAATTTTTCAAAGATATTAAACCTTTGAGAGATAGGATAACTAGCACACAATTGGCATAAATATGGCCTTCTTTGCTAGGAAATTCTCCAAGGAAAGGAATAATCTTGTATGCATGACATGAAGGAACTACAAGAAATCATCATCAATCACACTTCTCCCGTTTTCCCTTTCTTTACATGCATACTTCATGAAGATGTAAGCACCAACGTTACTTCATCAAGTTACAAACCGGAAGAAACATGAAATTTGAAACAATGGGTATCATAATATTTGACAAAAATATTATGACTCCCTCCAACTAGATTTTCTTTCTTGAAAAATCTTAATTTCCATAAAAATGAAGCAACAACCTCTAACTTAGCCTAATTAAAAGGAATATTTGGCTATCATCCACATAAATTTGACTTTCATTTCTGATTGACCAATTGATAATCAAATTTAACACTTTTTTCAAAATTCATTCCAATCAAAATATTAAAAAAAATAGCACAATTATTTAAAACATCCTTTATTTGAGTATTTATGTGCAAAAAATCTTGCTTAGACTTATCTACAATTTCTCTTTTGAACTTCATGGATTTCATCCAAAAATATGTTTCTCTTATGTTATCCTTACTTATAATTACTTCATTTATTCACACCTCATAAGACAACACATTTATGGCTTCTAGCTTGGGAAAGACCATAGAATGAAATTTCTCATTATCTATGCAGTCTTTTGGGAGTTTGTCTATTTGAGTCTTTAAAACTAAGAAATGATTTTATATTTGAACTACATCATGTATTTCTCTATTCCCATTATAAAAAATGGCATCCAACCATGCTTGTGTAGCTTGAGCCATAGATTTTATTTTCTCAATTTGATCCACTTCAAATTTTGACAAAACTACCAATGGAATGAAAGTACCTACTTCTTTCTATACTGAACCAATCAAATGCTTTATATAGGTCTATGTATTTGCTAGATATGTCATCAATTGAGCCTTTGTAACTTCAAATTCTCTTATTCTCTGCACATTTTTATAAAAAAATCCAAGAAACTCCTCAATCTCCTAAATTCTAGAAGGACCTAAGTTGAGAGTAGAGACATAAGAATATTTAGGTCTAAGATCTCTATTACATTTATCAACTATCAATGTGGCAATATGAAGTACTCTAAACCTCTATGTGTCCCTAGTCACATGTGATCTTATTTTTTCTTTCCTTTTCTCCTTAGGCTACTCAATCTTGCTGAATAAGATAGTCAAATCTAAATTTGAAGTCTTAATGAATAGTTTATTCTATTTCATCTATGATTGTAACCATTCAAGTACTTTTGATTCTTATACAACTTGTTCTTGTAGATGGGAAGTAGAAATATGAGGGATTTTAGTTTTAGTATATTTTGCATTTACTATTTCTTCACTTTGATGTTGAACATCAAAAGATAATTCTAGTTTTGGTAGTTTTTCATCATCATGAAATTTAGTAGCAACCTCTTGTTTTGTATGCTTGAAAGTAGAAATTTTATCAATGAATTTCTCACTTTGATCAATATTATATTTTAAAATCTCTTATGATATTGGAAGAGATATATTTAAATTACCTCTCTCTTCAACTTTTAACTCCCCATACACTTTGTCAATATTCTCTAAAAAGGTAGGTTCAATGTGCTCTTGGGAAGTAGGAGATACACCTACAATCTAGAATATAAATTCCTTATTTAAGTAACAAATAACTGAAACAACCACCTCCTTTGGGAGAGGAATCTATAGTAATAGGTGAAATGGAGGTGGTGGTAGTATAAATAGGAATTTTTGGGACATGTGAAGTAGTTGTGGTGGTAGGAATAACATCCTTTGTGGTCAAAGTAATAGAAGTGGAAGGTGGTGGTATATATTTAGGAGGAGATGAAGTGAAAGAGGGGTATGAGAAGGAGGAATGTCATCATGAGGTAGAGAAGAGACAATATGTTATTCAAGTGAAACTATCTTCTTACTCTTTTTTCTCTTCTTGGGAGGCTTCTTTTCAATATATTTTGTAGTCTCACTCTTCCTCTTATATACTCTTGTTTGAGCTATAGATTGTCTCTCTCCTTCTTTAGCCTTCTTTTTGTAGAAGTCATCTCTACCTAAAGTTGCTCTATATTCTCATCTTTTTCCTTGGAGATCTCTTCATTTGAGGATATAAGTTCTTCTTCTATTAATCAAAATGCTAATTCAATACCTTTTCACATCAAATAAAATATCTATATCTCTACCCATCTTTTAGTAAACTTGACCGCTAGCCTCATTTTTTGTTCTAGGCCTCTAACCTCTTCTTTTGACTAGACATGAAGTGGAATTGGTTTGTTAGATGATTCATTATACTCTCCCTCATGTACTATTTCTCCATCATCTTCCACTTGATCAAGCACCATCACAATCTATCTTTTTTATGTATTCTAATAGAAACCTAGAGTAGGATCTCTTTCTAACTTCACATTCATCTTGACAATTTTCCAAAAAAGTCTTCAATATCCATTTTATGTCTATATTGTCTTCTAATATCTTTCTTTCTCTTATCATAGGGATAATTTTTTTTTTCTTGATGGAAATCTAAATGAAATAATTTTAGCTCTACATCAGACCCCTTTGTTGGTTGATATGTTGGAGAAGTAAATGATCCTTTGCCTACTATGAAGGGATAAGGCACACCAATTTTGTGCACATATTTTAATAATTTATTTGAATTTTATAACTTCAATGTTACTTCTAGTAGCACCAATTTATTAGTAGCATAATTTGGGAGTCTATAGGGTGCTCCTAAAAAACTGGCTATTCTCAAGTATGTGAATTTAGGAAATTAGATATACCAATAACCAAACCTTTGAAATAATTGCATAACCTAGGTTCATAATCTTATGCTTAAATATCCATATATTGTTCTTAAAATTTACATAATGTCCATGCATCATTCACTCTTTTGTAGTGGGTTGAGGAATTTTTTAATTAGAGTTGAGGATACTAGTCATATACCTTAACATGACCTAGGGCATTGCTAATGTTTCCTACACATGAAAACCTCTATACCTAAAACTCCTTGCTAACATGTATACAATATAAGAAGTCATATGGAATAATCATATCTCTCTCACCATCATGAATTGGTGATGAATATTATCACTAATAATTTTAACTCAATGTATCTTTTATTTTCTCTTATAATTTCCTTAATAAAATAAAACACCCAATTCTCAAAAGTAGAAGCTGCTCCCAAACCCATAACTTGTTGAAAATAAAGTGAAGCAAATCTACAATATTAATTTATGAATGTTTTTGCAAACTAAAAAATTAGATTAACCAAATTGAAATTATGTGTGATAGTACATACAAAACTAAGATAAAAATCACCAAACCATAGATAACACTAGATTTATGTGGAGAATTTTTTTTAGGAAAAACTCCACATGAGAAAGAGGAAAATAATATTATTAATTTTAAAAGAGACTTATACAATAATATTCAATGTTATCCCCTGATCAATTTAGAAATAATTAGATATTTTCAACTCAACACATGAAACTACTATTACATAGATCAAATTTATAGGAAATTGTAGGAGGAAAAACCATAGGGGTAACCCAAAATAAGAGGAAAATACCACTTGCAAAAACCAATGCCTAGGTTATGGATAACCAACAAACATAATAAAATATTTAATTTCATTCACATGATTCTCATATTGGTGCCTATCCCATAGCTAATCAGGAAGGAAACTTCTCGATGCTCTTTGAATTCCTAATGGAATATGGAAAAACACCAAACACCTTCCACACTTGGGTGCCCAAAGCATGACCTTTCACCTTCCACAAGTGTATGCATAAGAAGGATATTTTATCCATTATGTTGTGTAACTCTTAGTGACATTAAATATTCTCTTTAAAATATGATTACAATATGTCATTATTTATTTCTTTACTCTCATGTCCCTAAAATAGATTCCAATGAACATGGATACATATGAATGGCATATGAATACAAGTCTAATGCCACCTTTTTCTAACATTCTCCCACTTGACATTATACATTGTAATTGCATCCAAGAGATACAAATAATAGAACAAGTATAGTGATCAAGGCCTATGACCTTCCAATACCAAGATAACTTATCCATGGTCACGAGATATGTAAGAGAATCTAAAACATTATCCAAACTATAAAATTTTTCAATCATGACCTTTTCATTCTCAACAATTTATTGCACAAAGTGATACTAAACATCAACATGCTTAGTATGAGCATGATACATGGGATTTTTGGCCAAAACATAGCACTCTAACTAGCACATCCAATCCTCATTATCTTGAAATCAAAACCAATGTCATTACCAAGCGTCTATAACTATATTGTCTCCTTAGAGGCATGTGTAGAAATCATATACCCTACTTGAGTGGTGGATAATGAAACTGTAGGCCACCTTTTACTCATCTAACTCACTGCACCTCCAAACAAAGTAAATACATAGCCACTAGTGACCCTTCAACTATCCAAGTCACCTACCTAATGTGCATCAACAAACACATGTATGTCTAATGATGTTACCACATTATCAATACCATGATAAAAAATACTAATTAGAAGTATATTACAAATATCTTGGTGCAGAGCACCTAGTCATTCCACTTAAAGAATTTGGTGTAAAGAGTCTAGATAGGTTGTTAGAATCATAAAAATGTTAAATAAGGCCATGTTGGGCCATTTTTTAATGCTTTGTGGACATTTGAGTCATGGTTAGGTCATAGGTTAAAATGTTGCTTGGTTTGCAAATGTTGTTAATTTGAAAATAGTGTAAAAATGCAAAAATGTGAAGTCATGGAATGCCAAGGGTCAGGTAGTTGTAGAGGAAGTTTTAGACATTTTAGGAGGTTGGATAATGTTTAAGTATAATTGAAAACTTGATAGTAAAGGTTGTTGAAGAGTTTGGAGAAGGATTTTAAGAGAATATCCCAGTTTTACTGTAATTTTTTGTGTTTTTCTCCATTACCAACATGTATATAGTTCCATACAGGTGGTTATTCATATGTAATGTATGTGAATTGAGAGATATAGGTGTTTTCATCACTTTAAAGTTTATTTGAGTGATTTATATTGAGTTTCAAGCTTTTGGTGGTCTGATTTCTCCAAGCGGTCAATAAAACAGGGGTTTAGTGTTTTGATAGTTAAAATGGAGTGACAAGCCATTCCACCTTTTTTTACCCATTTTTCCTTAGTGGAATGGGCCTGATTAAGTTAGGAGTGGGTGTAGGAGTTAAAATTTAGGTTTGATAAATATCTTGTGTGAGTTTCTTCACGTTGCCCTAGTGTAAACTCAAAATTTGTGCCTTTTGAACAAGGCTAGAGAGAGTGAGTTGAAGAAAAGGATTAAGAACTTGAAAGAATCTTATGAAATATGTGAGATTAGGTGTATTTAGATATTCTTTGAATTTCTGAGAGGTCAGAATGGGTCATATGTGTGAAAGAGTATGAAACCCTAGTTGATAAAGGGGTGAAAACAAGGGAAAAGAGAGTGGTTTGTGAAGGAAGTGCATATAAAACTTGAGGGAAGCATAAGAGAAGGATGAAATGAGTTTTTTTAGGCAAAATAAAGCCTGTTGAAAGTGGTTTTGAGGTTGTGTGAGGTTAGGGAATGTGAGAATCAATAAGCCCTATTTATTTGTGAAGAAAGCAATGGTTTGGTGTAAATAGGTCCTATTGAGTGAGTTGGGACCCAAAATTTGGATAATATGAGGTTTTGAAGGCTTTTTTGTGACTTCCAATAGGTTTCTTGGATTGGTTGCGACTTTCAAGGTGAGTCTCTTTGGAAAAGAGGCCTAATTCAAGGCTAGTTCAATGTAGAAGGTTAGATTTGAGAGGGTTGTTCCAAAAGAGTTGGAAGTTATTTTGAGATATGTGAAATAAGGAATTAATGGGTGCCTATATTGGTGATTTTTTGTTGAGGTTGTTTTGGAAAGTTGAGAGTTGTGTCAAAAAAAGTTGGCCTATTGACCGACTAGGAAGACTTGGAGAAAGATTGAAAAATAAGCCTAGAGTTGGATTTGTGAGAGAAAAGTGGATTGAATCCCTTTGAATGGTGATGGCGAGATTTTTTCTTTCCCTACATTATCTAAACACCCTTTTAACAAAATTCTAATGCTCTCTACTAGGATTATAATAAACCTAATAAAAACTCCCACTTATTGGGCTATATTTGGTCTAGTGAAAACCATTGCATACATTAAAATACCAATAGAACTAGAATAAATAACCTTAAAAATCTCATCAAAATTAGGACATGTGTCTAAACTCATCTTAGTACCAACTAGAAATGGAATATTTATAGGCTTACAATCCTGCATATTAAACCTGTACAAAATGGTATCAACATACTTACTCTAACTTAACTAAATATTTTTGTGAACTTAATATCTAATTATCTTCATCCCATTGATATATTTTACATTCCCTAGGTCCTTCATATAAAATGTGTTATAAATATAAGAATTTATCTCCATAATCATAGCCTCAATATTACTAATAAATAACATGCCATCAACATACAAGACAATAATTAGTATCTAATCATCAATAACCTCAACTTAAACACAATGATCCTCCTCATTGCTAACATAACCAAAATTCATAAAAGAATACAAAAAATTTTACCACATCCAAACTATACAAAAATCTCTTTAATCTACAAACTAAGTGTTCTTTTCCTTTCACAAAAAACTGTTAGGCTATCACATATAATTTTTTTCCTCAAGATCCCCATGCAAGAAAGAAGTTTTAGCATAAATTTTCTCTATCTCAAAATAAAAAGTAGAAGCAATAGATAATAGGAATCTAATATAATTCAATTTAAAAATAAGAGATAAAATTTCACCAAAATCAACTCCCTCTCTTTGGGAGTAGCCCTTGGTCACTAGTTTGGCCTTATATCACTCTAACTGACTATTTGCACTAAATTTATTTTTAAACACCCACTTAAAACCAATGGGCTTCCTTCCTTTAGGAAAACTAACAAGATCATGCCACAACTATACAAGGCCATTATATCCTCATGCATTGCTGACATCCAAGACTCACTTTTCTCTCAAGAGAGAACTTCCATAAAATATCTAGGTTCATTGAACATTAGTACTCAACAAATAAATTATACAATGAAAATCTGGTGGGCTATACCTATCAACTAGATTATGTTTTCTTGTGGACCTCCTCAATTTAGGAGTAATGGGCTCTACCTATTCTTCTTCTTTTGTGTGCTCATCTTGTACATCCTTTGAACTCTTTGAACCTTCTTATTCTTCTCCATCCTTAGACCATTTGATTTTTCTTCCACATGTGCATCTTTCTACTTCTCAATATTTATCTCAAAGTGCATTATTTTTGTCTTATCTTTATCCTTTGGTTGTTCTTATCCTTAGTAATCTCTAAAATCCCTAAAAATAACATCTCTAGAAAATATTATTTTATAGTTTAGAGGATTCCAAAGCTTATAACATTTTGATTTCTCACTATAATCAACAAAGATGATTTTTTGTGCTTTTAGATCTAGTTTATATCACTTCTCTTGAGGCACATGAACAAAAGCCTCACACACAAAGACCCTTAAGTGTGAAATAGAAGGATTTCTACCTATCAACACTTCATAAGGATTTTTATCAACAAGAGTTTAACAAGGAGTCAATCTATTAATTAAATAACAAGAAATACTAATAACTTCTACCCAAAAAAATCTATCAAGCTTAGTACCACTCAGCATGCTACTAGATCTTTCCATCAAGGTTCAGTTCATTCTTTCTTCTATCCCATTTTTTGGAGGATTGTAAGGAGTAGTCTTTTATCAAACAATACCTACGTCCTTACAAAACTCATCAAATTCCTTGGAACAATATTCACCCCCATTTTCAAATATCAACACTTTTATCTTATGATTTGATTGCTTCTCAACTAAGGCATTAAATTCCTTAAACTTTGTGAAAATTTCAAAATTTGAATGCATAAAATAAATCCATGTGTATCTTGAGACATCATAAATGAAAGATACATAATACCAAGATTTACCCAAAGATTCAACATCCACTGGTCCACATACATTGAAATGAATTATCTCTAATAATCTCTTTGTCATATTAGTTCCATTAGGAAATGATGATCTATTCTATTTACCAAACACACAATTCTCATAGAAATCATTTTTTCTAATAGAATAATAAAAATACCATCAACCAACTTTTTTATTAGGAATATTCTTAAGATCCTTTTCACCAATACAACCCAATCTATGGTGCCACAACATGCATGCATTTTCAATACTAGTTACATTGGAAGAATTATAGAAATTAGAGGAATTTAGCCTAAACAAAGTCCCTATTTGAGATCCTTTAGCTATCACCAAACTCTCTCTTACCAACCTACAACTAGACTTGTCAAATGTTATGTGAATTCCATAATCATTCATATTAGATACTAAAATTAAATTTCTTGCAAGTATTGGAATATGAAAAATAATACCAAGGTTTTTAATCCTCCCATTACTAAAGCACAACTTTACCTTTCCCTTACAAAAAATAATTTTCATGTTGTTATCATCAAGGAAAGAATCTCCCCACCATATGATTTATATGTTGTAAAACACTCCTTGTGAGGAGTCATATGGTAGGAGTAACCTAAATAAATAAGCCAAACATCATTACTACTAATAGTATTGTGTGAAATAAACAAAGAATCAAAATCATCATTCATTTTCTTTTTCTTACACTCCTTCACATTCCCTCTTTTTCCACAATTCCAACTCTTTACTCTACTCTTTTTGAAGGTTTTAAAGTATCCTTTAGACTTATCCCTTTGTTTATCCCCTTTAGTCCCTTTCTCTTTAGACCTACCTCCCACATGCAAGGAATCTTGGAAGCCAAAATTAATAGACTTTCTCCTCATCTCCTTTGAAATAAGTATAGAAACTATTCTATCCATTTTTGGCTCTACATTACCACTACTTATGGAAAAAAATAGATTTTCCCAAGATTCAGGCAAAGAACAAAGAAACAAGATACATTTATCTTCATCTTCTAATTTAACATATAATAATACAATATAACTTATAATCAAGTTAATTTATTTAAATGATATGAAATTAAATCACCATCTTTGATCTTTAAATAATATAACCGTCTTTTGAGATATAACTTATTAGACAAAATTTTAGTTTGGTAGATTTCACCTATCCTCTTCCACAATGTTTATTCAATATATTTTATGGAGACATTCAAGAGGAAAAATTTCTAAGACACAACCAAATGGTTCCCCATGCCTTTTTTTCCAACTTCTTTGAATGTTCATAAAATATTGTAGCTGGTTTTGTTTCTTGTTAAACGAGAAACCATTGATCTCTCTCTTCAAGGAGATCCTCCATTTTCTATTTCCACATCACATAGCCTATGCCAGTGAAACTCTTAATACTTTAGCAAGAGGTAGAGGTCATACTATACCATCTTCTTCCCAAATATGTAATTTACTTTAAAAAAATCTCCCACTATAGCCAAAAATTCTTTAACATTTATGAGAAAGGTGTCCCTCTCTCAATAAAACCATTATCTCTACTTCCAAATGTTGAAAACAAGGTGATGCAAAGCTGCAATATTAAATTATGAATGGGTTTTCAAATTGAAAATTTGATTGTCCAAATTGAGATTAGGTGTGACTACACATACAACACTAAAAAAAAAAAACCATAGATAACACTAGATTTATGTGGAGAAACCCTTTCTAGAAAAAAAACTCCACATGACAAAGAGAGATAGAATATTATTAATTTACAAAGAGAATTATATAATAATACTCTTCACTACTATTCCCTAATAAATTTTGTAGTAGTTGGATACCTGCAACTCAACATATGAAACTACTATGCCAAAAATATAATTTATAATAAATTATGGGAGGGAAAACCATAGTGGTAACTCAAAATAAGAGGCAAATACCACTTGCAAAAAACCATGCCTAGGTTATGGAAAACCAATAGATATAATACATATTTAATTTCCTTCATATGACTTCTCACATGGGTTCCTAGCCCATAGCCAATTACAAATGAAACTCCCCAATGCTCTTTGAATTCTCAATGGAATACGAACAAACACTAAAAAATTGCACAATTTTTTTTTATCATTGGAGTGAAAATGGAGCCTTAGAAGTTCCCAAAATGAGAACAACCCAACAAAACCTATTAGAATCTACAATTTATGGAGAATCTAGATACTAAAATTAAAATCTACAACACTACAACGAACATGAAATTTTTCCCCAAATAAGAAAAATCTCGCTAAAAGGAGGTATTGAGCTTGAGTTATAAGTGTTTGAAATTTTCCCTCCAAAATCAAAATGTAAATTGAGGTGGGGGGAGAAAATTAAAAGGCCCTATTGACATCATGTTGATGTTAACAAGGAATATTCTCTAAATATTCCAAAATCATAGGCTTAAGTTTGACATCCGGTTGGTCATCACGATTCAGGGTTGGGTCCATCAAAATATTCTTGTGAAGCTTAGAATATACCACACGATTGCTTAAATTTGAGGCATGTATGAAATATTCTTTTTATACTCCCACTAGTTGGTAGGTTCATGGTAGTTTTAACTCTTGCTAAAGGAAGTTGGGGCCGACAACTTGCATGGCCTATGGTGGGGCCTCCTAATTGCATCACATGACTACCAACAGGGTGCCCACATATAGGTAAGTCTGTAGAATTTAGTATCATTTATTTTCTATTTTTATTTTAAAAAATTATGAAATAATTCAATAATATATATTATATATATTTTTAATTTCAAAATTTTAATACAATTTTCTTTTTCAAATCATATTGTACCCTGACAGTCGATTGTAGCGACCATAAAATTTACTATGAATGATCTAAGGGGGGTGATTTTCCTTGAGGGCTATAGGTGAAGTGCTCTAATTTTGACAAATTGACAATTGATCTTGGGGTTTTTGGTCCTTCTGGATATGATGGTAGGGTTGAATTTGACACAAAATGATCCAAAGTTGTAGTAACCTCTTAGATATGGAAACTAATTTTTAGCTTCAAACCTTGATATGGAAACTACTTTTAGCTTCAAAATTTCACAAAGAATGTTTAAATTAAATCTACAATATAAAGGGCCACAAAGAGGAACTCCCTAGAATTTGGTATTTCTATCAAGTTTTTTGATTCTCCAAATCATCATTTGATGCAAGAGAAGAGCATACTCAAATTTTTAAGATATACCAATAAATATCCAAAAATACTAACCAAAGGTACCCAAATTACTTTGATACCATGAAAGAGTTGGCTATGGAGATATCCACCTAAGATCTAGAGGCCAAATCGAAAGCACAAATGAATAATACTGATATGATAAAAATAAATTGTATTCCTATCAAGAAATTCAAATAGAATTGATGTACAATGTGTTAGATACCCCTTGTTATATATCCAAGGTGAGACATAAGATTAAAGATAATGAAAAGTTTCTTAATCAAATATCATTAGACAACTAACTCATCAAATATTGAATAACCTAGGAAACAATTATTAAATGACATGATAAGATAAGATAATATCACATGACACCTAATATTTATAAGAAGACTCCTAGGACCTAAGTAAACTTTACATGTGAATAGGACCTACTAGGTAAAATAGTTAGTTAAGATACCTTATTCACACCAACGATAATGACATCCTAACACCCCAAACGTAACATCTCAAAATCCTTTCTATTATAAAAGTTTCATCTCTAGAATTTATTTTCCTTGCATACAATTTTGGCATGACCTCTAGTCTAACTTTAAACTTCAATAGGCCCAACCATAGGTGATAGAGGAGCATCAACATTCAATTTTGGATTTCTTTTATTTCTATTTTAGTGTTTAGTTTTACAAGATTTTCATTCTCCAAATTTTGTCTCATTTTCAAAACTACAAGGGCATGGTGTTTTGATAGGGACCCATGTTGAGTGGTAAACAATTTGAATCTTGCAAAATTCCAAATTTTGACACCCACATAGGTAAAAAAGAACAAGAAATAGTTATAACTGTTGGTTTTCAGTTTCCAATAAGAGTAGGAAAAGAGGCATCGATAGAAGAAAGGTAGCAAGAAAAAGAAACAAAAGAGGAGGAAGTTATAGGTTGGCATGGGAAATTGGGGATACCTGGAAAAATAAGAAATTACATTGATAGGAAGAAATTGTTGAGGTTGGTGTAGGAAAAAAGAGAGTAGATTTTCAGTGTGGAGATTGGGCACAACCATAGGAGAGTTGGAAACTCTACATTGTGTGGAAATTTTGTTATGTGTGTTGGTATTTTTGTTTTGTAATAGAAACATGATGTTGGTCACAAACTTTTAATTATGTTGTGCAAAATTGTATAACTGTTTATGATAGATTTTATTTTTATTGTGCTAACATATTTTTTATTATTTGTATCAAATTGTGGGAGGGCATGGGAATTCCCTCCTTTGAATTTTTTTCCCGTAACTTTCAGATATTGCTCACATAGATTTTGTTGCATTGTTTATTGGTGAAATTTCTTAAAGGAATTTAAGAGAATTTTAGATAATGATCTCTTTATTATTGTGCATATTTTCTTTTTATTGCTAGCTAAGACTGGGAAAGGCATCAAAACTCTATATTTCCATTGTGAAATATTTTATGTTGTTCATAAATTCTATTTTGTTATTGTTTGAGGATTGTAATAGAGAAAGTCTAGAGTAGTTTTGAATTGGTCTTTATTTTTAATTCATCAATTTTTTGTATCAAAGAAAAAAGTGATTTGTAAGGGTAAAGTTGGGCAAGACGCAACCAAGAATAATGCCAAGAGGAGGTACTAAAAGAGTCATGGATGAAGGGATTCTTGATTTGTTGTAGAATATCATGACAAGAATGGATTCCATGGAGTAGACATAGGGGAGAGGATTACCTATTGGAGATATAAGTGACAATGAAGAAGATCAACAAAGTAGAGAAGAGGTGGTTCATGGAGAAGTAAAATTATTGAGAGTATTCATGGGGGTTGGAGCCAAGCCCAAGGTAGAGGTTCCCACCTACTCAAGGAGCCTTAATGGAGAGGAGCTCATTAATTAGATCAATGATCTTGAGAAGTATTTTGAATACAAATAAGTGATAGAGGATAAACGAGTCAAGTTTGCACATGTACAAGACTCAAAGGCCACACTACTATCTGGTGGGATTATGTTTAGTTACAAATAAGAAATAAAAAAAAGGAGAAGATAACTTCTTGGGATAGAATGGTTGTCGAGCTAAAATCTAAGTTCCTTCTTGGAGACTACCAAACTAACCTGTTCAAAAGATTACAAAAGCTCATGCAAAAAGAGATGAGTGTGAAAGAATTTATTGAGGAGTTATACAAGTTTGTGATTCGATCAAGGCATAGTGAAGAAGATATTGAGAAGGTAGCTAGGAACCTTAATGGATTGAGGTATAGTTTGAAAGATTAATTGAGTCTTTTATCCCACAAGATTCTTGAGGAAGCCTATGAAATTTCCATTAAAGTAGAGGAGAAGCTTATGAGAAAGAAAAATTAGTAAGAGGTAGAGGACTAAGAGGAGGGAAACACTCTAATAGAGGAAAACCACATCATCAAGGTGAAGAAGTAGTAACTTCTAGTTGACAATCCAATTTAGAGAGGAGGTTTCAAAAATAGAGGAGTGGGACCATTTGGTAGAGGAGGTTATCAAGGAAGAGGAAGAGGCTTTCTAGGAAAGTGCTTTAAGTGTAACAAGTTTGGTCACAAAAGTTGGGAGTGTTATTAATTTACGCACGAAGGCCACACAAGGCCTAAGAGGAGTAATTAGATTGTGCAAGAAAACCAAGAGAGTGTGGGGTCACCTTCTCATCATTTAAAAGAACCTGAGACATGAGAGTCTTTATTGTTCAAGAGATCATTGTCGAAGCCACTAAAGGAGAGTCAAAAACTTGTGAAAATGAGAGCTTTATTTAATACCAATTGCAAGGATAAAGGTAACTATTACAAACTTATTATTGAAAAGGGTAGTAAAAATAATCTTGTGTCAATTGAAATGGTGAAAAAGCTAGGTCTTACTAGAATAAAACATCCTAATCCCTATCAATTTTCTTGGCTACAAGAAGGGCACCAATGATTGCCATATGAGCAAGCCTTTATAGAGTTTTAGATAGGTACTTATAAGGACACTGTTATGTGTGAAATTATTCCCATGGATGTTTTCTATGTGCTTCTTATTACGCCTTGGAAATTTTACAAGAGAGCCATACATGATGGAAGAAATAATACCTACAATTTTTTAGGATGGTGAAAAACATATATTGTTTCCTTTGAAAGGAGAAGAAGGGGATAATAAGAGTAGTAGTGGAAACAAGGTTATGTTGGTAAGTGGTAAATATTTTTTGTGTGATATGAAGAAAGAAGAAGTGGGATATGCATTGGTACTCAAGCCTAAGTTTTATCTTACCTCTAATAAGTTAGATGATTTTCCAAATGAGATACAAGACATATTGAAAGAGCATATAGAAATTGTGGTAGTTGATTTTCCTAATGAGTTTCCTCGAATGAGGAGCATTATTCACCTTATGAATTTGGTTCAATGGGATAACATACCAAACAAGGCTACATACAAATTTACTCCCAAGGAGAATGAGGAGATTAGAAAGCAGGTTGAAGATTTTCTAGAAAAGGGATTGATAAGGGAGAGTCTTAGCCCTTGTGTTGTACCAACAGTTCTAGTACCCAAGAAAGAAGGTGATTGGAGAATGTGTACAAACTCTAGAGAAATCAATAAGATTAATATCAAGTGCAAGTTTTCTATTCCAAGGATGGATGATTTAATGGATTATTTGAGTGGTTTTATGTATTTTTCAAAGATAGTCTTGAAAAGTGGCTACCATTAGATTAGGATCAGACTTGGGGATGAATGGAATACAACATTGAAGACTAATGATGGTCTCTATGAATGGTTGCTTATGCCCTTTGGGATTACAAATGCATGTAATACTTTTATGAGGCTTATTAATGAAGTCTTGAAACCATTCCTAGGGAATATTTTGATAGTTTATTTATATGATATATTGGTTTTTAACAAGTCTAAGGAAGAACATCTAGAGCACTTAAGGTTGGTTATGACATGGTTGCATGAGGAGAAGTTGATGATCAACCTCAAGAAGTGTAACTTTATGAAGATTGAATTAGTTTATTTGGTTTTTATGGTATCCATAGAGGGATTGAAGATGGACAAGGAGAAGGTTAAGGCCATTTTTGATTGGCCAACACCTAGGAGTGTTTACCTCAAGAAGTGTACCTTTATGAAGATTGAATTAGTCTATTTGGTTTTTATGGTATCCAAAGAGGGATTGAAGATAGACAAGGAGAAGGTTAAGGCCATTTTTGATTGGCCAACACCTAGGATTGCTTATGAGGTAAGAATTTTTCATGGAATTTCTTGATTTTATAGAATGTTTATCAAAAAATTTAGTAGCATAGTTACTCCTATATTTGACACTACAAAAGGACACAAAAATAAATTTTAATGGACTTAAGAGGCTGAAAATTATTTTAGATGTCTGAAAAAGAAAGTGACTAAGCAACCTATACTTTTATTACTTGATTTTAACAAATTCTTTCAAGTGGAGTGTGATGCTAGTGGCTTAGCAATAGGGTCTATCCTAAGTAAATAAGAGAAAAAAGTTGCTTATTTCAGTAAAAAATAAAATGATGCTAAGAAGAATTATTAAGCTTATGACCTTGAATTTTATGCATTAGTTCAATCCTTGAAGAATTTGAGGATATGAACTATAGTTTATTAATAGCCAACACAAGCTAAATCAAAGGCATGAAAAGTGGGTGGAGTACCTCTAGAGTTTTAATTTTTTATTTAGACATAAGAGTGGGAAAGAAAAAAAAGTTATTGATGTGTTAAGTAGGATAATTCTATTACTACAAGAGATTTAAGCAAACAATCTTGTGTTTGAGAGCTTGAAGGAGTTGTATGAAAATGATGTAGATTTCAAAGATGTATATGAAGCTTGCAACAATCCTATTAGTAGAGATAGAAGACCATGGAGTAATTTTATGTTGCAAGAGGGTTTTCTATTCAAAGGTAATCAGTTGTGCATTCACAGAGGGTCAATGAGAGAGAATCTCTTGAAGGAGAACCATTATGGCAGCCTAGAAAGACACTTTTGGAAAGAAAAAAATTACCTAAAATTGAGTACACACTATTATTGGCCACAAATGCAGGTAGATGTAAAGAGGTATGTGGAGAGATGTAGATTATGCCAACATGTAAAGGGTAACAATCAAAATGCTAGTTTGCACCGACCACTACCTGTGCTACATAGTATTGTATGGAGCTAATTTAAATTAGATTATTCATTGAAAATAGAATTAAAATATCACACAATGTTGAGAAATAAACACTCATCACAGAGAAAAAAACTTGCAACAAAGATGAAGCTCTAGTTTGCAACTTGCAATTAGCTATCTCAAATATTATTAGACTTTGCTATGGATTACAATCAATCCAAAAGGAAAATGGGTTGTAATGAAACCCTTACAAAAATCAAAGAAAATTCAATAAAAATGGTTTTCAACCAAAAAATAAAAGCTTTGAAACAAGCTTCTCTCTAGCACCTGCAACAATAAACCACTCTCAACAACACAACCCTTCAATCTACAACTATTGATGATGCTTGTGCCTCTATGAACCAACTATAATCTCCAACAACACCTTCAAAAACCCTTCCTATAGGTATGATATTCCCTTCTCATGTCTTTTTCTTCAATCTAGAAAAGAGATCTAAAAAATGAATTGATTTTTCCTTTTGTTCAATCCATCTTTTCCCATGAAATGAAATTTGAGTGCATTTGGAGGAATTTCGTCACATTCCAAAACCCACTCCCAAAAATAAATTCCTACCTCCAAAAACTATCTAATTAGATTAAATTTCATAAATAAAATAGAATAAAATATGCCTTTCAAAATCCAAGACATTCTATGAGTGGATGGCAATGCTTTTAATGCATTCTTGCTTTCTTGAATTAAGCAAAAATCTGATTTTTCCAAACTAGGCACCCATCTCCAAAATCCCTATTTTTTAGGAGTTATGGAATTTCAAATTGGGAGTTACAATTCAATCTGGCGACTTCCAGGAAACCCATGCCCTATCTTGCTTTTTTAGGATTTTTCACTTAAAGCATATTCTCCATTATGCCACCTTATCCTATTTTGACCCAAATTTACTCCAAAATTGCAATTTTCATATTCAAATGTGTCATGAAATTCAAATTGACAAAAAAATATGAATTTTACTAGATAAAACATGAAATTCAATTCACAAAAAAATTGCAACAAAATTTGGACTTCTTTTGTTGACATAGGATAGCCACTATGCCATGGATGCTCTTGCATCAAACACCCACGATAAAAGAAAAGTGATCTCATTACTTTCCAAGAAGATATCCAAGATGAGTACTTTCAGTTTTAGATAAACATTAAGAATCCTCCATAGGTCTCCCAAACCATTTCAACAAATACTCCATGTATTGCTTCCTCCTTGTGTTTCTTTTCACCCTGCTGTTAAGAACTGTTTCAATCTTTTCATTCTCTGAAGTAGGTGTGAGTGATTGTGGTTGTTTAATTGATGCAAATTCATCATTTTCACCTTCATTAAATATGATCAGATATGAAATATTAAAAATTGGAGAAATATTAAGCTCATTGGGTAATTCTACCTCATATGCATTACCAAAATCATGTCTCTTCACAATCTTGCACGAGCCAAAAAATTTCATCTTGAGCTTGATGTATGTACCTAATGGAAATATTTACTTTCTTAAATGCACCATCACTTCATCTCCAACCTGAAAATATTTATGTCCTCTTCAAATCAACATAAGTTTTATAAGAAAAATTCATTTTGTTGATATTTTTTCTCACCTCATCATGTAGGCCTTTCATATGCTCTACAAAATACTATGCATCTGCACTCTTTTTCACATCTTTATCAATCTTATTTAGGTCTGAAAAATCTCTTGGATTTCTGCCATAAACAATGGTAAATGGTGAATTACATGCGCTTCTATTAACTGAGTTGTTGTAAGAAAACTTAGCTTGTGGTAAGACTAAATCCCACCCTTTTGGTTTGTCTCCAACCAAGCATCTCAAAAAATTTCCCAAACTCCTATTCACCACATCTATTTGACCATCCATTTTATGTTGGTATTCTGAGAAAAAATTTAATCCAGTGTTGAGATTCTTCCACAAAGTCCTCCAAAAGTAACCAACAAACTTGGTATCCTTGTCTGAAACTATGTTCTTTGGAATCCCGTGAAGCCTCATAACTTCCTTGAAAAATAAATCTGCAACATTCACTCCATCATTAGTCTTATGAAAAGGGATAAAATGTGCCATTTTAAATAACCTATATAGCACAACAAAGATAGATTTATGACCTCTTTATGTACTTGGTAATCTAAGAACAAAATCCATACTTATGTCCTCCCATGGCTTCTCCAATACTGGTAGTGGCTGATATAAACTAGTTTTTTGACTCACTCTCTTTGCCACTTGACACACCCTACAAACTTGCACATACTTCCTTACATCTTGCTGCAATTGAGGCCAATAATGCTTCTCTCCAACCAATGCAATAGTATTATCAAAACCAAAATTCCTTGCAAGTCCACCACTATGTTTCTCCTTAATTAAATTCAATATCATGGAGCTCCTAGGAATACACAATTGATTACCTTTGAACAACATACCATCTTGGACCAAATAATCCATCCATTTGGTTCTATTTTCTGCAATAGTATCTTTTCAAGCCTTCCATACCTCTCCAAAATTATATCTCCTTCATACATATTCTTGAGTTCATCAAAACCCACATCTTCAACCTCCATTTCAATCAACAAACCTTGCCTTCTACTCAAAGCATCATCAACTTTGTTAGACTTCCCACTCCTATGTTTCAAAAAAAATGTGTAAGCTAGTAAAAACTCAACCCATTTCATGTGCTTTTGACTCAACTTCCCTTGACTACTAAGGTATTGGAGTGCTTGATGATCGGTATATAAAACAAATTCTTTTGGCATAAGATATTGTCTCCATTTCTTAAATGCTTGAATGATTGCATAAAAATCTTGACCATAAACCGAATACTTTTTCTTAGCATCATTTATCTTTTCACTAAAATATACAATAGTCATACCTTTTTGGCTCAAAACATCTCCAATAGCATTACCACTTGCATCACAATCCACTTGGAACACCTTGCTGAAATATGGAAGTGCTAAAACAGGTTGCATTATCACTTTACTCTTCAAAAAATCAAAGCTCTTTGCTTCCCCTATAGTCCACTTGAATTCCTTCTGATCACCCCTCATAGTTTTAGTTAGTGGTGCACATATGCTACTAAAAATTTTGATGAAATTTCTATAAAAAACTTGCTAACCCATGAAATGATCTAACCTTCATTACACTCCTTGGTGTTGGCCATTCTAGAATAGCCCTCACATTTTTTGGGTCCATCTTGATGCCTTCTCTTGAAACAACAAAGCTTAAATACACCAATTCCCTCTTCACAAAGCTGCACTTTTTTAGGTTAATAAGCAACTTTTCATCTCTAAGATTTTCAAAACCAAGTCTAATATGCATCAAATTCTCCTCAAGATTCTTGCTAAAACTTAAAATGTCATCTAAATATACAATCACAAATCTTCCCAAGAACTCTATCAACACTTCATTCAATAACCTCATAAACATACTAGGTGAATTGGTTAACCCAAATGGCATGACTAACCACTCATACAAACCTTCCTTTGTCTTGAATGTCATCTTCCATTCATCTCCTTCACGTATCCTTATCTGATGATACCCACTCTTCAAATCAATCTTGTTGTAATATGTTGCTCCACTCAAGCAATCCATGATATCATCTATTCTAGGTAATGGAAATCTATATTTTATTGTGATCTTGTTTATAGCCCTAGAGTCCTTACACATTCTCCATTCTCCCCCTTTCTTCGGTGACAAAACAACAGGCACTGCACATGGGATTAAAATCTCCCTTATCAAACCCTTCTTCAACAAATCAACAACTTGTCTATTTACCTCTTCATTCTCTATAGGTGACATTCTATAGGCTTCCTTGTTTGGAAAACTTTCCCAATATAATCAAATCAATTTGATGACTAATTTTTCTCACTAGTGGGAGTCCTTCAAGCACATTATCTTAAACAATCATCTTGAACTCTTGCATCAAATAAACAAATTCTACAAGAACTTCATCTACAACTTCATTTGTAGCTTTAGGAATAATAGAAAAAAAAACCTTCTCATACTTCATACCATCAAGAAATCTCCTTGCATCAACTAAGAAAACTCTAGCATTACAACAAACTTGAACAGTTTTCTCCTTTAAAGGTTTCAGCTTATGCTTCACTCCATATTTTACAATTGTGTAGGTGTTAGCACACCCATCATGTATGGATTTTCGATCATATTGCCATGGTCTTCCAAGAAAAATGTGACAATAATCCATAGGGATGATATCACATAGAATTTCATCACGATAATTCCCAACCTTAAACTTCACATTGCATTGTTCACTTACCAACAAATTTTGATTATCTTACACCCAAGCAATCAGGTATGGTTTTGGGTGTTTTATCCTCTCAAGCTTTAACTTTCTTACCATATCATCACACACAATATTGTATTTGCTTCCACTATCTACTATGATTCTACACACTTTTCCTTCACATTTGCACCTTGTTTTGAATAACTTGTTTCTTTTTATTGGTTCATTATCTTCATTTAGGAGTGCTATCCTTGTCATCAAAGCCTCTCCATCTTCTACCTCTTTAGATTGTGAATAAGGTGCCTCCTCCTCATTAACATTTTCTGCTCTTCTTTGGTATTCTTGTCTCCTTCTTGGTTTCCCTCTGCTTTTGGGTAATCATAGGTTCAGTGTCCTTCTCCACATTTGAAATAAGTTCCTTTGAATGGACCTCCACTATAACCATGACCTCTACCTCTACCTCTGAAATTTTGGTCTCTTGAGCCTTTTCCTTCTTCATAGTTTGCTACTCTACTACTACCCTCTTCATTCTTGGAATTATTTTGTTGATTTTCTTCATTTTTTTAAGTTCTTCCTCCTACCTTGCCTCCATGCCCTTTTCCTTTCTATTTTTTTTCAAACCTCTTGTTTACTCTTTCTTCTACCTTCAATGTTGTTTGATAAGCATCTTCCATTGTCACAACTTTGATAAGTGACATTTCTTCTTGAATGCTTGGTCTTAACCTGTTTATGTATCTTGTAACATTTTCCTTGGTTTCCTCTAAATGTCCAGTCCTTATACAAATTCTATGGAATTCTTTAGTATATTATTTTACAGTCTTGTTTCCTTACTTCAAACCTTGCATCCTCTTGAGCAAGTCCAATTCATAGTCTAGAGGAATAAATTATATTTTTTTATTTTTCTACCATTTTATCCCATTTGTTAATCTTATCTTTTCCTCTTCTTCCCCTTTCTAATTGGACCTATCTCCACCATATTGAGGCATGTCCTTTTAGCCTTGTCTTGGAAAATTTCACTTTATTAGGGTACTCTATCTCTTCAAATTCAAACTCCTCCATTTCATTAATCCAATCTATCAATTCAACTAGATTTAGACTTCCATTAAATGTAGGGACATCCATTTTTGGTCTCTTTCCAATTTTTGTTAATTCTTTCAATAGTGGGTTCATTTGCAACTGCTGCAATTTCCCCTCTTTGCTAAGTATATCTAAACTAGCATTCTCTGTGTTCTCATTCTTGTAAATCATCTCCTTATCTTATTTTGCAAAGTTTCAACCTTCCTTCTCAAGGCTCTGAAATCATCATATCTTACTCTCATCTACCCCTTCCTCTACCTCTACCATGATGGGATCCTCTCCCATCCATTTTTTTCAACATTGACAACACAATCCTGGTGCAACTACCTCTCTTCTATGGTCTATTAAACACTCAGGATCAACTTGTTTTGATACCACTAATGTATGGAGCTAATTTAAATCAAATTATTCATTGAAAATAAAATTAAAATATCACACAATGCTGAGAAATAAAAACTCATCACATAGAAAATAACTTGCTTGCAACAAAGATGAAGCTTTGGTTTGCAACTTCCTACTAGCTATCTCAAACCTTATTAAACTTTTCTATGGATTACAATCAGCCTAAAAGGACAATGGGCTACAATAAAACCATTACAAAACTCTAGGAAAATGCAATAAAAATGATTTACAACCAGTGAATCAAAGCTTTGGAACAAGCTTCTCTCTTGCACCAACAACAATAAAGCACTCTCAACAACACAACCCTTAATTTTGTAATTGTTGATTATGCATGTACCACTATGAACCAACTCCAATCTACAAAAAAGCCTTCAAAATTAATTCCTAGAGGTATGATATGCCATTCTCATGTCTTTTTCTTCAATTTGGGAAAGAGGGCTCAAAAATGAATTGATTTTTCCTTTTGTTCAATCCATCTTTTCTCATGAAATGAAATTTGAGTGCATTTGGAGGAATTTCATCACATTCCAAAACCCACTCCCAAAAATAAATGCCTACCTCCAAAAAATATCCAATTAGATTAAATTTCATTAATAAAATAGAATAAAATATTCCTTTCAAAATCAAAGACATGTTGTGAGTGGATGGAAATGCTTTTAATGCATTCTTGCTTTCTTGAATAAAGAAAAAATCCGGTTTTTCCAAACTAGGTGCCTATCTCCAAAATACCTATTTTTTAGGAGTTATGGAATTTCAAATTGGGAGTTACAAGTCAAATTTGTGATCTCCAAGAAGCCTAGGCCCTCTCTTTCTTTTTTAGGATTTTTCATTTAAAACATATTCTCCACTATACCACCTTATCTTGTTTTGCCCCAAATTTACTCCAAATTGCAATTTTCAAATTCCAATATGTCATGAAATTCAAACTCACAACAAAATATGAATTTCACAAGATAAAACATGAAATTCAATTCACAACAAAATTTGAACCTCTTTTGTTGACACAGGATAGCCACTATGCCATAGATTCTTCTGCATCACATAGATAATGGGATTTTGTAATTATGGATTTTGTTGTAGAATTTCCTAGAACTCAAAGAGGCAATGTTTATATTTTTTTAGTTGTAGATAGATTCTGTAAAATGGTTCATTTCACTCCTTGCAAGAAGACTAGTGATGTAACCAATTTAGCTAAAAAAAATTCAAAGAAGTGGTGAGGTTGCATGGTATACACAAGAGTATAGTATCTGATAGATACACTAATTTTGTGGGTCACTTTTGAAGAATGATTTAGATTAATTTTGGCACCCACCCTAGTTTTAGCTCAACTCACCATCCCCAAATGGATGGTCAAATAGAAGTAGTCAACAAAATTTTGGGTAATATGTTGAGGTATCTTGTTGGGAACATACCTGGCAATTGGGATATGGCTTCAATAGAGGCTGAATTGGCATATAATGATTCTCCAAATAGGAATACAGGTTTGAGCCCATTCTACATTGTTTATGGTATGCATCCAAGGGGTGTATTTGAACTCGGATATCTTGGTATTTTTGAGAGAAGTGTAGATGGTGAGGAGTTTTTCAAAGGTATTCATGACCTTCATGAAGAGGTAAAATTATAGATTGAGGGGAGAAACCAATAGTACAAGGAGTATGATGATAAGAAGAGAAAATAAGTGCATTTTTAGGTTAGTGATCCCATTTTGGTTCATCTCAAGAAGGATATATTTCTAAAAGGTGGATACACAAACTAAAAATGAAGAAGATCAATCCTTGCAAGATTCTCAGAAAGTTTTTCACCAATGCTTATGAGATAGCTCTTCATTTTGATATGGGTATCTTTCCCATCTTCAATATGGTTGATCTCTATCCCTACAAAGGTGAGGAAATAGATGGAACAACAGACACATATCTAATTCCAAAATGGGAACAACAAGTGACAAAGTTGACTCTGATTGACATTGAGTGTATCTTTGAGAAGTAGTTGTTGAAGAAGACCCAAGGAAAGGAATATTTCAAGTAATTGGTGAAATGGAAGGATCATCCTTTGGAGGATACCACTTGGTTATCGATTGTTGAGATCTCCAAATATGGTCATAGCATTGATGACCTCATGAGTAGGAGCTCATGATTTTATTTGTCTCTAGGGAAGCCTGATGTAGGAGCATTAACCTTCAATTTTGGTTTTTTTCTAATTTTTGTTTTAGCATTTAGTTTTACAAGATTTTTATTCTCCAAATTTTTTCTTATGTTCAAAAATACACGGGCATGGTGTTTTGATAGGGACTCATGCTAAGTGGTAAACAATTTGAATCTTACAAAATTCCAAATTTTGACACCCATGCAGGTAAAAAAATAACAAGGAATAGTTAAGTTTTTGGTTTTAATTAGTTGCCAAGAAGAGTAGGAAAAGAGGCATCAATAGAAGAAAGGAAGTTGAAAAAAAAGGTGGAGGTAGTTAAAGGTTGGTGTGGGAAATTGGGGACAATTGGAAAATCAAGAAATTGCATCGATAAGAAGAAATTATTGAGGTTGGTGCAAGAAAAAGAGAGAAGATTTTTAGCATGGAGATTGGGTGTAGCCACAAGGGAAATGGAAACTCTGCATTGCATGGAAATTTTTCTATGTGTGTTTGTATTTTTTGTTTTTCAATAGAAACATGATGTTGGTCATGAAATTTAAATTCTATTGTGCAAACTTGTATAACTATTTCTGATCCTCTGATTTTATTGTGCAAACACCTATTTTATTATTTGTATAAGATTGTGGGAGGGTACAAGAATTCCATCCTTTGAATATTTTTCCTGTAGCTTCCAACTATTGCTCACATAGCTTTTTTTATTTTGTTGATTGGTGAAATTTCTTAAAGGAATTTGTGAGAATTTTGAACAAGTATATCTCTTTATTTTTGCTCGAATATTTTCTTTTTATTATTAAGACTAGGAAAGGCATCAAAACTCCATATTTCCATTGTGAAAGAGTTTATGTTGTTCATTAATTCTATTTTGGTATTGTTTTAGGACTATAATAGAGCAAGTCAAGAGTATTTTTGAATTAGTCTTTATTTTCCATTCATAAATATGCTTTTTGGCATGACTTCCTTCTAAACTCTAAAATCTAACAAGTCTAACTAGTTATTTTTGTTTCCTCTATGAGTCAATAAAATGTCCTAGAAGGCCAAATGATAGAAAGGACTTTAAATGATAAGAAAGGTACTCAAGATGAATAGTTCCAAATTTTCACTACCCAAGAAGACTAAAGTGTGATTTTGGCATGTGTTTGATATGGTTTTTCTAGAAATTTGTTTTAGGTGGTTAGGGTTTCATTTGATGGGTGATTTAGACCTACATATAACTAATGAATCCATAAAATAAATTTTAAACTCAAAGAGGCATGTATCTAATGATTGGAGATGTCATAGCCATGCTAGAGTTAATGCAAGCATTCTTTTTCTTGTAGTGGAATTTTTTCACATCTTTTGGTATGATCTTGTAGCACATTTCAAGAATTATTCCATGCTTATTAAAAGTGGATTTGAACATGGGTTAGTGATCAAGTTAGTTGTATATAGATTCATTATTGGATTCTTAGTGATTATTGGCATGTTTTTTGACTTTGGGGATGCTCTTTCAAGGTTGAAGGATGTAGGTGATGAAAAAAATCAATGGGTTAAATTCTAGGTTAATACATCAAACTCTTAAATTAGTTTAAGATAACTAAGTATGGGTATACTATTAGAAAAATAAACTATTTGAGGGTTTAATATTTTAAGATGAATCAAAGCACATTAAACTCATATGATAATTATGGTTTTCTTTATCATTAGGGTTTCATTTAAAAATGAATCTATTATACGATTTGACACAAATCATCCTTGAAGGATATCAATCTACACCCACTAAAATTAATAAAATCACAAGTAATATCTTGTCTATTTTATATTTATTTTCTTTGGCCATTGTGTGTAGTCCATTTTTATGAATTTTTTTATGTATTTATTAAAATATTTGCACCATTTAAACCATAGAGGACTGGTTGAATAGTGTATTGAACTAGGTTAGTGATGTGTATGTTATTGTATTGAATATATCTCAAGTGATTGGTGACCAAGGATTATATTTAGCTACATAATTTAACCTAACTACTAGAAATAAATCTATATGTTGAGTGAAGAAATTTCCCATGAAAAAAAGTAACCATACCTAACACACAAGTCACATTTTGTGGGGATTTTATTTTGACATTAATTTTTTCATCCTTAAAAGGATCTCAAGATCACCCTCCCAAGCCTAGTAGGGATCAAAGTGCAAAAGAGACTAAAATCCACTTGTTCATTGGTTTTTTCCAATCCATGAGAAAAATATATGTTTCCTCTTATGCATAATTTGGTAACATAAATCACAACTTGGTGAGAACCTTAAATTATGGGTTAGTATAGAAAAACCAAAAACAATATATTTACTTGTTTGCATGCATCACCAAGATATAATTAATGTGATTTATCATTGGAGAAAAAAAAAACTAACAATATAGGAATCTATATCATTAATTTAAATTGCTTCAAGGTCAATAATTTAATTATTTTCTCTTCTATATCATTGATGCATATGCACATTTATTGTCTCATGAATATAGAATATTGGCATAGCTTTCTCATAACAAGATAATCTAATAATTATAATAGGTCAAATTATTGCATTCTAGATTCAACCTTTTCAAGTATAGGTAAGGATTAATGACTCCACTCCTAACTTTATCCTCATTATTTACATCACATAGGAGAGGATTTATAACTCTTAGCATCACATCAAGGAGAGAGTACATCATGTATCCATTCCATGAGATATTAATTTAGGCATGTAGGAAGCTAGAAAATCATTAATCAAATAGATATATAGCTATTTTGGAAACTATTTGTTATCTAATTATTAACAAGAGGTGAATATTGCATTGACGAATCATTGTAAACAAGATTTGGGATCTTGACTATGGTTGAGGAAAGTAGTGATTATTATAAGTGGTAATCTAGTTAAAAGAGGGAAAGTATCTTGTACTCAATATTTTGGGCTTAATGTATTGATTGATTAGGATGACCCCATTATAAGTACCACCAAGATTTGCACTCTAATTTTTTTCTTGACAAACATTATTGTCAAGGGACTTCACATGTACACATTAGTCTAAAGTAGCTAAAGAAAACAACATAAAGGGGTTCACTAGCATATTGAGAATATTCTAAATTCCAAGTTAAAAGTTAGGATGGACTCATTGGAGATATATTTTCTACTAGAAATCTATAGGAAATATTCTCTTGGTCTATTGTTTCTTCAATTTGACTAGAAAGTAAATTTATTACACCAACCATAAATGGATGTAATATGTTGCAATATTGTGATACGAGAAAAGGGAAACATATTCTAAGATACATGAAAGGAGGATGCATCGTAAATATTCATGGATGAATCATTAGAGTATTAATGTGTCCTTAAATTCTCTACCAAACTCTTATATAATTCTCTTATTAATGTAGGTATATCTTGGTAGAACTTATGGGTATCTTCAGGAATATTCTAGACATCCTCAATAGTATTACTTAAGGTACCTAAAAGCCTATACATTATCACTAAAAATATAATTTTATCTTAATAACTAATGAATTCATGCTACAATGTAGTTAAAACCCCTAAATTCATAGATTTTATAACTATAGAATTGCTAAAAGGAATATTTATAATCCTTCTAAATTTTTGGAATCATACATGACTATCATTATAAATAAATTATATTTACTATTATTTTAATAGGCTCCATAAACTCAAGTTATTTTGGTGTGACACTTCTCTTTAAAGGAGATGAATCTTCCTAAGGATTCATTTTCTTGGTCTAGGCTATTGAGTTAGCTTTACTATGGTGAGATATGAATTGACATATAAGAGATATATTTGATATTTTCTTGCAAAATAGGGAATATACAAATTATGCACTTTGATATTTAAAGATTATTATTTTAGGGAATTGAAAGATATTTTTAAGAAGTGCTTAAGGAAGAAAATATACATCTATTTCTATGCTAAACCAATTCCAACTAAAAAGAAATAAAATAATATGGAGAGAGAAAGGTAGGGGAGAAACATGATGAGAAGATAAGTGAATATTTCAATTGAGATAAAAAAAAATTAACTTTTGAGATTGTCCTAAAAATATTTAGAATTGTTCATGTAATATGTTGCAAGTATGAGCAAGTTTGGTGGTGTTGTCATTAATTTTGTCATTGATGTCAACACAGTACAAGATGTTGCAGATTGTGCATGTATAGTTGAGATGCTATTGAGATGTTTTGAGTTCATGGAGCTATCCTTATGATGTTGTAGATGTGCTAAAATGATGGGTTACCAAGTTTTTTTGAGAAAATTAATAAAGAGTGAAGTCAAAGGTATGTATGTGTTTAGAATGTGCTTTGGTATGTGCTCCATGTTTCTTTTGTGTTGATCCTATGCTTGTGCAGATATGAAGGGTTGGTTTTGGGCATCTATTGGTGACATCTCCTAGTTTTTAGCTTCTAGTTTGATGGAGTGTGAAAGTTTTGTTCATAGGTGTGTGAACTAGTTTGGCAAAGTTGTTTGTTTGTGAACTGGGAGAAATTTTTCTGCTCTGCAGTTCTCTGCTAATTTGTTTTTGGTCTTGTAGATCTGATAAAAGGTTTGTTAAGGTGATATCTGTATTACGGAAAAGGTGCTCATGGTTTGGTGCTCTGGAAGACAAGTTTCATAGCTTCTATGTGTATTTGTACAATCTGGTTGGACTATTGGAAGGTGTTCTATGTTTGAAGGTTGTTGCACTTGCTTTGGATGTATCTGAAGGTATCTGAGATGTGATCTCATGCATAATGAAGCATGTTATATTGCCTGCATGTTGTCTTTTTGATGTGGAAGTGTGTACTTCAATATTCATTTGTGTTTTCATTAGGTCTGACCGACCTAGTGCTTACACTTCATACGAAGGATTAAGAATTAATTGAGGAAGCATGTGATTGATCCAAGATGTTACTTTTGGTCTTGGTTAAATGTTTAATTGGTACACTCCCATTCCTTTCCACCATTGGAATGTTGAGTTGCTGACCTAATTTGAATTTATGAAATAAAGCGTATGTGGCCAACCTTGAAGAAAGTTTCTAAGGTTGAAGGTGGTATAAATGCAAGATGAGTTGTGAAGGGTTAGATGATACAGAGTAACAAAGTAAGCCACAAGAGAAGCAGAGTTGTGTGAAAGTGAGCTGAGGAAGCAGTTCTTTAATGTGTTAGATTCTTGAAAGCAGTGAGTTGATGATTTCTGCAATCTCCTGATCAAGGCTACAAATGTGTGTAATTTGTTGTGGTGGATCTTTCTATTATACTTTGTATCTATAGGTAGTGAGCCTCCCTATTGGATAGTGAGTCCTTTCTGGAGGTAGTGAGCCTTTGTATCCGGATAGTGAGTCCTTTTTGGGAAGTGAGACCTTGGCAGTGAGCCTTTGTGTATTCAATTTTTCTATTACTTTATATTGTTAGTTAATTCTCACCGTAGTTTTTCCCTCATTGGGTTTTCCATGTAAAATCTAGTGTTCATTGTGTTGATTTTCCTTTTTATTATCTGCATTGCATGTTCACACTTAATAACAGAATTGTGTGGTTGAAATTTGTGTTTGATTTTTGTGAAAACTAATTCAACCCCCCCTCTCAGTTGTCTTGCACCTTTTAACAATTGGTATTAGAGCATTGGTTCCTTAGTGAAGAGCTCAACTGCTTGAGGTAGATCTGATGGTGCACAAATTGGCAATCCTTATGTTTGATGGATCTTACTACAGTGACTAGAAAGTGTAGATGATAGGTTACATAATATCTCTTGGTTACAAGACCTGGAAGGCTGTTGAGATGAAGTATGTTGCACCAGCAAGTGGTCCTACTACTGAAAATGAGGTTTATGCTTCTGAGGAGAGTGAAAAAGTGAGGTATGTGATCTACAATGATTTATCTAAGCTAGAGCGAACTAAAGTTATTTCTTTGGGCACTGCTTATGATAGAGTGAAATTGACAAAGAAACTAACAACAAAACACAAATATGCAAATTTGAAAAAGGAATAAAGTGAAGATATTGCAAGCTATTTCTAGAGGGTTGATCTTGTAGAAAATGAAGTTAGGAATCAATGGGGAACTCTGACAGATGAAGATATAATTGAGAAGATTCTAATGACTTTACCGGAGTGTTACAGTGATAAGGTTTTAGTTATTGAGAAAACGTATGATCCTAAGAAATATACTAAAGAATAGTTATTTGACACCTTGACTGCATTTGAAATGAGAAAGTTTGGAAAGAAAGAGGAGAAGACATAAACAACATTTAAAGAAAAAATATTGAAGATGATCCAGATAGTGATGGTTCAAATGAGTTGGAAGCAAAATTTACAAGTTGAAGAAGGGTACCGGTAAGTATAAAGGTATGTTTCCCTTTAAATGTTTTAGTTGTGGTAATATTGGTCATTATGCCTCAAGATGTCTGAATAGAGCTATACATAAGAAGAACAATGATCATAAAGATAGAAAGGATAAGAAATTCAAGAAGTTGTATTATGTTAGAGAATAAGCTGGAATCTCTAATGATGAATCTAATTATGAGGGTGATGATAGTGAATGCTTGTTCTTAGCTTTGGAGAATAAATTTATGTTTGATAAATCTAGAAGATGTGCAAGAGAAAGTGATTCAGAAAACAAGAAGAATGAGATGGAAGGTACTCTGGTTACTACCTTTCATGCTAGAAAAGATGAAGAAAATTAGGTGATTGACAGTGGATGTTCTAATCACATGACTGGAGATAGAATTAAGTTCACTAAACTTGAAAAATATGATGGTAGTTTGGTCATGTTTGGTGATGATTCTTGAGAAAAGATTGTTGGGAAAGGTACAATTAGTTTTGATGGAATACACAACATTGATGATGTATATTATGTAAAGGGCTTAAGGCAAAACCTTTTGAGTGTTGGATAGATGTGTAGAAAAAGTTTCAAACTTGTGTTTCAGGATAATTCCTGTGAGATTAGAAAAGGGTATGGAACTATGGTTGTTGTAGGAAGGAGAACTCATGGAAACATCTATCAGATTAAGGGTGTTGATGGTTAGTGCCTTGTATCTCAGGTTAATGAAAGTTGGCTATGGCATTGAAGGATGAGACATGTGAACTTTGATAATCCAGTCTAGATTAGTTCAAGAGATGTTTTCTGAGATCTTCCTAAAATCATAAAGCCTGCTAATATTGTTTGTAAAATCTATCAATTAGGGAAATAGACAAGATGTAGTTTCAAAGGAAAAGAGCAATCAACTACTAGAATGCTAGAATTAATTCATGTAGACTTCTGTGGTCCTATTAGAATAGGAAGCCTAAATGGTGATAGGTATGTCATGCTCCTTATTGATGATTATTCTTGAATGCCATGGGTTACTTTTCTTAGAGAGAAGACTTAGGATCTGGCTAGGTTTAAAGTGTTCAAGGAAAGAGTAGAAAATGAAATGAACCTGAGAATCAAATGTTTGAGATCTAATAGAGGCGGAGAATTTACTTCTACTGAGTTTAATGCATTTATTGAAGAGCATGGCATAAAGAGACATTTTTTTGCTCCTAGAAATCCTCAGCGGAATGGAGTTGTTGAGAGAAAGAACCAGACCATGTAGGAGGATAGAAGCACCATGATGAAGGAAGCAAATGTACTTGATGTGTATTGGAGAGAGGAAATACACACTACTGTTTATATTCTCAATAGAGTTCAGATCAGAGGCAACAACACAAAGACTTCTTATGAGTTATGGACTGGTAAGGCTCCTACTATGAAATAATTTAAGGTGTTTGGAAGTAGATGTTACATTAAAAGAGATGATGAGAATCTTGGGAAGTTTGATGCTAGATGTGATGAAGGGGTTTTCCTTAGATATTCAACTACCAGTAAAGCATATAGATGCTTCAATAAAAGATTGAGGAATATTGTTGAGAGTGCTAATGTGAAGGTTGATGAGGATATGCATAGAACTATTGAGATAAGTGAAGTTGAACTAGATGATCCTATTTGCACACCAGTAGCTGAAGAGAATAAGGAAGAGGAAGAAGAAAAAATTGAAGAAGGGGAAGAAGCACTAGAACTTGTTCCTAAGACTCCTAAGTATGTCTAGAAGAATCATTTGGAGGAATAGATGATTGGAGATAAGAGTGAAGGTGTGAAGACAAGAATTAAAGTAGTAGCTAAGGTAAATTTATGTTTAATTTCTAAAATAGAACGTAATTTTATGTGTGAAGCACGTGGAGATGAGAGTTGGGTTAGAGCTATGAAAGAAGAGTTGCAGTAAATAGAGAAGAATCAGACATGGAAACTAGTTCCTAGACCTGTGAATAAAAATGTAATTGGTTCAAAGTGGGTGTTCATGAATAAGTTGAATGAGAATGATGAAGTTTTCAGAAACAAAGAAAGACTTGTATGGAAGGGATACTCACAAGTTGAAGGCATAGAATTTGAAGAGACATTTGCCCTGATGGAAAGAATGGAAGCTATTAGGATGTTTTTGGCATTTTCTACCACAAGGATTTCAAGGTATATCAGATGGATGTCAAGTCTGCATTTTTTAATGGAGAACTAGAAGAAGTATACATTGAACAAATTGAAGGATTTTAGTTATTAGACAAATCGGATATGGTTTGTAAGCTAAAAAAGGCATTGTATGGACTAAAACAAGCTCCCAAAACATGGTATGCTCGATTGGACAAATATTTGACACAAAAAAAATTTAATAAGGGCTCTGCAGACAATAATCTTTATTTCAAGATGGAAGGAAATAGAATGTTGATAGTGGTAGTATATATTGATGATATCATTTTTGGAGGAAATGAAGGTATGTGTAAGAGATTTGCAGAGGAAATGCAAAAAGAATTTGAAATGTCCATGATTCGTGAGTTGAATTTCTTTCTTGGTCTTCAAGTAAATCAAATTGATAAGGGGATATTCATTTCATAATCAAAATATGTGAAATGGTTATTAAAGAAGTTTGGAATGGATGACTCCAAAATGGTTAGTACTCCTATGGTGACCAGATGTAAACAAAGTAAATATGATGAATCTACTAAAGTTGATCAGAGAAAATACAGATCTATGATTGGTGGACTATTGTATCTTACTGCTACCAAATGAGATATCATGCATGTAGTATGTTTAGTTGTCATATTTCAAGCAAAACCTAAAGAATCACATGTTATAGCTATGAAGAGGATATTCAGATATCTTAAAGGCACTTTAGATTATGGATTGTGGTATTCTAAGGATATTGATTTCACCTTGAGTACTTTCACTGATGCAGATTGGGCTGGTTGTGTGGATGACTAGAAGAGTACCAGTGGAGGTGCTTTCTTTCTTGGTGGACGATTGGTTTCATGGTTAAGTAAGAAACGCAACTCGATTTCTTTATCCACTGTAGAAGTAGAGTATATTGTTGTAGCATCTTACTGCACATAGGTTTTGTGGATGAAGCAAACATTGAAGGATATTGGAGTGATATGTGATGAGCCTATACCTATCTTTTGTAATAATAAAAGTGTTATAAACATTTCAAATAATCCAATCATGCATTCAAGAATAAAACATATATCTATCAAATATTATTTCCTAAGAGAGAAGGTATTGGAGAATAAAGTTATGATGGAGTATGTGTCTACAAAGGAACATATTGCAGATATATTTACTAAGGCTCTTCCAAAGGATGCTTTTTAGTATCTCAGGGGGAAGTTGGGGGTCATTGGCCCTCCAAACTAGGTGCACATGGAGGTGCATCAGTCTAGTGGATCCATAAATTCTTCATTTATCTAGACTAATGAATGGGTCTACTCTGTAGGGGAGTAGAAAGTTTTCATTGTTGCAGTATGAGTTGTATGGGTGCACTCCTCAGGGGGGGTGATCATAGGTTTTTATCTTTTCCATTGATGTCAAAGGGGGAGAGAGAGTCATATGAAAAATAGTAGAAGAGGAAGAGAAGTTCTTTGCCTAGAATATTGAGAATCCAAGAATGTTGTGTAGGTTATCTAATCTAGACAATAAAGGAGAGTGTTTTCTTTGCTGGCTTTTCACATACTATGTTTCCATCAATGACAAAGGGGGGTATTGTTGCAAGTATGAGAAAGTTTGGTGGTGTTTTCATTAATGTTGTCATTGATGTCAACACAGTATAGGATGTTAAAAATTGTGTATGTATAGTTGATATGTTGTTGAGATGTTGTGAGTACATGTAGCTATCCTTATGATGTTGTATATGTGTAAAATGATGGGTTATCAAGTGCTTTTGATAAAATTAATAAAGAGTGAAGTCAAAGATATCTATGTGTTCAAAATATGCTTTGGTATGTGCTCCACATTTATTTTGTGTTGATCCTATGCTTGTGTGGATCTGAAGGGTTTTATTTGAGCATCTATTGGTGACATCTCCTAGTTTTTAGCTTCTAGTTTGATGGAGTGTGAAAGTTGTATTCACAGGTGTGTGAACTGGTTTGGCAGAGTTGTTTGTCTATGAATTGGGAGAAATTTTTATGCTCTGCAGTTCTTTGTTGAGTTGATTTTGGTCTTGCGGATCTAATATAAGGTTTGTTAAGGTGATATTTGTATTATGGAAAAGGTGCTCGTGGTTTGGTGCTATGGAAGACAAGTTCCATAGACTATGTGTGTATTTGTACACTCTGGTTGGACTGTTGGAAGGTGTCTTTTGTTCAAAGGTTGTTACATTTTCCTTGGATGTATCTGAAGGTATCTGAGTTGTGATCTCATGCATAATGAAGCATGCTATGTCATCTGTGTGTTGTATTTTTGATGTGCATTCGTGTACTTCAATATTCATTTGTGTTTTCATTAGGTTTGGCCGAGCTAGTGATTACACTTCATACAAAAGATTAAGAATTAATTGAGGAAGCATGTGAATGATTTGAGAAATTGTTTTTTGTCTTGGTTATGTGTTTAATTTGTCCACTCCCATTCCTTTCCACCGCGTGAATGTTGAGTTGCAGACCTAATTTGAATTTATGAAATAAAGCCTATGTGGCTGACCTTGGAGAAAGTTTCTTAGGTTGAAGATGGTATAAATGCAAGATGAGTTGCAAAGGATTAGATGATACAGAGTAATGAAGTAAGCCACAAGAGAAGTAGAGTTGTGTGAAAGTGAGTTGAGGAAGCAGTTCTTTAATGTGTTAGATTCCTGAAAGCAGTGAGCTGATGGTTTTTGCAATCTCCTGATAAAGGCTGTAGATGTGTGTAATTTGTTGTGGTTTTTCCCTTATTGGGTTTTCCACATAAAATCTAGTGTTCATTGTATTGATTTTCCTTTTTGTTATCTACATTGCATGTTCACACTTAATAACATAATTGTGTGGTTGAAATTTGTGTTTGAATTTGGTGACAATTGATTCACCCCCCCTCTTAGTTGTCTTGCACCTTTTAACATAATAGTCATCCTAAATATAAATTGAATTCAAGAAAAACGCAATCTCTTATAGATAGGAATAATTTTTGAAAAAATACATAAAATTCTATACCATAATCTTTGGAGGAGAAAATAAAATACATATAAGTATATGAAAATTTAATATGAGGAAGCAAGGTCTGTGTAAGATCATAGGGGTCCAAAAAGTGGTGATGTAAAAAAAATCCATTTTTAATTCACCCAAAAATATGAAATTCTACTTTGACTTTTTGTAGGCTCTGGTGGAAGGTACATACTACCAAAGAAAATACCAAACTGAAACGGATATCCATTGGAAATGGATATCCATTTTTAAATGGATATCCCTTTCTAACAGGTCAGATTTTTAAATTTCATTGGGTTTGAGGCTTACCAATATTTTTATTTAATATATTATAATATTTTTTTAATATATTTATATTAATGTTTTTTAATATATTTATCATTGGATATTAAATTATAATATATTATAATTATATATATTTATAATAATGTTTTTTAAATAATACTACATTATATTATAATACTTATATAGTATCTATTATGGCTCCTTTCTATGACCCTGGTAATGGATTGTTAGATCCCAGTAAAGAACCGTTGGTTTTTGGAAGTGTACTACTTGGACCGGTGGACCCTGGTAAAAACTGGTCGTACTACATTGATGAAGACCTCTTGCCACCTTTCACCCTTAACCAGCCTTCGTGTCTTGGTCAGGGCCTTCTGAAGGGTTTGAGCCTGCCTTTGTGTTATTCCCAATTTTCACATCAACCTTCTTGTAGCCCTAATTCCAATCCTCATTTGAAAAAAACTCATCGACACCCTTCTCATTATACTAGGGTAAATAATTAGTTATCTTGTTACCCTCCTAATTCTAAGTTGAACCATCAAAAAATATTTAGGAAGAAAACTCTTCCTTGTAGTTCTTAGATAGAATATGTAGGTAATACTTCAAGAAATGATGCTGCATGGAGGAACTATCAAAACCCTAAAGGGTTTTCTTCTTCTTGATTGAACACAGGTTTTGATCTAAAAGTGGAAATTCCAAACACAAAACATCTAGCAGACAATCACTCCTCAGACCAGGATCTTCGATGGAAACTGATTCCAACCATACCTCTTAATGTGGACACCCAACTCACATAATTTGAGAAAAATGGGCTTTTCATTTAGATTTGGGGTGAGGATAAACATCTTTCTACCATTATAGCCTAGATAAAGGAAAACTGGTATGAATTCTTCAACCTTTCAGTCGTTTCATCTTCCTCCTTTTTTGTATGCTTAAAAAATCCTACCATTGAAGATAGGGTTTCAAGAAATGGCCCATTCTGGTTTGACAAAAAATTCTTAGGAACATGTAATTGGCAGCCAGATTTACCATTGGATTCTATAATTTTACCCCAGAAACCTATTTGCTTCATTCTCCCCAATCTTCTGGTAGAATATATAGAATCCTTTGTGATTAAAAATTTAGTCTCGCATTTTGGAAATATTTTTAAAGAATGAATTTTAACTGGTAAATGGATTACCCACAATTAGGGTTTGGGCATTAGTATCAAATTTGAATAAAATCCCTCATGCCATGAAAATTATTACAAGCAAAGGGGAATGGTGTCAAAATTTAACTCTTGATACCTCTTCTTAGAAAGAGGCTAAGATTATTGTTGATTCTAATCTCTTCTCTTGGGCGGAGCCTCTGGAATTCTCCTTCTCTAATTGTGTGGGGGCTATTTTTCTGCTAGACCAACCTTCTTCATCTTCTAACCCTAAGCCTAATCCCTCGTAGCGATTTCCTATATACAATTCCATGTCGAGTTTGAACCCTCCTCAGAATAACCTGGAAACATCAAAAAAAATCTCACAGTTTGAAGAAATCTTAAAGGGATCGATAACTAAGGAGAATATTTTGGATATTGTTAATGAGGTATATACAAAAGTTGACAAATATTTCATAGAAGGAACTACAGATGAAGTTCTTGCAGAATTTGAATCAGAGAAAGAGACCCCTTTTTTTCCCAATTTCACAAACTAATTCAAGGGTTTCTCCTTCTCCTAGAAATGCATTGGATTTAATCAAGGATATTAATGAACATCCTTCTATAGGACAAGCCTCTACTCCTCCTACATCTCTTTCATTGTTGGATGCCAAAGTTTTGGTTTCCCCCGGTAACAAAAGGGGTAGGAAATCTAAAAGTGAAAAAACAAACATAGAGGTGGTAGCGGAGATACAAATGACTCTTGAAAAAAGTCTAAGATCTGCAACAAAAAATCTCAAGTGTTTGAATAATTCTAATAAACTTTCCCAACTAGGGCAGCCATATTCTGCTATGGAGAATACGATCTCTAAATTGAATAAAAAAATGAGGGGGGATGCTATCTCTCCTTGAGAAAAATGAGTATCTTATGTTGGAATATTAGGGGCCTAAATTCCCCTAACAAGTCACACTTTATAAGGTGTCAAATTTTAAACACTGATTTAGACATTTTTCTTTTACAAGAAACAAAATTATCAAATCAATCAGCTTCTAACTTCTTTACTACTTGGCATAACTGGGAGTTCATTTCCTCTTCAACACTGGGTTCTTCAAGAGGTCTGGTAATCCTATGGAATAAGTATTTTATTAATTTAAAAATGCTTTGTATTAAGGAAAGTTGGATTCAAGCCTCTGGTCAGTGCTTGAAAACAAATAATATCTTCTACATGTTCAATATTTATCACCCTTGTGCATCTTATGCTAAAAAACAATTATAATCACAACTTGCTTCTACATTGGCATCATTAAAAAATGAGTTGAAGATCTTGTCAGGTGATTTCAATGCAATTTGTTGCACCTAAAAAAAATAGGTGGCATCATCCCCCCATCCAAGGTTATGGATGATTTTAATCATTTTATTATTAATAATAATCTATATGATTGTGCACCAAAGAATGGCTATTTCACATGGACCAATAAACATATAGGTTTTTCACAAATTACAGAAAAATTGGATCATTTCCTTTTATTAGATAATTGGCTAACTTCTCCTTGGGATTTATCTTCATCAATTCTAACTATTCCTAGTTCTGACCATTTTCCAATCTCCCTCTCAATTTTTGACAATAAGATAGTCAAAAAGGGATATTTTAAATTTGAATCGATGTGGTTCAGAGACCAAAATTTAATTCCTCTCCTTAAGGATTGGTCATATGAGTTCCCTTTCGAGGTGGGTACTCGAATGTTTCAACTACATAAAAAAATAAATTTTATCAAAGGGAAGATTAAGGTATGGAATAAATTGTGTTTCAAAAACATTTTCTCTGAAAAATCAAGGGTTGAACTTGAATTGGGGAATATATATGAGATAGTGATAAAAAATGGTATGAATGCAACCCTCTATTAAAAGGAGAAAATTCTAAAAGCGGAATTAGATGAACCTTTGGCTAGGGAAGAATGCTATTGGAGATAGAAGTCAAGAGATATTTGGTTAAGGGAAGGAGATAGAAACACCAAATTCTTTCATGCTTTGATGAAATTAAAGAGGTAATAAAATAGGTTTGATTCAATTAGATCTCCTTCTGGGAACACTTTAATCATAGATGAAGACATTGAAGCTACTGCAATATCTTATTTTAAGGATTTATTAGCTCCCATAAAAGCCAATAGATCTCTAGAAAACAATGTTATTTTGGATAATATTCCCTCCCTGGTTGATATGGAGCACAACAAAATTCTAATGGTTGAATTCTCTATGGAGGAAGTGAAAAATGTAGTTTTCTCCTTGATTGTTGAAAAGGCCCCTGGGCCTGATGGTTTTACGATTTTTTTATAGAAATGTTAGGATTTTTTTGGTAGAGATATTTTTCTTGCTTTGGAAGAATCAACGAGAAACAAATTTTTTTTAAAGAATTTTAATGAAACCTTGGTTGCTCTCATTCCCAAGAAATTTGAGCCCTTGTCCTTCAAGGATTTTAGACCTATTTCCCTCTGCAATACTATCTTGAAAATTTTCACTAAGGCAATAACACTTAGATTAGCAAAAATTCTCTCCTCTATTATTTCAATTGAATAGGGAGGTTTTGTTTTAGGTAAAGATACTCCTGAAGGGGAAATATTAGCTCATGAAGTTTTACATTTAGTAACAAAGTATAAATCCCCTTCAATTATCCTAAAATTAGACATGGAAAAGGCCTACGATAAAGTGGAATGGGATTTCCTCTTAGTTGTTCATAGAAATTTTGGGTTTGCAAACAATTGGTGCAAATGGATCTCTTCTTATGTAATTGGTGCAAGTATGTATATCTTGGTAAATTTTTCCCCAATTGGTAATTTTTTTCCCACAAGGGGAATAAGACAAGGTGGTCCCCTTTCACACTTCTTATTCATTCTGGTGGAAGAGGGTTTAAGCCAGTCAATTATTGCTTCAAGAAACAACAAGTTATGGAATGTCATTATGGTTAATCCATTCCCCACTCCAATCACTCACTCCCTTTTTGTGGATGATACTCTTCTTTTTGGTCAGGCTTCCATAAAGGAAGCAATAATAATCAAAATAGTTCTTTCAAATTATTGTTTTGCTTCGGGCCAGTCCTTCAATGCCGAGAAATATAAAATCTTTTTAGTTAATGTGAACCCCTTAGTTAAAGCTAAGCTTTTAAAATTTTGGGTGGTCCAAAGTGGCACTTTACCTTGAAAATATTTAGGAATCCCCTTCTTCTCGGGTAAAGAAAAACATAATTTTTGGGATAATCTCATTTCTTCCACCTCTAACAGAATTCTTCTTTGGAAATCCAAATGGCTTTCATTTGTAGGAAAATTGATATTACTAAAGGTTTTCCTTCACTCTTTACCTATTTATTTAATGTTAGTTTTGAAAATTCCTTATGGGAAAGGTTTAGCTTAGTGTAGACACCGAAATTTGGTTTAGGCCTACGACTTTCATATTCTTCATAATTCGTATTCCTCATGGTCATGATAAAATAATGTCAATTATTTAATTATTCTCTATAGTCTTCATTTCTATCTATTAATTAAATAATCTCAATTATTTAATTAATTCACATTTTCTTTATTCTATCTGATTAATTAAATAAACGCTTTTTATTTAATTATGTTACTAATTAACCTTATTCTTCTTGTTAAATTAAATAAATCCTTATTTAATTTAATCTTTATCATACTTCAACTATAATTAAATGAATTCTTTATTTATTTTATTATTCATTTAAAATCCCTTCATCATTTAATTAAATAAATATTATTTATTTAATTATTCTCTGAATATCGAGTCTTGAATTAAATGAATTATTTAATTCATTAATTCTATTTTAACGCATTCTTCTATATTTTAGATAATTATGTGAGTTATCTAAGTATTCACTTTTACTCGACTCGACATCTATTTTAATCGCTTAGTTAACTCTTGATTTGATGTCTGAGTGGCTTTCTTGAGTAATCTCTTCGTTAGATTGGTCAATCATCCAGTTCTAACTCATTTGCGTGTACATGCGGATTAATTAAATATTCTTATTTAATTAATTAAACCTCGTGCGTGCATTCAAACAAGAGTTGCTTTAATCAGTCTTTATCTTTGTCATGCAAAGATAATTCTTCTATTTTCGAGTACCGAATTGAAGATTAAATCATTTATTTAATCTTTAATTCTATTTCTAGTTTGTATCACTCATGTCACTACTGATAGTTATCAGAATGCATGTCTAATCTGTCAATCTCAGCCGTTCGTTGATCTTTCAATCCTGGCCTGTCGTTCGAATAATCAATTTTCTATAAATTGATCTATTGTTCATCATTCCAATCTCTCTCATGAATTCTTATGAATTTTGAGAGCACTTTGTCTTGAATCTTCTATGTTTTGCTAAATCTTTATCATAGGCTATACTTGCACGAATTACAAGAAATCTGAGGGCAATTATACTACACAAGAAAAATGGAGAAGGGCAATCGAGATGAATCATGGAAATACGTTTGAAATTGGTGAGATTGTTTCAGTTTGTTTACGTTTTAACTTCCTTTGTTCTTTGTTGCTTAGCATTTAAATTTGCATTTAACTTAGATTGCATGTTTTCTCTAATCTTTGTCTTGTGCACTTTCTTGGCGTTACATTTGGTGAACCCGATGTGAAGACACCATCTTCGCGAATCCGTAGATCTTTTATTTTTGGTTTTTGCAGGTTTTTTGTATGGAACGACGCAATTGAATTCCTAAACCGCATCTGACAGAAGAAACGACACATCTAAAAATCTACGACGCATCTAAAACTTCCTGAACCACAATTGACTGGTGAATACCGAGCCACAATTGAAGAAGAAACGACGCATTTGACTGGTAACACAGCGATGCAATTGACTGGTAAAACTTTATTTCTATTTTTAGAAATCTAAAATTTTTAATTGATTTGTGTGTTACTAATATCTTATTTTCAGCATGTGGCCTTTTGGAGTTAACAAGATTTTGTAGGACGATTGACGAAGACGATATTGAAAACTACTAACAAGTTTTTTTGCAGAACGCATGTCAAAGACCCTAGTTAATTTTTGAAACATATTGTTTGGTAGCATAGCAAATCTTTTGTTTGGTTTAAAATTATTGAGTGTCTACTATGTTTGGTGCAAAAGCACAAGTCTGGTTACCCTTACGACTTGGTACATCGAAGTATCCTCTCCCCTTGCGCATCTGTGCGATCCTGGGTGTAAGAGAAACAATTACCAACTCTAGAACTTGGGCCTATTCTAGTGGGAAAAAGTACTCACCCCAGGATGACTCAGACCGGTAGCACCCTGAACCCGAGGGACTTCCAGCCGGTATATAAAAGTGGGTTCTTGGGGAAACCCCAAGAATCACGAGTGTGGTTCCAACGAGATGGATCCGAAAGGGGACTTGCACCGTATGGATCACACCCCATGAACGGAATGCCCGTACTAAATACCTTTTGTTTTAGAGACCAACCTATTTGTGGCCGTTGCTTGGTATAGTGTAGGGTACAGTATCATGCCTGAAGATGTACTCACTACTGATCCCCTTGAGTAGAGATAGTAGTTCTTGGGAGGTCATTTCCCAAAGAATTTGAAATTGGTGTGCTCGAAAGACGTTAATGAGCCGTGGAGGGGAGCCAATGCCACCAAATTTCTAAGCTATCCACTCTTGAGAAGGAAAGGTGTTCATCACCAATCTGGGGTATTTCGATGGGCTATACCAAGTATACAAACCCTAGGCCTTTGGCCTATTAGGATGTGCTTGTCTATTATCAACTTAAACGTTCTTTGAGTCCAAAATCAAAACTAAAAACACTTTGTCTTATGATTGTCTTTGATTGTCAAAATTTGATCATGGAAAATGGAGTCAGTTTAAATCTCATCACTGAAAATACACAGAGAGTCGCAACTATTCACCAGAAACTCACAATTGATCTTTAGAGTCGCATCTGTTAAATCTTGAGTCGCATCTGTTAAACCTTGAGTCACATTTGTTAAATTCTGAGTCGCAACTGTTATTTCAAGTTGCATCTGTTTAGTCTTGAGTCACATCTGTCAGTATCCGTCGCATCTATCTAGTTTAGAGTCACATCTACCAGTTTATCTCGCAATTGCTTTGCAAAAAAATTGCATGCGTTATATTTTGAGTCACAACTGTAAGTACAAGTCACATTTGTTAGAAGGTTAATCACATCTGTCAGAGTCAAATTGAACTTTACCAGAGAAATGCAATTGATCACTGGAAAACCACAACTGATAAAATTGACCGCATATGTGAAATCTCGCGACGCATCTGTCTGATTATAGAAAACCAGAATTCACAGTCATTGTCCAGTCAACACGGTCATACCAGTTTCAGTTGTCTTTATACAAATAGTCCTTGAACAAAAACCTAAAATGATTTGCTCAATTTTGCATCCTTTAGGTTCATTTGGTCATTACCATAGTTGTCTTAATTCAGGGTTTAGCTTCATCTTAGAATACATATTACCTTGCATTAAACCTCTAGAAAGGTCACTTTTACAAACTTTAGGATTGATTTACCATCTATACTCTAGAAAAGTCATTGTGTCAACAAAATTTGTCATTGAACCTAGTCCTATCATCTTATACTTTGTCCTATAGAGAGTCCTCCTAGCTCATTAGTCCAGTTAGGAAACTCAACTTGTCTTTGATCCTCATCCTACATTGGTTCCTTGACTTAAACTAAATTGACACCTTGGTTTGACTTTAGGTAGTTGGTCCTTTTGTCCTGGGTTTATAGAATTGATTATTTTAGAACCTTGCTTAGACATTGCATCTTTAGATCTTAGGCTAGTGTCATCCTAGAACATTCCTTATTTTGCATAGACCTTGCATCTTTAGATCTTAGGCTAGTGTCATCCTAGAACATCCCTTATTTTGCATTCAGAAAATCCCAAAAACATAGACTAGAGTCATATTGTTCATAGATATAGTTTTGCATTTCCTGCATATTGAGCTTGTCTTACATGGTTGAAACTAGGTCTAAGAGAAGAGAGAGAGAAAACATGTCGAACCGAAATGAATTCATCAATCCGTTTTCTTCAAGACCTCATAAGACTCTATTAGACAAATTCACCACTAGAAACACTCAAGGACATATTGCAATAGAGGACGTAGAGGCTGTCACACAAGACCCTGAATTTTCCTCTTTTGTAGATGAATACCTAGCAAATGATTGTCCACGATTTTTAGCCAAATTGCTCGTTGAAGGCGCTACCTTACCCGCAAGATTTGATATTAGCACCTTACAAACTCAACCTACACAAGGAACAAACACAATGACTGCTAGTACCACTACACCTCAAGTTAGCACAACTATGCCATCTGGCACATCTACACAAAGTACGATAGTCAATATGTCTCCATTTGGTACATCCGACATGACATCGAGATTTAATTTCACTGTAGGGGCTTCATCATCAACTCCCTTTTGTCCTCTTGTTGGGAGTAAAAGACCTAAAACGTTAGCCTCTACACCTTATGTCGGTGTCACAAGTTTGCAATCAACAACCATACCAACTGCTAGTATCACGAGTACCATACCACAGTCGATGGCCATACCTAGTGCTCCAGTCACTAGTACCATACCACGGATTACACAAACAAGAGGCATTCCCTCTTTCCAATATGGCAATTAGAATCCATTCTCCCAAACTGGTAGTCAGAATCAATTTACATCAATTCTGAATTAGAATCCTTTTTCACAGATTGGTAGTCAGAATCCGTCCACACAGATTCCAAGTCAAAACTAATTTACATCGATTCTGAATCAGAATCCTTTTGCACAAATTAGTAATCAGAATCCGTCCACATAGATTCCAAGTAAAAACCAATTTACATCAATGTCAAATCAGAATCCATTTTCCCAAAGTGGTACTCATAATCTGTTTACACAGACCCCAGGTCAACACCCATTTATGCAGATTCTAGACCAAAACACATTTACCAATATTTCGAATCCAAATCCACCTCAGATGCCAATGTTCAATTGAAACCCATCACGAGACTTTGGATTTTAGAACACATACATGGATCCGCATAATCCCCCTAGCACATCTTTGACCCAAGTTGACGTCTTACAAACACAAATGCATGCATTACAAATGCAAATGGATAACATGTCGGTGTCAACTAAGAAATCATTTTCAACAAAGTACATATGCCCATTCCCCTTTGATAGATCATTGTACATGACACCTTTCCCTCATGGATACGTCATACCAAATCTTCCTAAGTACAATGGCAAATGAAATCCAATAGAACATATCAAGTAATTTTCTACCATATGCATAGATGTTGCTTATGACCCCACATATCTTATAAGGCTATTTCCAAGAAGTCTTGTAGGAATTTCACTAGAATGGTTTTCGGGTCTAGATTCTGGCATTAGATCTTGGGTTGAACTAGTTGAGAAATTTGTGGAGCAATTCTCCTTCAACATAGACCGCGAGATAAATGTAGCAACCTTGTGCCACACAACGCAAGATGAAGGGGAAACATTCATTGCTTTCTTCCAGAGATGGAGAACTATTGCTAGTAGGTGTCTTGTCAAGATACCTGAAAAACAAAAAGTTACAATGTTTCAAGAAAACCTTCATGCAAAAATCAAGAGTAACTTAAGGGTACATTGTTGTACATCTTTTTCGGAACTAGTGGAAAAAGGGGTTATAATAGAGAAGGATCTCATTGAAAAGGGTGAACTCAAGACATCAACATCCAATAGAAACCCGATCGTACAAAACACCCCCACAGACATAAACAAATTTTGGTCTCGCAACAAAAATGTCACCAATGATGGGGTGGTTGATGCTAAAATGCTACAAGCGGGACCCCTCCTCACATTACAAGGACCTCATACTTTTTCCAACACGCTTAATGCTGTTAGTCAACCTCCTAACGTGGTCCAAAATACTCAACACCCACAACAAAGGAGATTTGAAAAACGTGAGTTCACTCCCTTAGGGGAACCCATTGAGTCGGTGTTCAAACAACTATTACAACATAACCTTATACAGCTACAGGAACCAAGACAATATGATCTAGGACAATTTAAACCAGCTTGGTGGGATGACAATGCCTTTTGTGATTATCACAGGACTAAGGGACATAACTTACAAAACTGTCGACAACTGAAGAATATCATATAGGATCTTGTCGAAAGGAGAATTATTGAAGTTAGTGGGCAAAAACAAAAGTCATTGAACACTGATCATCAAGTCTTTTCTGACCCACTACATGACCATGGGAAAGGAACTGCCCCCAGTTCGAGTACTAAGACCAATATGTCAGCCAACTATGCGAGTATCAAATATGATTATGATAGTGGCAAAATCATTCATTGCCTTTGCGCTGTTGATGAGAATATCAATACCATTACTATCAATACTAATCCTGAGTGTGTGGTCAATACTCGTCGTACTAAGTTCACTATCCAGGGCCCTTAATCGTAGCAAACACCACAATCTTCCAAGTTACAATATAACCTACTTGACCAGTTAGGGAAGACCCCAACCCAAATTTCAATCTTGGAATTGCTGCGTATTTCCCTTGAGCATCGATCTATCCTCGATAACGCTTTACAGAACACCACGGTCCCTAATGATCTTGATGTCAATCGTTTCTAGGAAATGGTGGGCTACTTGACCAATAAACATCATGCCACATTTTTTGAACAAGACTATGCAACTGAAAAGATCCACCATAATGATCCTTTACATCTGGAAGTCCTTGTTGATGACACCAAGGTTAGATGAGTTTTGGTAGACGAAGGAGCAGGGTTAAATCTATGCACTTTAAACTAATTAAGGAATTAGGTATCTCAGAAGCATGCGTAGACAGGAACAAAAGTATTGTCATAAAAGCTTATGATGATGAGGAACGGAAATCAAAGGGGGTGGTAACACTTCCTATCAGAATTGGTCCTGCGGTGATGGAGACAAAGTTCCAGGTCTTGGATCTCACCCTTCCTAATAACCTTCTACTCGGTAGACCATGGATTCATGCCATGAAGGCGGTCCCTTCCACGTATCATCAGTGTCTTAAATTCCCTTACAATGGCACAAAAATAACTATAGATGGTGATCCTGATCCATTTCAATATTGTACCAATCTAAAAGAGAAACCCCAACATCAAGTGCCAGTGAACCAAGAGGCCTCATTGTCGAATTCATCCTCTTATGTTGATCCGTCCACACTCACTCGAACATCTGTTTCACCCTCACTTCCTACCATTCCTAGGGTTGAGATCCAAGACAAGGGTTGCAGAGAGTATTACATGAAGACTTCTTATTGTGTTAGCCATTTGGTTCCTCCTAAGTCATATGGTTTACCTACAACAGGTAGGGGACAGTCTATGATCACTATACATGTCCCCCCCACAACAACTTTCACTAAATGGGGTGAATTAAGCAAAGAGGTTGTAGATGCAGAAGATGTCACTTCCTAGCTGTATAGGGAAGATGATGAGAAACCACTCTTACTTGCTCATATTCCTACAAATCTATATGGAAAGGGTTTCAAAAGTATGCAAAGCAAAGGATATGATGGACATAGTGGTTTAGGCTTAAACCAAGATGGCATAATTGAACCAGTATTTATTTCTCAGTGGCCAAAAGGAGTAGGGCTAGGGTTTCAACCGATTCAGATTGGCTTTCCTAGTACCCCATTTCCCTTACTTGAGGAAGTACGTGCTTCAGAAGATATTAAGACATCTCACAAACCAGTGGACCAATATCATTGTAACTCCCCCGACTCTAATGATTGAGTGGGATTCCCTATCCTCTACTTCTTCCATGGACCTTGACAAGTTATTTGGAGAACTTGACTTGATGTTTAGTTCCTTACCAAATCCTTTAAATTCTGGTCCACCAAAGAAAATGAAAAAAGAGGAATGGTTTAAACACTACTATTGGGAATCACTTGATCCTACCTCTTGGCAAGCTGAACCATCTATTTCCGATCGTCAAACCTTGGCATTAGGCCCACCTATTCATCCACCTAGACTCAAACCTAAGAGCAAAACAGACCTGGTACACAATTTTTGTAATCACATGAATAATTCAATCTTTACCTTGACCCCATTAGACTTTGATAACTCCGACGATGACATGCCCTTAGTCTATCCCCAAATCATTGATTGGGATCAACATGACACACCCGTCTTAGACACTTTTGAGAACGACGAAGCAATTGCTGAGTTCCTGGGATTACAAGAAGGCATACTTAATCGGGATCATAAGGCTGGTTTTACCATTGACTTGGACAACAAAGCATATTTTGGGGAATCTGTTCAACCCTCCAGTCGCAAAAATGAGAAAAAGAATAAACAAAATAAAAAGGATGAGTCTCTAGGTGAAAACTGAAAGGCACCTTTAGACAATGAAAAAGTAAAAAGAAAGGACGCATTGGAAGGTGAAAACCTCTCTGAGGCACCTAAGGATGGAGGTTTGAACATTCTCCCCATTGCATAGGAAAAGTCACCCATGCTCGTTGAAGAATCCGTAGAAGTAAACATAGGCACAAAAAAGAACCTCGACTGGTTTATTTTGCAGCGTCATTGACAACAGAAGAGAAGCCTGAGTTTCACGACTTCTTTGCACAGAGACAGATAAATTTTGCTTGGTCATATGCCGACATGCTGGGGTTAGATCCTGAACTTGTTCTGCATCATTTTCCTTTACAACCAGGTGCCAAACCAGTGAAATAGAAGTTGAGAAAAATGCATCCACAGATTGCTTTATTAGTCAAGGAAGAACTCAAGAAACTCTTAGACATTGGTTTCATCAGATCTATCGACTATGCTGATTGGATCTCCAATCTTGTACTAGTCACTAAACCAACTAGGGGCATCCGCATCTACACTGATTTTAGAGATATCAACAAAGCTTGTCCTAAAGATGATTTCCCTTTGCCTAACATAGACATGATAGTTGACATGACAACAGGTTATGAGATGTTGTCCCTTATGGATGGATTCTTAGGATATAACTAGATCAGAATTGCAACTGAAGACCAACCTAAGATAGCTTTCACTTGTCCTTGGGGAACGTATTGTTGGAATGTCATGCCCTTTGGACTCAATAATGTAGGAGCAACCTATCAACGTGCCATGACTACTATCTTTCATGATCTAGTACACACTTGTATGGAGGATTATGTCGATGACCTTATTGTAAAATCCAAGAGAAGGGCAGAACATCTATAGGTTTTAGACAAGATATTTTAGAGGTTGGAAAAGTATAAAGTGAGACTTAATCCTAAGAAATGTGTGTTTGGATTCAAGTCAGGTAAGCTGTTAGGTTATATCATTTCTAGACGAGGCATTGAAGTGGATCCGGCTAAGGTAAAAGAAATCATGGACATGCCTCCACCCACTAATCTTAGTCAACTAAGGACACTACATGGAAGATTGCAATCTATCAGAAGATTTATAGTGCAGCTAGTAGACAAGACACATCCTTTTCAACATCTACTTAAGAAAGGAGTACCCTTTGCATGGACAGCTAGGTGTGGAGAGGATTTTCAACTGACTAAAGAATATTTACTCACACCACCTGTCTTAATGCCACCTGTTGAAGGAATACCATTGATTCTTTATATTAAGGCAACCCATTCATCACTTGGAGCATTGCTTGCACAGAATGATGATGAAGGTCATGAAAGGGCAGTTTATTATATCAGTTAGACTTTGGTAGGTTATGAGCTCAACTATAGTAACATTGAATGTGCCTGTCTTGCAGTAGTATTTGCTACCCAAAAACTGAGGCACTATATGCTAAACCATCAAACAATGCTGATTGCTAAAATAGACCCTCTAAAATATCTTCTCAGCAAGGCAGCATTAACAGGGTGACTGGCCAAATGGGTTATGATACTTAGTGAGTATGATATCCAGTATGTAGAAAGAAAAGCTATTAAAGGCAGGTCATTGCTGATTAGTTAGCTGACGCACCCATACAGGCAGATCACCCATTAGTTGCAGACTTTCCTGATGATTTCATATTCACATTTGACACAAACATAACATGGAAACTGTACTTTGATGGCTCACATACAAATCATGGTTCAGGGGCTGGTATACTATTTATTACACCACAGGGTGATTCCATCCCTAAGTCATTCAGGATTGCATTCCCATGCACTAACAACATAGCAGAGTATGAAGCTCTAGTGATAGGGTTATGCATGGCAGTCAAGTGGAAAATTAAGAACCTACAAGTATATGGTGATTCCCAACTGGTAATCAGATAGGTAAATGATGATTATGAGACTAAGAATGAGAAGCTTGCTCCATACAAGTGCATGGATGATAGCTTTAAAGAGTACTTTGAAAAAGTTGAATTTCATCAAATACCTCATGTTTTAAATAGGGTAGCAAATGCTATGGCTACAATTGCATCGCTTCTTGACATTCCTAACAACGTGCCTAAGTTTGAGTTCTTGGTAGAATAGCTTTTGGTCCAAGCCTACGATATCCCAGATTCTAAAATGGTGTGTGACATTGTTGGTCCTGATTCCCCATGGTACAAAGAAATCTATGATTACCTTCATGCCGAAGTCATACCCATTGGCCTATCCAATAACCAACGTAGGAAATTCCTTCGCAAGTCAGCCAAATACACCATCGTCAGAGACACCCTATATAGACGCACCTTAGATAATACCCTACTGAGATGTCTTGATTCTACTGAAGCACAAGCAACCTTGCATGGGGTGCATGAGGGTATATGTGGTTCCCATTCTAGCGGTCCTACCTTAGCCAAAAAGATTATGAGACTGGGTTATTACTGGCTTACTATGGAAAAAGACTCATATGTCTTTGTAACGAAATGCTGCCAATGCCAAGTTCATGGAGACTTGATACATGCCCCAGCACAGGAGCTTTGTCCTATAATGTCACCATGGCCCTTTGCCCAATGGGGACTCGACCTCATAGGTAAGATCCACCCCACATCATCTAATGGACACAAGTTCATTATCATTGCCACTGAGTACTTTACAAAGTGGATTGAAGCCATTCCTATGACATACATTACCAGCACATAGATTTCTATATTTATCCTGAACTATATCATCTATTGATATGGTGTCTCTCAGTCCATAATCACTGATAATGGCCGCCCATTTAAGAACCAAGAAGTCCACCACCTGTGTGATGAATTTCATATCTAACATCACTTTTCCACTCCATACTACCCACAAGGTAACGACCAAGCAGAGGCATCTAACAAGACCATCATTAGAATCCTCAAGAAGACTGTCAATGATGCTGGTCGTGACTGGCATTTACAGCTTAACCCTGCCTTATGGGCTTATCGCACAAGTATCCATACTCCCACTGGTGCTACTCCCTATTCACTTGTATTTGGTTCTAAAGCTATTCTACCTATTAAGGTCGAGATTCCTTCCCTAAGGTTATCCCTGAAAGGCCACATTGATGATGAAGAGTACCGAGTATCGAGACTCCATGAGCTAGAATTCCTGGATGAACGAATACAGAAGGCACTAGACCATCTCCAAGCATATCAAAATTGCCTTTGTCGTAGCTATAACAGGAAGGTTTTGAACATAAAATTTGACATTGGTGACTTGGTTTTAATGGAGAACCCAAAGAATCAAGCGGAAAGAGACAAACCAGGAAAGTTTGAACCTAACTAGTTAGGACCTTATATTGTTACAGAAGCTTTTGGATCAGAAGCGTACCAACTCTCTACTCTTGAAGGGGAACCATTGTCCTCACCAATCAATAGTCTGCATTTCAAGAGGTTCTATGTATAGCTTCTGAGAGCTTTGTCTTAATTAGCAAAAATACAAAAAAAATTAGAAAATCACAAAAAATCGTTATCAAGGTGAAAACCTGGCAAACAGGCGTCTTGGTAACACCAAAAAAAAGATAATCTAGAAAATAGTAAAGACAAATCATTCATCCAATAGTGAAAACCACTTCGGTGGCGCTTTGGATAGGTACCATGGTGAAAACCTGGCAAACAGGCGCCATGTGTACTCGACTCTGCTCCTTTTTCTACTATTATTCTAATCTACCTTGTACATAGTCCTTATCATTGTATATAGTCCACGATCCTATACATACACCACTACCCTGTACATAGTCCTTATCCTTGTACATATTACCTATCCCTGTACATATCCCTTATCTTTCTTGTCCATCGCTTGTATATACCATTCATAATAAGTGGTAGTCTTTCCCATAACCTGGAATGATTGACATCGAGTGCATTTCATATCCCCCATTTTACCCTATTCATAATCAATTGGTCTTATACTCGACTGGGGGGTAAACACTTGACGTGCATCATATTGTTTCTTACATTGGCTGTGTTGAAGACGTAAAACCATAGAAAAATCCAAAAACATCACAAAATGACCTGAGAAAACACAAAAACATCAGAAAACTTCAAAAAGACAAAAAAAATCAAAACATTTCAAAAATCCAAAAAATAGAGTCAGAGTCAGTCGCACTTGTCAGTCTTTGTCATTTTTTGAACTACGAGGTCTCTATGTGTGTAACGTAGGCAAGGCCATCTGTCGATGTGCCCCCGAGGCTGCACTAGGTCAGTCCATTAGGGTTTGTCACATTCACTAGCACACATGTCTTCTATTTGTAGTCAGTCTTGTTAGTCAAAGTTAAGTCAAACTACGAGGTCTTTGCGTGTACAACGTAGGCAAGGCCATCAATCGATGAGCCCCCGAGGCCGCACTAGGTCAGTCCTTTAGGGTTTGTCGTCACACACAGTCAATTGTCAATGCATCGTCTCAAGTCATGCATCAATCTGGTGAACAAGTCAGCAATGTCTCTGAGTCAAATCAAACAACTTGTCAAAACGAAACAATCAAAATAGATCAACAAATGTCTGCTATAGGATGTGTCCTTCCTAGAAACAGACATCATCATAGCAATCAACCTATATCTTATTCAGGATGGGTCCTTCCTAAATACTGATATCAACAAAACAATCTATGTCTTATATAGGATGAGTCCTTCCTGCATAATCGACAAGGTCAAATAATCAAACATAGCCTTACACAGGTTATCACATCAATGGTATCTGACTCAATGTCTTATACAATACATGTCTTTCTGAAACCAGGCTTTGTCATGCCTTATATAGATAGTCATAACATCAAAACCAGACTCACAGTCTTATCCGGTATGTGTATATCCTGATATCAGGCTCTATCAATCAAAACAAATTGAAGAAACAAGATCAAGTTTTGACAAATATTTTATTGGCTTATTGACTTTATGGCTTATTTATCTTATCTTTTCATTTGACTTTATGACTTAGAATTATGTTACTAGCTTTCTCAAGGATGTCCCATGAGGGATTTAGAGAAGCAACGATGTATCAAAATTTTATTTTCTTTGACTGTTGTCTGTCGACTGTCTTTTAAATTTGATTTTGAGTCATGTTACTAGTTTCCTCAAGGATGTCCCATGAAGGATTTAGAGGAGCAATGACGTTTCATGACCCATCTCTTACTTTGTTTGTTGTCTGTGGTTTGTCCTGACAAAAAGACTGGGGCAACTTGTGCCCTTAGTATGAGTTAATGACAATCCTTGTCTGCGACTGTCTGTTATTAGCAAGTGGATGACCTTGTACACCTTGATTTATGTCATATCATGGTGTTTTTCTCCATTTGTATTAGTCCCGCCCAATGATGATAAAGTGCAATACCTTTTGTGATACAGTGAAACATCGAATATTGCTAATACTAACATCTATCTCTTGTCTTTCATTCTTTCTTGATCTTTCTTTCCGCACTAACAGTTCTTCTTTCTTGCAGTATGACGGAGTTCTATGACACAAAACATTATACACCATCCTACATCAACATACATGTTAGAAAAATACATACATATAAGCATATTTCATATCTAGATCATCATGGCATACTAAAAAATCATCATCAAACAATACATATCATAAGCATTTCATGTAAAAAGCAACTGTAAATACATGCATCACATTACATTTGTATAGCATCATATGTAGCTGGTATCATACATATGCCATCATATTACATCTCATAATTATAAATGTCATACATCATATAGAATCATATATCACATAGAATCAACATTATCTCATTAGCTGCATACACATCATAAAATACATATACTCATCCATCACATAGGCATATCATATAAACATCACATGTATAAATAAATACTGCATAATCAATACATTGAAATGCATATCATGAGAATCACCGCCAAAATCATATATATATATATATATATATATATATATATATATATCTCGCTCAACTGTGTCACATCACAATGTCATAATGTATCAATAATACATGGAAGCCTGCAGGCTATAAGATCAAAATACAATGTCTCACAAGTGGTACCCCTATTCTAAACTTCCATTGCCATCATGCTGGGAGTGTGTGGGGGAATGATGATGGGAACCCAATGATCTCTGCGCTGAGGGAGGTCTGTCATATGGACTTGCTCTACGTGGCTGCTCCACCCCCTCTGTGCTAACTGTCCTCCTATGGGTCCTGGTCTGGGACCTGCTACTATGTGCCACTGAGAAACTGGGAGCTTGTCTCTCTGGTGGAATCTCTGCCTCATACAGATCCCGATAGTATCTCTCCCTCTCCCCAGCTCTGACTAGCTCTCTGGCAAAAGTGGCTGATGGTCCTATGCACAATGCCCTGAGCTCTGTGAATCTCTGCTCAATATCCTATCGCCGAGCTATAGCCTGATCCCTATCCATCAAAGCTCTGTCTCTCTCCATCCGATATGCATCCCTCTTAGCCATTAGAACTCTCATCTGCTCCTCCAAGGATGCAACCTGGGCTCACAATGTATCTGTGTCTGGATCCACTACCCATGTCTCATCTTGTCTATCCCTCGCTCTCCCATCCTCCTTCTCATCCAGCTCCTCCAGGATCTGATCTCGGATCTCTCTCTCATGATCATCATCCTCATCATCATCCTCCTAGTAGGCACCTAGCAAACCCAGAGCATCAATCTCTGCCTCCTCTCTGCCTGCCTCCTCGACACCTGCCTCCTCCTTTGCCGGGATGTCTGGGATGGCTGCCTCTGCCGGCTGCACCTCCTCTCCACCTCTCACAATGTCCTCCTCTCCCCCTCTAGGAATATCCTCCTCTCAACCTCTCCCAACATCTGGCATGGCCACATCATCCTCTCCTCGCCCCTCCTCACAGATCGGTGATAATGGTGGTCCTCGTCCCCTCCAACCACGTCTCCCTCTCCTGCCCCCATTCCGTCCACCTCAGCCATCATCTCCTCCATCACCACGGCCTCCTCTGCCTCCTCAGCCTCTACCTCTGCCCTGCCTGCCTCGTGGACCTGTCCCTCGCCACTCTACTAGCCTTGGCTGCTCTGGGTCCGTCAATGAAATCGACCTGTGCCCTGCCCACCACTGATCATACTCTGTTGTGGTCCCTAGGTCTGCTGGTCCATCTCTCCATCCCGATGGAAGTGCATGTAATCCATCAATATCTGCCTCTACTGTGGCCACTGGAATCTCTGGACCCCATAGAGGGACCTCTCGCAAGGATCTCACAAACTATGCTCGACCTCGAGGCACATCTTGCACCTCTCCAAACTACCGCAGGACACGATCTGGCAACTGCCACTCTATAATGTGGACATGTGATACTATCCGTCCAACTAAGTACTGTGCCTATCTGCAAAATGGAAAATTCTCATCGTCATCTGACCAATCCTCACACCCTAGGTATGGCCTCCATGTAAACTGTTGCATGGTGTCTATGGCATGTCTAAAGTAACCTGAATCTCCAATGTGATGCTATGTGGTCGCCCCCACATAACAGAAGGCGTAAGGCACTCCATGTGGTAGATCAACAATCATAGGTGGTTGAAAAATTACAATATGTTCCCATGCCCATACCATCAGGAGCGTGGTACCGCAACTCATAGACTGTGCCTCTCGATAGGCAATATCATGTAGATGAAAGTATAACATCCCAAGCACATAGGAACCCCAAGCATATACCACTCGATGCTCGAGCATGCCCATGGGAAAACCATGACCTCGGCGGTTAGGCAGTACTATACCACCTATCAATGTAGCCAATAGACAGTCCAGCTGTCTATACCTCTGGGCCAACACCTGCCACCTAATCTCATAATCATCAAATCCTAACTGCCTAATGTCAGCATGGGCGTAATATCTACACATCTCAGCAGCACCCCTCTGGGTATCATATGCCACCCGTGTGCCTCTAATAGGAAGTCTCAGGATCTTATACACATCCTCTAGGGTAACGGTCGCCTCTCCAGTTGGTAGGTGGAAAGATGATGTCTCCGAGTGCCACCGCTCACACAACACTGTCAATAGTCCTCGATTCGCCCGAATCTAGGGCATGTCTGTCACGTGTAGTAAACCAAGGTGCCATATAATCTGTCGCTCTGCCGGCCGCAAACTGTCTCTGAATCAAAATGTAGTAGGTCTTGACTCTCGTGTATATATGGTGTCTAGCACAACCTGCAATGGCATTATACATGCCTCATGTCAGCCTCAATCATCTATTCTAGTGCAAACTGACTCTACTACATAAAATGCAAATGCGTCGTTATTTTTCACATGCGTCACTTTTTAACATATGTGGTTCATAAAATAAAAATGCGTCATTCTTAAACAAATGTAGCTAATAATTTCACATGCGTTGCACTAAATTCATATGCGTTGAAAAATAAATCTTGCGGTGCATGAAATTCAAATGCATTTCAAAATATACACATGCGACTATTCTAAATGCAAATTGGATGCAAAAAGTCAAATACGTTTCATAAATTCACACATGCATTAAACCGCAGTCTAACTATGCAAAATGACTGACGTTAAATTACAAATGCGGTTGTCTGCAGGCAAATGCATCGTTCGTGCATGCAAATGCGGTCAATTATTAAAACGAAGCATAACTAAAAATTGAATTAAATGCCTTAAAATGTGCGCAAATCAAAAATTTCAAAAGGCAAGTTTTAGGTCCATACTGGGGGGTCTGCGCCTGCTGGTCTCTGGAATGTCCGGATCCTATATGCGCGATGGTGAGTAGCTAGAACTAGAGACATTGTCGCTAGGAATGCAGAGAAAAATCTCAATTTCTAAGCTAGGTGGGTGCAAATGAATAGGTTTTTACCCCTATTCCTATATATACCTAGGGCTTAGGTGTCATTTCTTTCCTACTGGCTGCGTTAAGTTTCAATTTCGATCATCCCATACCCGTCCCTCCCATTTCCAAACTTAATTCTACAAACTTCGCTGCATTTCTGGCCATCCAATGTACTTATCGGGAGCATTTCCAAAATTTTTAAACTTTCCAAAAAAATTTCAATTTTTTCGAGGGGGCATACCTTCACCTGTCTTATACTGGGGCATTACTAGGGCATATTTTTATCGATTTTCTTTTACGCAACGCCGAAATGACATTGTATGAAAGAGGGGCAAATGTAGACACCAAAATTTGGTTTAGGCCTGCGACTTTCATATTCTTAATAATTCGTATTCCTCATGGTCATGATTAAATAATGTCAATTATTTAATTATTCTCTATAGTTTTCATTTCTATCTATTAATTAAATTAATAATCTCAATTATTTAATTAATTCACATTTTCTTTATTCTATCTGATTAATTAAATAAACGCTTTTTATTTAATTATGTTACTAATTAACCTTATTCTTCTTGTTAAATTAAATAAATCCTTATTTAATTTATTCTTTATCATACTTCAACTATAATTAAATGAATTCTTTATTTATTTAATTATTCATTTAAAATCCCTTCATCATTTAATTAAATAAATATTGTTTATTTAATTATTCTCTGAATATCAAGTCTTGAATTAAATGAATAATTCTATTTTAACACATTCTTCTATATTTTAGATAATTATGTGAGTTATCTAAGTATTCACTTTTACTCGACTTACATCTTTTTTTTTTTTTTTTTGGTCTCGAAGGGTATCCCCGCGACCCCCGCCCAGCGGCCCACCCTTACACTGGTTCAGGAAGGTGCGAGCGGGAGGCAAGACTAATCCCTACGGTCATGGGATAACCAGCACTGCCCCCTAGTGTCCGTGACGGGGTTCATACCGGGCTTGAGAGTCGATCCCAAGACCTTGGGGAGCAAACCCGAGACTTGAGACCAACTACTCTAACCCGTGGGGGTGACTCGACATCTATTTTAATCGCTTAGTTAACTCTTGATTTGATGTATGAGTGGCTTTCTTGAGTAATCTCTTCGTTAGATTGGTCAATCATCCAGTTCTAACTCATTTGCATGTACATGTGGATTAATTAAATATTCTTATTTAATTAATTAAACCTTGTGCGTGCATTCGAACAAGAGTTGCTTTAATCAGTCTTTATCTTTGTCATGCAAAGATAATTCTTCTGTTTTCGAGTACCGAACTGAAGATTAAATCATTTATTTAATCTTTAATTCTATTTCTAGTTTGTATCACTCATGTCACTACTGACAATTATTAGAATGCATGTCTAATCTGTCAATCTCAACCGTTCGTTGATCTTTCAATCTTGGCATGTCGTTCGAATAATCAATTTTCTATAAATTGATCTATTCTTCATCATTCCAATCTCTCTCATGAATTCTTATGACTTTTGAGAGCACTTTGTCTTGAATCTTTGATGTTTTGCTAAATCTTTATAATAGGCTATAGTTGCACGAATTACGAGAAATTTGAGGGCAATTATACTACACAAGCAAAATGGAGAAGGGCAATTGAGATGAATCATGGAAATACGTTTGAAATTGGTGAGATTGTTTCAGTTTGTTTACGTTTTAACTTCCTTTGTTCTTTGTTGCTTAGCATTTAGATTTGCATTTAACTTAGATTTCATGTTTTCTCTAATCTTTGTCTTGTGCACTTTCTTGGCGTTACACTTAGCAAAAAAATTCAAAAAATTCCTTTGGGCTGAAAATGTCACATAGAAAAAGAAACTCCTCCATGTGGCCTTGGAAAATGTCTGCAAGTCAAAAGCTTCAAGGGGGATAGTCATGAGAGACATTTTCTTACAAAATAAAGCCCTTGGTTCCAAATTGGTTTGGTAGCTATACTCCAATTCAGAGAAACAATGGTTCCAAATCATGAGGCATAAGTATTTGGATTCCATGGAAAGGGAAATAATTTTCACTCAAAGGAACCTTCTGTTAGAATTGGCTATGGATGCCACCCAAGATCTATGGACCAAATAGAAAGCATAAGAAGAGAGAGAAATATTATGACAAGAATAAACTGTATTCAATGTCATTAATATGATATGCAGTACAATGATTGATTACAAATGAGAGAGACCCCTTGGTTATATAGCCAAGGTGAGAACATAGGAAGGCATAAGATTATGACAAGTGTCAGAATCTTATGACATGAGACAATTAGGAAAACTTATCACTCCACAAAATGTGGAGAGATAATCACATGATGTGTCCACAAAAGGTGGAAGTGATGAGATAATGAGATGTCAAGTCCACCAAAAGTGGAGATTCTCCAACAACCTCCTATGTGGTCCCTAAGTAAACTTAACTAAGGTGTAATTATGACCTAGGACAAGGTACAAGATATTTAATTACACCAACACCCCCCATTAAGTGCAACTTAGGGAGTAGTGCATTATTATGCAAATGACACAAAGATGCAAGGATGGGTCCCAGCTACTAGGCCATGTTAGGTACCCATGTACACACAATGCAATCAATGCAATCTCTCACAAGTGAGGAAAGGGAGAAAACCTCATGGGACAAAACTCTCCCTCAAAAGAGAGATGAAATACAAAATAGAAATGCTCTCAATGAAGAATGAGAAGGTAAAAACCCCAAGTGAGGAAAAAGACCCCCCCATAAGAGAGAAGTAGAAGAGAAGCAAGGTAGCCCCCCCTCAATGTTGAGCCTCCTGCAAGAATGGTAGAAGCTCGACATTGAATGCTGAAGATGATCCAATCTCGCCGAACAACATTCCTACCCTTAGGAAGAAACAAAACCAAGGATGTATGTAGGATATCATGATGTATGATGTGCAAGGATGTTGTCTTTGAAGCATGCCCAAGTGTCTCCATGCCGATGCAGAAAGATGAACCACTCCAATCAGGCATTCTAGGCCACACTGCTGAAGAGGAAAACCCAACATCTAGTAGAGATGAATGTAGAGCACTATCCAAAGACAAAGATATCCCCTCTGAAGACAAAGAAACCTCCTCCAAATGTTGTCCAAAAGTATCCACATTCACACCAAACTGAGAAGAATGATCATGTAGAGAATGAACAAGAGGGTCAAAGTGTTCCCTCACAAACACTGAAGAAGGTTCATCTTCATCAAGGAGAAGATGAATGCTATCAATGGTGTCCTCCAAATCCGCAAGATGAGACTCCACAAACAAGTCTGAAATACCTGTTAGGAAGTCATCCAAGGTAGCCATATCTGGAAGACTATGTATGTCTTGCTGCACTGAATCACTAGGAGTCAAAACTGTTGAATCGCAAGTAGCATCAAGTACAATAGTAGATGGAGGAGATGAAATGCATGGCTCAAGGACTGGATCTGATGTGAGTATGCCCAAGTTCAAAAAGCCATAAGTCTCCTCATAATCATGGTTGTGATCAACAGTCGAAGGAACATCGTCATCATCAGAAGCAAACTGTGCAAAGGAATACAACCGAGATGAATGATCAACCACCCCAGTAGCAATGACATCTCTAGTCTCCAAGTCACGAATGATAACTGAATCAGGAGTGAACTCCACAGTTCTCCCATCTCCACCATGTGTGATCTGATAAATGGAAAGTAGATTGTTCGTCAAATGAGGAACACACAAGACATCCTGAAAAGTGTTCTCCCCAATGCTTATAGATCCCTTCCCTATTACACTCATGTATGTATTGTTTCCCATCAAGATAGGAGACATTGAACAAGGCTGAAATGAAGAGAAGATAGTCTGTGAAGATGCCATATGATGAGATGCTCCTGAATCTAGAAGCCATCTCCCTAATCCTGGACTTGAATGAGCACAAAGAGCTTGTCCTTTATATCCTGATGTTTGACCTTTGTCCTTTTTAGACTGTTTTGAAGTAGAAGGAGAAGAAGATTCAGACATTCTAGAAGGCAAATCAATGTGATTCTTTTTGAGAAGATTTTTCAACTCATCAATATCCTTCTTATAACAATAGTGTTCTTCATGTCCATCCTTCTTACAATATGCACAAAAAGGTCTCTCCTTCTTAGATGATTCTCCTTTTGATGATGAGGATTCTGATTCTTTATGTGGCTTGTTCTTTTTCTTCTTTTGCTTCTTATCAAGATTCTCTGATTCTTTCTGTACCTTAGACTCATTTGCCACCAATGCTTGTGGTTTGGAAGACTTGATTAGACCCATGTTCATTAACTTAGCTTCCTCTTGGATTAGGAGATTTGCAAATTCATCAAACTTAGGATCAACATATGATGCTCCCATAGAAAGTCGATGGGTATGAAAGCTAGAAACAAACACTGAATACTCAGGACCAAGCTTGGATAACACATTCAGAATCAACTGTAAATCCTCTTTTTCAATAGTGCATTCTTTCAATTTTGTTCTTAGTTGCTTGATTTTGGAGATGTAGTCTTGGATGTGGTCAAAACTTTTAGGATCAAGATTCATCAAATCATTCTCAATCTGATAGCCTCTAATCTTATCTGTTTTGCCATACAATTTCTCAAAAGTATCCCATACCTCTTTAGGTGAATTACATGATTCAATATGAAACTGCAAATCAAATGAGACTAATGAACATATGCATCCAAGTGTTTTCTCACGATCAATCTCCCACATTGCCAATTCTTTAGCATCTGTAGGTTTTTGAATTTTTTCCTTTAGATGACCTATTAGACCTTTCATCATGAGATAGTTTGTTACTGATTTTCTCCATGTAGCATAATTATGTGGATTTAGGGGTTCAATTTGAGATCTCCCCATTGCAAGAACACAAACCAAGCAAAAGAATGCAAACAATCACTGCAAGATTACCCCCAAAAATCACTCAATCAAGAAACCCCCCAAGCAATATCTGATTTGACACTTTATATTTAGTGCGTTTACAGTTGCTAGATGCCAAAAACAGCAAGCTAGACTTGATCTTAGTGCTTACAAATGCCAAAATAGGCCACAGTATCAAAGACAATTTTTGGTATAAAATGAGATCAATCTGATCATACCACTGAGAAGTACACAAAAAATCATGCACTTTCAAAAAAAATTGCACCCAAAAATGTTACCGTAGGAGCAAGATATGAGCCCCCGAAGTTCCCAAAATGAGGACGAAGCAGCAACACCTATGAGAATCTAAAAATTCATGGAAAAACCAGAAACTAAATCCAAAAACTGATTGCACCAGTGCGTAGAGCACGAAATTCTAGCCCAAATCAAAAAAATTGCTCGAAAAAAGGACTTAAAATGACTGAGATATGAGTGTTTGAAAATTGTCTGCAAAAATCAGAATGCAATCCGTGAAGAGGCAAAAAAAATTTCAAAACCCTGCTGACATCAGCACTGACGTATGCTGACGTAAGCAATTGAGGGGATTAAATTTGACGGTTAACAGGCCGTCACAAGAAAACGCGCCGTCCGGCCGAAATTTGACGTCGTCGGAATATTCACCGGTTTTCAGAATAGTTTTTAAGCCACCAACAGTCGCTGGATTTTTTGAATGCCCGCCGGTGACTAGAAGGCTGATGGCGGCGAGGGCCATGGCCGAAGGCCACGTGGCCTCCGTGCAGGTGATGGTACCCTACTGTGTACAGGGTACCCTGCGCAGCAGGGTACGATCCGCAGACAAAAAAAACTTTTGTATATTTTTTAATTTTTGATTTTAATAAATCAAAACTTTTCTATTTAAAAACTGTGAAATATTTGAAAAATAAATTGAAAAAATATTCGCAGAAAATAATTTTTTTTTTTCGTACCGTCGCTATTAATGACGCTTAGGGGCTGTACGGCTCTCGGGTAAAAATTTTTTGCCTCACCGGATGACTTGCTCCAAATCAGACGATTTGATAGTCGATCTTAGGGTTTTTGGCTCTTCTGGACGCGATGGCAGGGTCGGATTTGACCCAAAATGCTCCAAAATTGCAGCTACCTTCTGGATCTGGCAACCGCTCTTCAGCTTCAAACCCTCATAGATTTGGCCTCGTATGTCCGATTTGGACGAAACAAAAGGCAAAATCAACTTTCTCGAACCTTCCGGACACAATGGTGAGCTCAGATTTGCACCAGCAAGCTCGGATTTGAACCTGCAACAAAGAGCCACAAACGGAACCTCCTTAGATCTGGAATCTCTCTTCAGAAATAGACTCTCCAATGGCACCCAACACACTCTGATACCATGTTAGAATTGGCTATGGATGCCACCCAAGATCTATGGACCAAATAGAAAGCACAAGAAGAGAGAGAAAGATTATGACAAGAATAAACTGTATTCAATGTCATTAATATGATATGCAGTACAATGATTGATTACAAATGAGAGAGACCCCTTGGTTATATAGCCAAGGTGAGAACATAGGAAGGCATAAGATTATGACAAGTGTCAGAATCTTATGACATGAGACAACTAGGAAAACTTATCACTCCACAAAAGGTGGAGAGATAATCACATGATGTGTCCACAAAAGGTGGAAGTGATGAGATAATGAGATGTCAAGTCCACCAAAAGTGGAGATTCTCCAACAACCTCCTATGTGGTCCCTAAGTAAACTTAACTAAGGTGTTATTATGACCTAGGACAAGGTACAAGATATTTAATTACACCAACACCTTCCAACTGGGTCAAAAATTTGGAATTTCATTTGTGCCTACAGACATGCCATTCTTCCCCACCTTTCTTGGTTAGTTAACAATGGTGAGAAGGCCCTTTCTTGGGATGATGCATGGAATGGTTATCAACCCCTTAAACTTCTTGGGGACTAGTCCCAATTAGAGAACATTTTAAAAAATCTTTGGGTGATAAAGTGAAAGATTATTTTATCATTGATAAGGAAGATCCCTTACACTCTTTCAAATGGAAGGACTTCAATTTCCTTCTAGTACCTCCTCAAATGAAGGGATCTCTTAAAGTTGAACTTTCTAAAAGGAAAATTATTTTTTCAGATAAGCCTGATGAAATAATTTGAACAAGATCAAAATTAGGAAATTATACTGTTAAAGATGGCTATAACTCTTTGGTAAAAAATGATGCTCTTCCTTCTTGGCCATCTCACCTCTGTTGGGGTCCTAATGTACTTCTGAAAGCAGGTGCTTTTAGCTAGTTGGAAATCAAGGATAGAATCCTATCAGGCATGAGACTTGATGTACTAGGAATAGCTCCTCTTTTCCCTTGTGTGTTATGTGGCAAGGCATTTGAATCTACTAACCATCTTCTAATTAATTGCAATTTTGCAAATGAATGCTGGACATGGTTAATGAATAGACTGGGTTGGCACTCTCCTTTACAAAATTCAATTTTCCACCACTTTTAGAGTTGGCCTAGATTATTTTATTCCTCTAATTTTTCTTGTCTTTGGGAGATCTCTCCTTTAATCCTCATCTGGAACATATGGATCAAAAGGAATAGATGGATATTTAAAAAGGAACAACTATTTGTGGGACAAACCATCCAAAAGATTGAAATTTCCATCTTTGAAACAATTATGTCAAGCTTATACAAGAATGGATCTACTAATAACTTCTTCTCCTCCTAGGATTCTTTTATCCTTTGAAATTGGTCTCTCCTTAATATCCCTAGTGTGGGCTCCATAATGAATAAAAAATATCAGGTGGATAGATTAGTTATTAACTGGATACATCTACCTGAGGATTACATCAAATTGAACTTTGATGGAGCTTCTAAAGGAAATCCTGGAAAATCTGAGGCTGCTTCTATTCTAAGAGATTATCAAGGAAATTTCTCAAGTCTTCTAGATGGCACTAATAAAATGGCAGAACTAAATTCTCTAAGTCTGGGTTTGAAACATGTAACTGATTTATCCATCTCTCATATCATGATTGAAGGTGAATCCATGATTGTGGTGTCTACAGTCTTGAAGGGCTACTCAAATTCTTGGCATTTGAATTACCTTGTTTCTCATATTTTTCATCTTTTAAAAAAATGATCTTCTTATGAAGTAATGCATTGTTGTAGGGAAGCAGACAAACAAGTAGATCGACTTGCTAATAAAGCCATTGAATAGAATTTGCATTCAAAAGTGCTTTCATATCAGGAATAATTGAACTTGGTGAATTCATAATACCAAAGACTATTCTATTGACTAATGGTTGTTTGATCATGCTACAGATTTCATAGAGTTATTTTGGTTATCAACATGCAATATTGATCTCACTTGATCAAGTATGAATTCAAATCAATTCTCTTATGTCTTAATATATTGATAAGCATTTGGTATGTTGACTTTAAATTGCTCTTGTGGTTTGAAATCTGCATAGGTGGCAATTTTGGACTAATCACTATGTCGAGACATGAAGAGATGCATACTTATCTAATATGATGTGGCTTCTTTGACTTGCACATGTGTCATTCTTATCAGTGTATGTTAATATGAGATAGCTTGCGATCCCCTCCTCCATACTAATTGTAATTAGGGAAGTATTCCCTTTTATGGTTAGTATGTGGGAGCATTGTTGGTGAAGTTTAAATATTCTTTTCTTGGGAATAATGTATAGTACGGGTTATCCTATATTCCCAAGACACAACCTTTGTGGATAACAACTCTTTGCTAGTCTCTAAATTGGGGAAACATCCTCATTTGTCTGGGGAAAGGAATACCTATATAGAAACATTTCTAAATTTGAAATTTGTAGAGATATTTGCTATGACATCTCATTTAATGATTTGTTGTTATTGCTTTGTCCTTGGTACTTGTGGCTTGTGAGATTCAAATTTGTAGTAGCCATGTATGGAAAGATTATCAAAGATCAATATTTAGACAAATTTCATGGTTATAAAATTTTACTATTTGGCCCTATTTTACATTAATTGTACTTGAGGATGTCTCCTCTTGTACAATTAGTGGAGGATAGTGACGACAGTAATATGGTTTTTTTGAGTACTAGAATAATATGGATTTCATTCCATCTATATTTATCATTTCCAATGGTTCCATTTTGTCAGATGGTTGCCTCCTTTTTTATGCTCCTAATTCTAAATATGATCTTCAGGGAAATTGAACCTTTTCTATCTTTAGCAATGTTGTTATCTCAAGAATCATTGGTAGCTCAAGTCAATTTTGTGTTGCTAAAATGGCCACAACTTCTAATGATTATTCTTTCACTTTGTGAATTGTGTGTATGTCAGTTGACATGCTTATACTTTATGACACCTGGGAAAGATCAAATGAATTATGCCAGTCATCTTATATGGGTGCTTATCATATAATATCTTTGCATGTGATTAATTCCTTGGGAGATATGCTAATCCAAGGGTTTGATTTGGCTTAAATTTAAATGGCACCTTGCCTTGATATGTTGACACAGAAATTAACACTTGGCACTTGATGGTTATATTGCATTACAACTAGCTTTCACATGATCCAGTGGTCTTCCTTTGCATTACTCATGATGCATTGAGATTTCAATTGCATTAATGAATTTGCATGAACCATCTACTCCACTCATGCGAAGTGTTTATTTATGGATTTCTTTTTTCCCTTCTCTCATTAGTTTCTAGCTTTCATTTTTCTTTCTCTTCGAATTATAACAAAGAAACTATGCAGACTTCTTTCAGAGTATATATTCCGCCAAGGTATCTAGAAATAAGGGATGATAGACTGCTCTCCTCTCAAAATCTTGGGTGAACTTGCATCTTAGAATGAAAACATGTGGAAGACTCAATTAGAACCATTATGGGGTATGATTGGTTGGACTTCCATGCCATGTCTTTGCCTAATGAAGTTGCATCTCGCTTTGTATCCAACTTGATGGACGTGCTTTGGTGTAGCAAAATGGTGAAATTACTTGTAGGTTCTTACATTATTCCCCATGTTTTCCCTCTTCCAATTCCATAAAATGCTCTAGATAATTATGACATTCTGAAGGGCTCCAATCTTGTGGGTGACATCATTTGTTGTCAATTTCTAATTTCTGGTCATTCCATCACTGCCCTTCTTAATACTATGGCTAACAATTTATTGGATGATTATTCTTATGACTTTCTATGCAACCTCCATAGGCTCAAGCCTCAACTAGGGCATACTATTTCAAATATGATGTTAGACTTGTTTGAATTTGTGTAGTTTTTGATAAGGCACGCTCTAATAGATCCACACTCAATTCCTTATTTCTTGCCTCCTACTGATTTGGAATCTTCAGAGGAAAGTGGTGTTTTCTCCTAATGATGGCTCATGGCTCTCCTCCTCTAAAAAATGGTTGACACATGCTTCTATTTTTTGAAATCTCATCTTCGCTATCTCCTCTTTGGTCTTCTACACATCTTCGTAGCTTATAATGAAAGTTTTTTATGCTAAAAATTTGGTTCTTTTATCTCTGGAATGGATGTTCTCTATGGTAATGTGATCTTTTCTCTCTATAAAAGAATATATGATGTACTCTCAAGTTATTTTTGTACCAGTGCATGGTTAGGATTCTCACTCTTTCGATTGTAACCCTAAATGGGAATTCTCATATAGTTTTGGCTTTGTTTCTTCATATCATGATCCATTCTAAATGGATTTTTTGTGTTTGATTCTCGACAGGATCTTTGACTCCTGCCTCCTACCGATTGGATTTTGTAATTCCTCGTATTATACTTCTCTTTATTTTAATAATATATGTTTGTGTCTTGCCACTTTTTCAAAGAAAATAAAAAATTATATAATATTATATTATAATATATTAAATATAATATTAAATTTATTATATTATATGATTATACAATATTATATTATTAAATAATATTAATTATATTATAATATAATATATATATTATATATAATATATTATATAATATAAGATAATATAATATAATTTAATAATATTATATATATATATATATATATTATATAATAATATTATACCGCCAATAGTGATATATCTTACATTTCAAAGAAAACCACCAATTTAACTATATGGCCAGGTCCCAAACTTGACCATATATTAAAAACTACATAAAGGAATCAGATATCCATTTTAAAATGGGTATCCATTTCTTGTTTTATAAAATGAAAAGCAAAAACCTAAGAGCTCATTTTTAGCAGAGTTTGTGTGGGTTTTCAGCTTCTCAACTCGGGTATCCATTTGTAGGTGCCTCTTCTTGCTCAAATCAATCAGATTTGATAGGTATTTTTGGATTTTTTATGTTTCTCTTCAACTTCTATTGGTTTTGCATTATTTTTTTTGTCAATTTTAGTGAAAAATAGGATATTTGATAGGTTTTTTATAGCATTAATTTTGATTTTTTTTTATCAATTAACAAGCTTAAAATGGTTGATCCTAACCCCGCTCAACATGAAAACATTCAACCAGATCAACATGAAACCATAATCCCGCACAAGATGAAAACCCTCCAAATCCTCCTTCACCATGACTGTTGTTTCCAAACCAAAATGTCCCAACAATACAAGAATCTATTCATAGAAATTTATAACAATTGAGAAATGTATTTCAAATCTATGAGACACTCACTAAGCTATCAGACATGAAAAACACTTTAGAAACAATCATTTCAAATGTTAAAACTTTAGCAGCTCAACATAATAGATTTGCACAGTGGTGAGAGGAACAAAGGCAATTTTATGCCGATGGGTTATCATATGATAAGGTGAGGGCACTTGATATTGAAAAAATCCAATTAGCCCAGTTATTCATCAATCATAGAATAGGACATCCCATTAATGTGCGGAAGCCAAAATTTTCAATTAAATGGTGCACCCATAGAGGCATATTAGATCATTTCTGGAGACGTTGGTGGATGGTTTTTGATAAACCACCCAACAACAATCTTGACATCCCTTAGTATTTTTTTCAAAAATTATATGTTGAGTTTGTCCTAGGGAGGCATGTCAATTACTTTGACATGAGATATTTATAGGGTATTGGTAGAGGGATGCCATAGGATAGACCTAGAGCACGTTGAGTCACCCCAGCTTTTCCTACTCCACCTATTGTTTCCCTAACTCCACTACCTTACCCTGAGATTGCTTTAGATGTAGGGACTTAGAGCATTTATTCCTTACATTCATTGAGTGATCATCTGGTCACATAGAGCCATCATGTTACACAACCATTTGACGATGCATCCCATCATGATGGTGTTGCACCTGATACATCCCAACATGATGGTGGTGCACCTTCTGCATCAACTCCCACTGGTACATCATCATCAACTCCCACTACTACATCGTCCTCTTCAGGACATATTTGTGTTCCTCATTACTACATGACATGCAACAATTTATGTTTGGGTCCTCTTCAATGGTCCACTGAGGCTTCCATAGACACATCTGACTATGAGGTTCATGATATGTCAAATTTAAGAGTTGATAGAGCATAAAGTGGACCATTTGTAGGAGAGACATCGACTTCCATGGATGATATGGGAGCACCAGTAAGACTTAAAGTAATTGCATAGTGTGTTTTATCTAAATTCTTTCATATTTTATGAGAGATATTTGTAATAATATATGTTTATGTGCTGGAATCTTTAACAGGTACTGATAGAGGAGCAAATTTCGCAAGTGCAAAAGGCTACATAGACATCCATTTCATTTTCCCTAGAGAACTAGTATACAGTATTATTTAAATCGTTATTTTAGATGTTAATTTTTGAAATCTATTATGTTTAAATACATGTACTACATAGATTGATAGTCTAATGTAATCTTGTCTTTTTATGCAACAACTTGGTTCTTATACAGCCTTGTTGATTAGGTCTGACCCATTGGATGAAGTTTCATAATATATATATATATATATATATATATATATATATATATATATATATATATATATATATATATATTTATTATCCTGGACATTATGATTATATGTGCATGCGCATTTAAATTGTGTTACATTCTTATCATTTTTTTTATAGGAAACCATCTTAGCTGCTTCATCCACTATGATCCCATCTAGTGTCGTAGCATCACAACAGGTATGTGTTTATTTTATATTGCAGATATTTACATTTAGATCGGAGTAGATATATGTTTAGTAAATATGATTATTTGTCAACAATTATATGTTAATTTGTATTATTTTTATTTTACCTACTATAGTCCTTTGTTCAACTTAGCGCCATGACTAGTGTGGGACCATTTCTTTATACGAGGACTCCTGATATTCCTAAGGGAAAATCATATGTAGACCATCTTGCAAAAAAGAGAGAAAGACTTGAGGTAAAAAATTTGCATTATTGATATAATATAGTACACGTATAGTGAATTTGATGTTAAATTCATAATTTATAAATGATAGTATATAAGTTTCTATTTACTAGTCTATCTTGCCAACCATTCACATAATTAATCTAATTTGTGGTTTGAATCGTTATTGTACAGGAAGCTTCAAAGCAATTAACTTCTTCGAGGAGGCCCAATTTTGATGGTCCAGCATAGGATTAGGATATGATATAGATTTATATGTACTTAGGGTTTGATAGATCTTGAGATGGCATATATAGCACAATTTGTAAAACTTGTAAAACTTGTTCTGTGTAGGCATATATGCCAAATTTGTATATGCACAAACACAATTATTCTACATTTTGATAAATAAGAATTAATATTCGATCTAATTTGTTCCCAATGTGCATGTCTTTCTACTTTGAATTTTCAAAATGGAATGTATAATTATCTTAGAATGGTCTAAAGTTATGATCGATAATGTATGTTATAGATTAATGAAATTTCATTTTAATAGAACTTATGAATTACAATTGGTAATCCATCTATGCTAGAGTTCATTCATATTAAGGTTCACGTACATTACATTCCATGAGACCACATTTCTTTGAGGATCTTTTTCAAACAATTCACTGCCTTTTCTATTGTACCACATTTTTCGTACATGTCTACCAAATTTTTTTTATCAAACACTCAAGAATACACATGATTTCAAGCTCCATTGAATGAATTTACATTTGTCATTATTTTGTTTTTTGAACTCCTGTAATGAAGTGGGAAACTGATTTTTTATTTCAAAAGAAGTTAAAATTAATGAAAAATGATATGAGAAGAAATAAATAATATTTTTTGAGAATAACTATTTGAAAATATTCTTCAAAGAATTGTGGTCTCATAGACAAGGAAAAAAATATGAAAAGAGTAGCTTGTGACAGTCTTATGGCATTGATTCTTTTGATTGATTAAAAACTTCAAACAAATGGATACAACTTAATGAAATATATGTCATGCTACAATGTTCATTCAAAAGTAATATAATCATCTTGATAAAAATCAATGTCACTCAATGTTCATTTGAGCTTAATAAAATGTAAAAGGTATAAAATCATCTTGAATAAGAATCACTATCTTTCAACCATAGGGGTTTGATGCAACCTTCAAACAAAGTCTTTAAAACTGAATAAGATGCATGTTCATTATATTGTTCATGTGAAATCTATACAATAATCATGATCAACAATTAAGACATCACTCAACCATGATGCAACCATTAAACAAACCAAATACAACTCCATGAAATGCATGTTATTTGACCTTCGACATGCAATTTGTATTATCGTAATGCACAACAATGAATGTTGCTAACCATAATACATCAATAAGAAAACTGGGCATACTATATAGGCTTGATGCACACTAGTCACAATGCACACTTCACACAAAAGCAATAACACTGATATGATATTGTCATATATGTCAATCAACCTTGACCCACACCAAACTTGCTATATCACAATTGTTATCATATATGCCATTCAACCTAACACAATTGAGGTTTTCTATTTGGTACGAATATGTGCATGAAAAGAAAGTGAGAGATGATGGTTAAGGTGGATTTGAACAAATGAATTTATTATCCTAAGCATTGAAAACTCTATCAAACATAGGGATTCTATTTTCCTAAGCATTGAAATTGAAGCAAAACAACTAAAGACTAAAATTAACCACTTACAAAAGGAATGAAAAGATAAGAAGAACATTTTATTGTCAATGAAAAGGAGGTTAGTATTCTCTAAAAATAGTTCCAATGCATGTGGATGGGTACATTTAGGCTAAGTATGGTCTTATTTCAAACCCAAACATGCCGAAACAATTAGAGCTACATTGGACTAGCGATATCCCTTAAGAATCCAAAGTGCAAAAATGAAACAATCTTTGGCGGACTATTACTCAGAGACCATGATGCTTAAAAAATATTCATTTGAGGCAATGGGATCATGTTGCAACCCTCTTCATAACCTCTCTTATTTTTTCTATCTTGGAGGCATTTTTCTGTGGTGACAAGTTTTCAGCTGAGGAAAAAGTTGTTAGATGCAAGCAGTGTAAAGTTACAAAGTGGTGCAACTTTCGTTCTATAACTCGTATGACCAAATAGATTGTTCCAACAAATCTGGATGGGTGCATTTATGCTAGGCATGGTCCTCTTTTTCATCCAACACACACCAAATCACTTTGAGCTACATTGGACTGGTGGTTTCCCTTAAGAGTCCAAAGTGCTAAAAGGAAACAATCTTTGACAGGCTATTACTTAGAAATCGTGATGCCTACAAACTCATTGTCCGAGGCTATGAGATCATGTTAGGACCCTCTTCAATAAAATCTCTCAATTTTTTCTATCTCGGAGGCGTTTTCCAGTGGTGATGAGTTTTTAGTTGAGGAAAAAGTTGTTAGATGCAAGTAGTGTAAAGTTACAAAGTGGTACAACTTTCATTCTGCATCTCATATGACCAAATGTATTGTTCCAACACATTTGGATGGGTATTTTTGTGCTATGGATAGTCCTCTTTTGCAACCAAACATGCCAAACCACTATGAGCTACATTGGACTAGCGATTTCCCTTAAGAGGCCAAAGTGCTAAAAGACAGCAATCTTTGATGGGTTATTACTCAGAAACCATGATGCTTACATACTCTTTGTTTGAGGTTATGGGATCATGTTGGGACCCTCTACAATAACCTCTCTCATTTTTTTCTATCTCGGAGGCATTTTCCCATGGTAATGAGTTTTTCAGTTGAGAAAAAAATTGTCAAATGCAAGTAGTGTAAAGTTGCAAAGAGGTACAACTTTTGTTCTGCAACTTATACAACCAAACAAACTATTCCAACATGTCTGAATGGGTATGTTTAAACTAGGCATAGTCCTCTTTTTCACCTAAACACGTCAAACCACTCCAAACTACATTGGATCGACGATTTCCCTTAAGAGTCTAAAGTGCTAAAAGGAAACAATCTTTGATGAGATATTACTTAGAAACTGTGACACTTTCAGACTCTCCATTTGAGGCTATGGGATCATGTTGGGACCCTCTACAATAACCTTTCCTAGTTTTTTCTATCTTGGAGTTTTTTTCTCATGGTGGCGAGTTTTCAGTTGAGGAAAAAGTTATCAAATGCAAGTAGTGTAAAGTTGCAAAGTGGTGCAACTTTCATTCCACAACTCGTACGACCAAACAAAATGTTTTAACATGTTTGGATGAGTATTTTTACACTAGGCATGGTCCTCTTTTGCACCCAAACACACCAAATGACTCTAAGCTACATTGGATTGATAATTTCCCTTATGAGTCCAAAGTGCTAAAAGATAACAATCTTTGACGATCTATTATTTGGAAACCATGATGCTTACAGACTCTCCGTTTAAGGCTATGGGATAATTTTGGGACCATACACAATAATATCTTTTGATTTTTTCTTTTTCAGAGGCATTTTCTAGTGGTGATGAGTTTTTAGTTGAGGAAAAAGTTGTCAAACACAAGTTGTATAAAGTTGTAAAGTGGTGCAACTTTTGTTTTGCAACTTGTATGACCAAATCAACTGTTCCAACATGTCCAAATGGGTATTTTTATGCTAGGCATGGTCCTCTTTTAAACCCAAACATTCTGAATCACTCTGAGCTACATTGGATTGATGATTTCCTTTAAGAGTCCAAAGTGCTAAAAGGAAGCAATCTTTGACGAGCTATTACTCAAAAACTGTGTCACCTAGAAACAATCCATCTGAGTCTATGGGATCATGTAGAGTCCCTCTACAATAACATCTCTAGGTTTTTGAGATCTCTAAGGCGTTTTCTTGTGGTTTCAAGTTTTCAGTTAATGAAAAAAGGGTTAGATGGATGCAGTGTAAAGGTGCAAAGTGGTTTAAGGTTCATTCTACTCCTCATAAGTGTATAAGTGGATCATTTAATCAAATACACTTAAGTCAAGAACTACATACATGAATACAAATTATATGCATGAAAACACATAGGTCATAAAGTATACATTGGAATACTCATAAGTGACAAAGTATACACATAAGTTGTAAAGTATACACTTGAATACACATAAAGTATACACAATACACATGATATTATCATTCAAGAATTGCTATCAAATATAGGATTTAAAAAATGCTACGTGGGCATATAAAAATGGCCCTAATACAACCATTTTCTAGTAGGGGAAGGAAACAAATCACGTGTTTCCTTCGTGGTTGACACACTCTTCCACAATAGTAGCACGTTGACGTTCTAGAGTGACAAGCACCTGTACAAACCATCAAGGTAGCAGTTAAACTATATACAATAGAAAAGATGCTTAGAGTAACAAATTTATATTATTCTTGACAACTTAAATGATGATGAAATGGTAATGCAAACTAGAAAAGATGCTTAGAATAACAAATCTATATTATTATAAACAACCTAAATAATGATGAAATGGTAATGCAAACTAGAAAAGATGCTTAGAATAACAAATATATATTATTCTAAACAACCTAAATGATAATGAAATGGTAATGAAAACTAGAAAAGATGCTTAGAATAAAAAATCTATATTTTTCTAATATGTCGCATACCTCTGCCAAAGGATCAGAGTTGGCTATTGTTGTAGTAGGTCCATGGTCAATTGTGCTAAGAATATTGTAATATACTTGGAATGACAAATCTATATGGTCACAATAGAAAAGATGCTTAGACTAACAAATCTATATTATTCTAAACAACCAAAATGATGATGAATTGGTAATGTAAACTAGAAAAGATGCTTAGAATAATAAATCTATATTATTCTAATATGTCACCTACCTCTGTCAAAGGATCAAAGTTGCTATTGTTCCAACAACTCCATGATCAATCATGCCAAGAAAATCACAATATAGTTCAAATGAAAAATCTATATGGTCACAATAGAAAAAATGCTTAGACTAACAAATCTATATTATTCTAAACAACCTAAATAATGAACCTTAGTAGATAAAAAATATCAAAATATGATGAATAGTATCATACCTATCCCATACAACAAATGATCTGCTACTCAAGTGTGCTTGAAGGATCATCTCTTACCTTTAGAGTTTCCAATAATGCTTCATGATCAACACTACTAATTGTCCATAGTTCCTTTGTTTTTGGTCTAGCATGATGTCTCAATAACCTAACATTTATTGCTATAACAAGGTGCGAATACATGAGAATGGTTTTGTGTTTCTCATAATCTTCAAATGCAAGTATTTCGTTCTTTCTAATCATATATGTCCACAATCATATTCTAGAAACAACTAAACCTGTATGATCATAATTTTTTTATCAACATCTAAATATACTTAGAATAACAAATATATATTATAATAAAAAACCTAAATAATGATGACATGGTAATGCAAACTAGAAAAGATGCTTAGAATAACAAATTTATATTTTTCTAAACAACCTAAATGATGATGAAATGCTAATGCAACCAAGTTTGAGAAACAACAACTGAATATGTAGGATACATGAACCGATCGTCATTTTTCATTGGTTGTGTTAGCTTTTTCTTTCCTTGTACACATTGTGCCAACCAATAGTATGATCCCTCTTCATTCCCCTGTAGTGCTACAACTGCATAAACATGTCCTGGTTGTACAAGATCTGAAAGATGGTTGTATTCAAGTGAACTTTCCATTCATCTTCTAACAAGGATTGTGCTATAGATAAAGGGGTTAGGTACTATCGAATCAATGTATCTACCCACTCACTTGAATTGCATTGATCCCAATCACACTGAATACAATTCTAAAAAAAAATCCATCTCTTGTGTCCATATGGTCTATGCACCCACATCTAAGATTTGAAATGAATGCATCATTGAAGAATCTCTAATTATTTGACATTCCAATTTTTCTCCCATTGTGCCCTCCTCAACCAACCAAAAGAACCTACACACTTGTGAATCAAGTTTCCATCCTTGTGATAATGCATAAGTACACCAATCAACAATAGAAAATGCATCATTGAATGTTGCACCACCTCTGATCTTCATTTGTTCTTTAACCAAAGCTCTCTTCACACATGCACATGTTCCATCATGCTCACCTTTTCCATGCCCAACTTCAAAAAAACTCCAAATATGTGGTACACCCCTCTCTATATGCATCCTGCTCAACCAATAAAACATGCGAGAATTATTGAATTTCCCTATGCAGTTATCTAACCAAATCAGATGTTGACACTTTGTAATTCCTTTTTCCTGCAAGGACTCAATTTTTTTTTCAAAACAATGTTGTACAAACTTAGATGAATGAGATCTATCATCACTCATGTAAAAATGGTACTCCCTGATTATCTTCCTATCCTCTTCTATACTATCAAGGGCATGTCTATATGTTATGTGGACAAAAATAACAATTTGAATAAAATTATAATATTGTGATTGAACTTCATTTTGTGGTTGAAATGTGTATTTTTTAGCAAAATAAACTATAGATACAATAGTTCCAATGGGGAAAGAGTCCTTACACATCCTAAATTTATGATCCAACCATTGCAACATGTGGCTATGCCTTGCATCCTTATAGAAAATATTTTTCTTAAAATCAAAAATAAAATCAGCAATACTTACCTCTCTTGCAACCAACTTGCATCTAGAACCCTCACCTACACTCTTCAATGTGTATTTGACTATCTCAAACCTTTTTTTCTCAACAATCTTGTTACCAAAATCATGATCACTACCCTCATGAAAGAATGTTACAAAACTTTGATAAACCACCACATTGCAAACACATTTCATTTAAACAATCATTTCTATGAAATAAGCAACCATCACCTCTAATGCATAAAAATGAATCCAACAATTCCCTGGATGACTTGGAAAGTTGCACTGCATGACACTCCTGCAACATTTCATTAGTATGCATAGTAGAACAAATATGGCATAATAATTCATGATACATTAAAAACTCAACATGGTATTTACAACATGTATTATGAACATTAATAGGTACACAATTAAATGGCTTGCAAGACTCAAAAGCCCTTTGTGAGATTTGCAAATTTGGATGTTCTTGGAAAAATTATTTGGCTACATTACAAGAAATGTTTAATATGTGGTGTACGATCTTGATTACCAATATGTAACTTTAAAACATCATTTACATTCAGTGATACTCTAGAGTGAGAGTTCCAAAATTGTTCAATTTGCATCTTTACATTATTGGTTAGCTTCTTATCAACATGTGGAAGCCTCCCACTAAAAGCCCACATATCATTTTAAAGAGGACTATCAATTCTTCCTCTTCTTGAGAGTGCTCTATTCAATGTTTTACAATTTAAGTTTAAATCAATACAAGTTTGTCTCATTAAACGAGTCTTTCTCAAATGATGGCTTACTAGTGAGGTTGTGATCACTCTACAAGCAGCCCTTTTATCTTTTTCCCTACTATTCTTTCCAATAGAGGTTAGAGAATTAAAAATATTTTTGACAATAATATTATTTTTTTCTAATTTTTTGGTGAGACAAATCTTCAATTCTTTTAATAATTGTCTCATTTTGTAAATCTTAAGTAATTGCAATTTTTTTTGACATTGTTCGGTTAATTCCTTATCAGAAAAGTATTCATTGAATATTTTGTTAGCCCACAAACAAACCATTTGTTGTCACCTTTTTCCTTGAAGATTATATATTATATTCTCATCTATTTCAACCAGCCATTTAGGGGTTCTCTTGTAATTAGGTGTTACATAAGGTTCATTTTTAACATTTTCAATGTTATCAACATTTTCATTTTCAAGTTCAATGTTATTAACATTTTCATTCTCACTATTTTCAATAATAATTTCATTTTCAGCAACATTTTCATTTTCAATAACAATTTCATTTTCAACAAAATTTTCATTTTCAATAACAATTTCATTTTCAACAAAATTTTCATTTTCAATAACAATTTCATTTTCAATAACATTTTTAACAACATTGTCATTCTCAATGTTCACATTTTCATTTTTTAGTTTCCACAATTTCAATTTCAATGTTTTCATTTTCAATTTCAATATGATGTTCAAAATTTTCAATTTCTATTTCATCTTCACTTGAATTAACATCTAACCATGTAGAAGAAGCTTCAATTTGAATATTGTTCATACCTTCTCTTCTTTTCCTATGACTTTCTCTATCTTTTGCTCTATATGCTTCAATTTCATCTACTATTAGTTTCCTTTTACCTTTTCTCTTTTAGCGACTGTTGCTCTCCATTGCACAAACAAAAAATATGCACAAATGATTGTAATTGTAAAAAAAGTGTAAGAGAATCTTCCAAAAGAATAATTTTGTCTAATACAAATAGTAATCATGAGAATTTTGTGACAAAAATAATGTAGGGACTGTTGAAATACTCAAAACTGTCCCATTTTTGTTTTTATATAACTAAGTAAATGGATATCTATTATGTCTTGCACGAGTAGTTGTGACCTTAGAACCTATGGAAAAGCAAACAAATATCCATTTATAACAGATATCCATTTACTTTATGTTAAAATAAATATTCAAACAGCTCCCTTCGGGTTTCTTTTTGTGAATGTGTGTGCGCCGGCCTATGCATCGCTGAGTTTGGTCGGCTTTCCATCGAGTGTTGATCTCCCACTGTACGCATCCTCTCTTCGTAGCTTTGGGTAGCGGCTTCCCTTTTGGGTCCTGAGAGGCTACGCTGGGCGTCCACGTGTCTCACTTGCGGAGGTTTTTATTTCCTTTTTTCCTTGAAGTCTCTTCAAGTTGCGAAAGCCTTCTGCCGGGGCCATCACTTCTAAAGATTGTCAGAGGGACCCACATCTTGCTATGTGGCGGCGTATCGCAAGTTTTTCATGCGGGAATGAAATAAGCAGCTGCGGGCTATGAGGTGCTTCCGCAGGTCTTCTTTTATTGTTGGCCAGCCCCACCTCCTACTAGGTGGCAACCATTCGCATCTTTTCAAATCGGCAGAGGGGTGAGCGACCGCAGGCTATGAAACGCTGCCACGCATCTTTCGCACCTGGTTGATGCAGCTTTCTCTCCACTGCAACAAAGACCTCAGCCCATGGGACATGTGTTGCTACTTCGCAATCTCTCGGCAGCGGTAAGGGAAGTTTTCATTCAGGCAGTGACAGGCTGCCACATGCCTTACGCTGATTCTCAAAGCAGGCGATAGGCTGGATGAGGGAGAGTATGCTATTGGGTGTCGTTCTTCATGGTTCTTCAAAGCGGTGAATGACACTTGTCGCCTCGGGTATGGCTGGGACCACTGCCATCATTATGAAGGGTGTGCCTGCACCTAAATATTCAGATGCTGTGTTCTAACTCGTTGCCATTGTAACGACATTGGGAATTTTCTGATTCTGGCATCATTACAGGGGATCGTGAGATTTTTTCTATTACAGCTTTCCAAAGCAGTGGGAGTTTTCTCTCCAGCTATATATATACTCTCTCTGTCAACAGGAGGGGGGTCCAACACAAAATAGATCCAAGAGATTTAAGAAAAAATGATACTGGTTTTAGCAAGAGACACCAGGCCTCTTTTACATGTTTATTTGCAAGAAATTTTCAGACTGTGCCCACTTTTCGGACTTTCTATTTTTCATGTTTTGATCAAACTATAAACTGTGCCTTTTATTGTCTTAAGCATTTCATTTGACAAGACTTCTATATATTGAATACAAGCTTGCTTATCTAAATCATGTCTAACTGACTCTTCTTAGTAGTAAGGATGTATACGATATTATTTTATGTCAATAAATGAACTGTTTATGCTATAGTTTTAAGTTTCTGATGTTTTGGAACATGACAACACCATTCAGGCCCTTAAGTCTATGATTTATCGTGCCCATCAGCAAACTTTGGCGCATCGCCTTAGATTAGACTTTGCTTCATATATCCGTTTCCTTTTCCCTTTCCAAAAACCCATTATAGAAGAAGCCGACTTCTTTAAAATCCGAAGGTCACTCAGTTTGGCGCAAAGGGTCCCCCTTGAACTCAGTTTCCCATAAGGCACTGTTACCTCGCCAATTTTTGGCGTCAACAGTTTGTCCTTTTTTTGGCACACCCAGTGAGACCCAAACTAATGACATTTCCTTATAGAGGGGTGTATGAGCCATCGGCCTGTAACTAGATCCCAAACTGCAAATAACCCAGGTTTACTAGTACCTCCACTAGGAACAGTCCAGCCTGCAAATCAGTTAGTAACCGTTCTATTCCCACCGCCCCTTCCTCTCACCATGTTTCCGGCCGCAAACAGAAACTATGTAGCATGGGATGCTAGAAGTCCCCTAGTAGCTCTGGTAGCACTTGCTGTTTGGGGCGCTATCCCGGTTTTGGCCCTGAAAGCTCTTCCTAAATTTGCCGGGGACAACACAAAAATGCCAGCAGAACATTTGCAGGATGTAGCGGATGTATGTCTGGTACATGGTATTACAGCGCAGAATGTAGCCCTGAGGCTCCTCGCTATGTCCTTCAAAAGCAAGGCCCTGGATTGGTACCAAAAGCTGACTCCCTATTTAATTCACACTTGGGATGACCTCGGAGATCCATTCTATGAAAGGTTCTCAAATGACAGAGATTGTTCTTCATTATATTATTAGCTATTTGTCATAAGACGAGCGCCCCAGAAGGCCCTGACAGATTTTAATGCCTGATTTCACTCAAATTGGCAGAGGATTCTTATGACTATCCGCCCGACTCCAGAACTGGCATTCATATTTTATCTGAAGTCCATTAACCCTGACATTTCTGTAATGATCAAGTCTTTGGGAGGAGCCACTTTACCAGATGCTTATGCTACCGCTATCAAAGCTGAGAATCATTTGATAGATTGCAGAAATTTGCCTCCTCGACCTATTGTGCCAATATTTCCTAAAATATCAAATGCAGCACAAGAGGTTGCATCAGTGCACCAGCAACTCCCCAGTCGATGTACTCATATGCAGCCACTCCTGAAAACTTGGCTTCCACATCAGATTCTCCCAAGGATGAAATGGGTGACCTCAAGGAGATGTTGCGAACTATGGCGAATGATATAACAACTCTCAAGCGGAACCAAGCAACGCCTCCATGGCCCGCATATCAAAACTATCAAGATGGGCAGTCTACTTATCAGCAAAATCAATATCAGAGTGCGCCTCGCACTAATCCATCAACGCCGACTACCAACCAAATAGTCCTGGTGCCTACGCCGCTAATAGGTGCATCGTCGAGTTCAAGTAGAGAATTAACCATGGGACAAAATAATCTTATTGATGACATCAATCCATGGTGTTTCCCCTGCAATGATGCACATATGCCCTGAAATTTCCCACATGGCAACTTACAACAGAATGTGGCAGAACAACACAATGAAGGTACTGCTACAAAAAATGGAGAATACATATATGCCTCGGCAATGGAGAATGCGGTCCTTATTGCGCAAATGCAAGGAATGTCCTTAGAGCGAGAGTCTGATATTATGCTTGATCATGCACTCTTCTCATGGATGGAAGATGAGGAAATGGTGTTTTCCAATGACATGTCCACAACTGAAACGCTGTAGGTACAGTCCGACTAGAGCACACGCTCAAAGAGGAGATTCACCTGTGAGCCTGTTCTTTCACTTTCAGACAACCCGCAATGCAAAGGCGTGTCTGATCAAATTCCCAGCGCTTCGACTGTCTCTTCGCCTTCTCAACCACGGAAGAAGATTATTATAACAAAAGAAAAGGATCAAAAATCTCCGAGCTCGTCACCTTTTAAAGTGGTGGAGCAATTGAAGAAATCATCTGCTAATGTGTCTTTATGGGACATGCTAGCTATCCCAGAACAGAAAACTATGCTACAAAAGGCGCTTCAACAAGAGATCAACTCAGCACCAACAGAGCCGTCTGCCAGTAAGGAGGGGGTTTATCAAATGCCACTAGCTAAAATTATTGCAGAAAAAATGAAGGGATCCCATGCGGAAGGCGGAGGTAGGCCAAAACCTCAACCCTTCTTCTTGACTCTCATTATAGGGAAGAAGCTATTACACAATGCTATGATTGATTCTGGTGCTAGTACAACGGTTATGCCAAAACTGATAGCCGAAGCCTTGGGGCTCAGCTACGAACCTATGAAAAAGGGGGTGATGTAGCTAGATGGAAATAAAGTTGATACTGTGGGTTTCATCAAAGCACTTCCATTAACTCTATTTACCTGCCCAAGTATCACGATCCCGCAAGATATAGTGATCATAAATGTTCCTCCTATGTTCGGTCTCTGTCTATCTCGAGAATTTACTTCAAAGGTAGGTGGATATTTGTCTTTAGATTGGTCACATCTAATACTTAGGACCAAGCATGGTGCAAAAATGAAGATAGAATCAGAGTCTCTACATTCTAAACATGTGGCAGATGAGGCCCTGATCAATTTGGAGGCCGCACATACCTCCATCACCAAGTAGGACATGTACAATGTTGAACTGCTAGAGGAGGAGGAGGTGAGCGGAGACCGAAATGAAGAGGAAGATGCTCTGTTGAGTGAACACATAAATAATGATCCTTTCAGGAATTATCATGCTACCGGATTGGGCACATATGTGATTTATGATGAAGACCAAGTTCTTTCGAAGGTCGTCAAAGAATCCGACGATAACCAAGCAAATGAGCTGTGGACGTTGTATTTTGACGGAGTGAGGAGCAAAGTTGGAGCTGGAGCCGGGGTATGTCTAATATCCCTGCAGAATGAGAAATTGTTGAGGTCTTTCTGATTCCAATTCACTTGTTCAAACAACAAGGCTGAATATGAAGGGTTAGTCCAAGGCCTAAGCCTAGCAGAACAAATGGGTATTAAGCAATTGATTGTGTTCGAAGATTCTGAACTAGTAGTTAATCAGGTCTGGGGAATCTCCGCAGCAAAGAATGTTCGAATGAGATCCTATCAGCATCGAATCTAGGACCTGATTGAAGGATTTGAAGCTTTTAACATCCTGACTGTTCCCCAAATGCAGAATAGCGATGCAGATCGCATGGCGGTGATCGGCGCTCAGTTTGATCCTGTCTCTGACTTGCTTCGGAACAAATATTCAGTACGAGTGCTTGTTTGACCAGTGATTCCCGACAATGATCAGAGTTTGCAAGTCTTTGAGAGCGATGAGCACATCGCCTCATTTATCCAACACTCGGGAAAATTTGCTGATCAACTTCAACCAAAGATCGCTGAGGCCTATGAAGGACAAATTATGTAGCTCAGGTCAAATAAACTTCCAAAAGGGTTAGTTACTCTCGAGAATTTTTTTGATTGTAATGATGCCCAAAATGATAAGCAGAAATTCATGGTAGACAAAAGTGATTATGAAAACCTTCGGGTCTCCGATGACAGGAATATCTGGGTCAGAAAAGATGTCCCACAACAAGATAGAGAAAGGCTTATCAGTTTCTGCAAAAAATATGGAGTAGTGGCCTAGTCCTACGATGATCTGGAGGGTTACGATCCTGACATCATTCAACATACTATTGAGCTAATAGAAGGTGTGAAACCAGTCCGATAGAAATAGAGGCCGGTCAACCCTAAAGTTGAGGCCCTGATGGCACAAGAGCTAACGAGGCTCATTGAGTCACGTATCGTCTTCCCAATCAAACATAGTACTTGGGTATCGAACTTGGTACCAATCAGAAAGAAGAATGGTGATATCCGCTTATGCGTAGACTTCTGAGACCTCAACAAAGCATCTCTGAAGGATCACTATCTGTTGCCTTCTATGGAGTCAATCCTCCAAACTATCGCAGGATCAGAAATGTTCTCTCTGCTGGATGGCTTCTCTGGCTATAACTAGATTTGAGTTAAAGAAGATCAGCACAAGACTACGTTCACCACCAAGTGGGGAACATTTGCATATACTAAAATTCCTTTTGGTTTATCCAATGCAGGGGAAAATTTCCAGCGAGCTATGGACATTGCATTCAGTGAACTGGTCAATAAGTTTATTGTAATCTATTTGGATGACCTTACTGTGTTCTCTAAATCTAAAAATGATCATTTTGATCATTTGGAATTAGTTTTTCAAAAGTGCGAGGAGTTCGAGGTTTCCTTAAATCCAAAGAAATGTGTATTCGGAGTACCTCAAGGTAAGCTGTTAGGGCATGTTATATCTAAAGAAGGTATTTCAATTGACTCCGAACGAGTAAAGGCTATTAAGGAGCTTCCCCTTCCAGTAAATAAGAAAGGTGTCCAGTCTTTTCTCGGCAAGGTAAATTTCGTCAGCAAATTTATTTCTGATTTTGTAGGAATGATTAGGCCGATCACTCTAATGCTGAAAAGGGATCAAATTTTCAAGTGGACAATAGAGGCTCGGGAAGCATTTGAAAAGGTCAAGGAAGTGATCTCCATAGCCCTGGTGTTAATTAATCTAGATCAATGCAAAGACTTTATAATGTATGCCTTCAGTAGCAAGTCCAATATCGCTACTGTTCTGACTCAAAAGGATAGTGAAGGAAAGGGAGAGCATCCAGTGGCGTTCTATTCCCGAATGCTAAAGGAATATGAGGCGAATTATAACTTCGTCGAAAGATAGGCCTTTGCAATAGTAAAGGGACTTAAAAAGTTCCGCCATCTAATTTCCTGTAACAAAGTTCTGGTATATGTCGCACATTCTAGTGTGAGGGAATATATCATGGAAGGAGAGATTACAAAGAAAAGGGCTAATTGGATTACCAAGATCCTGGAGTATGACATCGAGGTCAGGCCTACCAAGATTGTTAAGGGCAGAGGACTGTGTGAGTATATGGAACAGAACGAGGAGGTACCTGCCAAAGAGGAACAACCAGAACTCATCCTGATAAATGAATCAGGATCAGAAGATGATTGGCTGACAAATAGAATAAACTTCATGCAAACCGGAAGGTATCTGCCAAGCCTCTCATCCTAAAAAAGAAGGTATTATCGGCTTCAGAATTACGGATATACGTTGATAGAAGGAGTTCTGTTCAAAAGAAATTTCAATGGTGTGCTCCTGCGATGCGTTACTTTAGGGGAGGCGCAGAGGATCCTCGACGCATTTCACAATAGCGACGAGGGTGGACATTTCTCCGTGAAAACTACCACCATCAAGGTCCTGAGAGCTGGATATTATTGGCCTACACTTTTCAGTAATTCCTACTCTTTGGTAAGGGCTTGTAAAAAGTGTCAGTTCTTCTCTGACAGAAGGAAAAATTTAGTGATGCCCCTCAAACCTATTGTGGCGGATGAACCATTTGCGCAGTGGGGCCTGGATTTCATCGGAATGATCAATCTGATTTCTAGTGCTAGACATAAGTGAATTTTAACAACTACTGAATACTTCATGAGGTGGGCGGAAGCCGTTCCCCTTAAGAGAGCAACAGAAACAGAGATTGTAGACTTCCTTGAAGCACTGGTGACAAGGTTCGGCCCTCCGAAGACAATCATTTCGGACAACGCTAGAGCATTTCTAGGTACAAAGGTATGTCACTTTACATTAAAAAATGGCATATTCCTTAAAACATCATCAAACTATTATCCACAGGGAAATGGCCTAGCCGAGTCGACAAACAAAAGCTTAGTTTGACTCCTTAAAAAGGTTGGCTCAAAACACTAGAGGGAATGTCATAAGAATCTCCGAAAAGCGCTCTGGGCCAACCGCATAACTCCTAAGCAAGTCCTCAAGACTTCGCCCTATGAGCTGGTATATGGGAAGGAGGCGCTGTTACCTATCTCTATGGAGATCCCAGCAATACAGTTACTGAAATCTCTTGAGATAGAACAAAATGGAGCCATGGAGGTTCGGCTCGCCGAACTGTTGGAAGTACAAGAAAAAAGGGAGAATTTCCTAATAGTGATGACAAGCCATCAACAGGTGGTCAAACGATGGTTTGACAAGAAGGCTTCCAACCAAGGTCTGAAAAGTGGAGACTTAGTGCTAAAATATGACAGTAGGGCTGCAAAGCCAGGTCAACATGGTAAATTTGATAGCCTATGGGAGGGACCCTTCAAAATTATTCGGGCCAGGCAACACAACGCTTTTGAGCTGGAAAATATGGAACAAGAGCCATTAGGAATCCCAGTCAATGGGATTCATCTTAAGTTGTTTCATTAAGCATTATGCTCTACCTTGTACAGTTGTAAATAACACTTTTGTTTCCTTTCCTGTGTGTGGCCTGTTCTTTTTCTAAAATCAGTTGTCTTTCTATGAATTTGCTCATCGTCATTGGTGGGTAAAATACCAGAGTTGTTTTACACAAAATATATTTATGCATGGAGAAATAGCATACAAAACTAGCAAACCCATAAAATTTTAAACACAAAAGCAAAAAGAACATGGATTTTCCTTAAAACGTGAAGTATATATTTATATATATGTTCTTTAGTTACAAAATGGTTGGGAGGCTGATTTACAAAATGTACAAGTATCTGGGTACATTATATATATGATAGCCTTTTATCAGGCTTATCTAAAATAAGAAAGTTACATATTGAGCAAGCAGGCAAGGGAGTTATCTATCCAAAGGAATGACTGGTAGCAACTGACGTATTTACTGCAGCATCTACTTCTTCCTTGTCTATGGGCTCATCGGTGGCACTGGTAGCATCATTTGGCACAACCGCCAGTGGTGGTGGGAACACCAGGTTTCTGAAGTCAGTGTATCAGTCTACGTCATAGAAAGGTATCACGTTGTAGCTCCGAAATAGGAAGTGAAGGGCCTAAGTAGCCCTTTGTTGGTGCTGGTCATGGGTTTGCAGGCAGAATCCGCTAAGAAATGGCAGCCAAATCACAACAGCTTCGTCTTCGATAAAGCGACGTAGGTCGCTGGCTATTGGCAGGCCTATCCCATATGCAGCATGTGCAATGACCTCACCAAGCCCATTCAGGTATTTCTTCAGGAAGATTTCTTTCACCAGCCTCAGGATAAGTGGCTGGGGAACGCTGATGTCTAGCATAGATGCTACAAAGTGTGAACATATGTCGGTATTCACCCTATACTTATCCTCATATTCTACGCAATCCTTGCCTAAGACCCACTTAATGGCTACCAGAACCGGCGAATGCTTGTTCTTCGTCATTCTTTTCAGCCTTCTAGTGGAGATCTCACCTAAGAATGTCGTTTATGATTTAAACGAGGTTAGGTGAATTGGGGTATCCATTCGTCCTGACACTGTCACTAAGTCTCCTAAGATAATGCCGAATTTTCTCACCACCTAACCTATGAAGGGACTTGCTTAGCAATCTGCTACTGACCTATCACCTCTTAAACACTAAGTATGTTTGCTCGCTATCTATTGGCCTATTTATAGAAAAATTGACAAGACATATGTCAATCTGCCTCTAAGAAACGTGATGTATGCTGGCTGCCCTTTGAAGGCCGAGTCTGCGTTTGTTCACATTTTGGGCTAGTACATGTATGATAGCATGGCTCAAGGTGTGCTTAATTAAATGAAGTTGATTACTTAGCTTTAAAAAGGTGGCACTTGTTGGTGAAAGGACATATGGCCATAGGCTATTGTGTCATATCTCAAGTGCATCCTAGGGCCCAAGGCAATACTCGTATCTTTTTCAGGCGGTGATTTTTTGCTTGGCGTAATCATTCCGGTCAGGATATTAAATGCCAACGCATGTTAACGCAGCGTTGGAAGGCCAGTTGCAAGCTCAATTTCTAAGAAAATCAAGGCATATCACACGATCTCTTAAAAGTAATGATGAAATCTGGCCGCCTCGAAATAGCAATTAGTTCATCTTGCACGAGTTGTAGGATTAACGGTACATGCCGAATTAAATGCAAAATACTTGTTTTCGCCTACCACCTTGGGAAAAGTTGCTATTATTGCAACAAAAAAGCTTAAATATTTCAAAGGCTTTTACGAACGTAGGGAAGTGCAAAGTGTTTTCTGTCTGTCTATCTAGAGCAAGCAAATTCGCAGGCCAGGAGCTTACAAATTCTGCAGAGAAAGAAAAATGTCAGGATCTTTAGCCCAGCAGATGCAGGAAGAGATTAGCCAGGAACTGTTCACGGCTATTCATTCTTCAGCCGAGGTATACGTGTATGAGGATGTAGCATACGCCACACTTGGTATACCCGCGAAGACGAAAAGAGCCCACATGGAGGAGCTGGATAGACCCAAGGAATGGAGTAACCAAAAAAGGGTTAAAGAAAAATGGGATAATATCTACGACCCAAAGCTTGCAAAGAACCCTAAATCTCTTAGAGAGACGACTTGTGCAAGGTTATCACCAGCAAAGACAGACCAATCCATGGCAAGTAGAGTCTGGTATAGCGGTCTCCCACAATACATAGTCCCATTGGTGCACTATTTCCTGGAGGTGGTCGACGCGGCTTTTCAGCGCTATAATCCAGATACCCACTGCATTGAGGGTCACAATTTAAGGGTTCATATCAACCCAGAAGCTATTTGACACATGTTATGTATCTCGGATCCAAGCAGAAGAAAGAAGACTATCGAGCCTTTTCGCCCAAGCAAGGGGGAGAAAATATGGAAGAAAATGAAAACTGACTCCGATTTCTTGTTAGAAGAAACTAGTAAGAAAGGTATCGCATCCGCTAAAGCACCAAGTATCCCATTATCACGTGGTTCATTCCGCGATGATCTTCAGGACCCCATGTCCATGCTGGCATTTGTTTGCGGCTGAGACTCCGATGAGAAGATCGAGGCTTTTCAGCTGGGCCCTGCAATACAGTTTCGCAAACAACATGAACTTTTCTGGTATGATTTTGCTGAGTTCATGGTTGAAGAGATGATACATCAAATGGAGAATTATCAAGTGGAAAAGAAGTTTAGATTTCTTTCCTACCTGGTCCACATGTTCCTGCATCAGAATCCAGATTTCTTCGCCTGATTTCTTCTGCTATTAATTTTTGATGAGCAGAACAGAAGAAAGTCGGTGTCAACATGGACGCCTTTTCTTTCCACAACATATGACTATTATGCCTTTGCAGACTATTTCATAGCCCAAATTTTGAATGATTTGATCGAAGAAGGTGATATCGTCTAGCTCACCACGGAGCAGACTGGATTTATGCAAAGCTATACCCCTGCTTGTGATTGGTTCTTAGGCAAGGATTTCACAATCCTCCGAATGTGGGGCTTTACTGGCAAACCTTTCCTACTCCCAACTTGCATCACCGATAGAGTGCTCACGCTAGAGGTTTTCCGACAAGTATGTGTCATTGATTTCACCTTTTATAGCAGTGAAAGTGTCAAGAAGAATGGATTCTTCACTTGTCCGAAGAATTTCAAGTCGATAACGCTGGTTAAAAAATAATCACACAAGTTGCTAGAGGAGAATCTGACACATCTAGGGTTGGTACTGGTAAATGATAAGTGGGAGTACAACCCTTTCAACGACCTGCCAGAGCCACATATGAAGGTTACCCATGTTCCCCGACTATACTGGAAGAAGCGGGTTAATACGCGGACTGATAAAGAGGAAGATTTTGTTGAATTAGCGCAAATCCCTACACCGGATACCAGAGGTCCATGGCACAAATTCTACTTTCTTATGGCCGTGGCCAAGGAAAATCTTCTGATGGAGTGCAACATGTATAACAAATTGAAGAGGGATGAGGAATGGAATGATGAAAAGATAAGGGCTTTTTAGAAATATTGTCAGGAAATAGCGCAGTTGGATGCTCCTTATAATCAATTGAAAGACGACCAAGAATTTGATAGATGGTGGAATGAAGGCCACCCCAGCCTAAACTCTAGTGCTGACAGGAGCGAAGAGGGAAAGGGATCAGAGGAGCATGAAAAAGAAGCAGCGGTATCATCCTCTTCGGTGCAAAAGGGTGAGGCTTCCAAGCAGGCCACCTATGTGGCCACTAATGTACATTTTAATATATCAAGGGGCTCGTTTACACGCACTTGGGCTGCTAAACCGGCCTGGCTAACGCCTCATTAAAAGGATCCAACTGCCGAAGTTAGTGAGGGTCCGCCTACAAAAAAGAAGCGCATGGAAAGTATTATCAGAGGTGTTTTGCAAGAACCCGTCGGAGGAGAAGTGCCCGCTGCTAGCCAAATGCCAGAGTTTTTGGGAGAGTCACGAACGATCCTGGAACCACCACCGACAAGTCAATAGGTACATTTTGCTCCTTCTTCTCTTGCATCTCATTCCTTCGTATCCGCCCCTGCTCCATTGGTAACTCCTGCCATAAGCCCGAACCCTCCACCTTCTGCTTCTGGTCCAGCTTATTCGGTTGGATTTGCCCAGTATTCGCAGGCCCAACCATTTATAATTACTCCTCTGAGTATGCTCACGCCTACTGCTGCCACTCAGTCTTTCCTCACCTCACTTTTAGAAAATGTTCCCCCTATTGGCCCCCATTCTTTTTCCGCTATGCTTACTGATCCCCATCTTTTGCAACAAGCTGACACCCTGTTAGCAACTCCATTTTTCCAGCCAATGAGCCTTACGACTGAATCTGTGATTCAGCTGCTACAAATGCCTAGCCCTGCTGATAGTTCTCAGGCCAAGCTATGGAACATGCCACACTTTTCTCCGCAAACCGTCACTCTCCAGAAGAAGCAAATGTGTGCGCCTATAAAAATTACCTATCCCTATGCCCTACCTTCTGGTGTTCCTTTCGCAAGTGGGCTAGTTTCATCACCAGCCGAATTCATAGCGCAGATAGATTGTGGAAAAGAGGCATGCGCAAATAGAATGAGGTGACGTAAGGCAAAGGAAGATAATGCTCCCGCTAAACTGAGAGTACAAGCTTCATATGATGAGGCCCGACAAGAATTAAAATTTGCAACCATGTACCCAAGGATAAGCAAGCCTCAGGGAGAAATGCAACCCAAAGATTATGAGATCTATGTTGTCAGACTTGACATGAAGATAGCCCGGCCGCAAGATAAGGTCAAAATTATAGAGGAGATGCAACGGGTGGTCACTTCTGACTTCCTCAAAACTAGTCGCCAGTTAAAGAAGAAAGATAAGCAGCTCAGGGCAACCAAGGAAAGGTTGAGCTTTCTAGAAACAAATGAGAAATCCTTGGAGGCAGATATCGCCCGAATGACTGAAAGGGCGCTAACCGCAGAGAATGAGAGGAACAGGCTTTAAGGCAAAATTGTGAAAACCCAAGTTGCCGACCCAGGCTTAATAAAAGAATTGCAAAGCCAAAACCAATCAGCATAGCAGAGCCTACAGTCAAAAGAGGAAGAGCTCAAACACATCCGCCTTGAGTATAGTCAGGGGATGGCGCAAAAGGGTGAGGAGTTGGAATACCTACAAGAGCAGTATCAGCAAAAGGTACAGGAGAAAGAGGCCAAATTCAAAAGCCTGAAGGCTAAGCTAGAAGAGGAGCTCCAAGAGACAAAGGCTTCTCTGGAGGAGCAATCGGCTAACCACTCCTGAGCTGAACAAAATTGGAATAAAGAAATGAACAGCTATGCGGAGCAGTTAGCATCCAAGAAAAAGAAGAAGATGAAATTAGCCGAGGCCCTCATTTCAAGAGACGTGAAGATTTCTTCACTTAAAGCCTCTCTACTACCTACCCCTGCCCAATCTGATGTCATCCCACTAGTTAGGCAATTGTACATTTCTCACTGGGAGAAAGTCAAGACCTTCTGCCTAACACTGCAGCCTACCCTCCAATTCATCGACAAGGCATCGAGACTCAATCAAGAAGCTCACGACACAATGGAACAGTTCCCACATTTCATCCTAGAAAAGGTTCCTGAGGTAAGGGACTTGCTCAACAAGCTATACTCCGTCTTAGACGAAATCTTTGCTGAGGCAGGTATCAAAGATCGGGACATTACTACTCAAATTGCCAATAAATTTATCCATTGTCACTCCGCTTTCCAGCGTACTAAGGCATCAACGACTTTTCTAAGCAAGGTGTTTGACAGCATACGGGGAAGTTTCTCTAAGTTAGGCAAGCTAGGGCTGCCATCCTCGTTCCTCGAGGATGGCTCCATTGCCACAACTACACAGATTACGGAGGCTATTGAGCAGAAGGAGAACGACTCGGAGGCATTCAGGGAATTCAGAAGCTCCCCAACAACAGCTGACATTGAGACAATCATTCATCCACTCTCCCAGCTGCTTTTCCATATCCAAGTAGGCGCCAGCCTACCTGAGGTGCTGCCTCACAAGGAAGCTATTGACCTTCGCGGGGCACAAAAAAATTTGCGCAGCATGGTAAAGCCGTCCGAAAGTGAATGGTCGCCCTTGCAGGCTGCTCTTTCTAAACTCTAACTCCATTCGCCCTATGGATAAAAACTCAGGTATGTAGAACCAGGAAATTTTTTGGGTTCTACGTTCCTTGTCTGAAACGCCCCTGATAGTCGCCAAAAGTTGTTAAAATAAATATTCAAACAGCTCCCTCCGGGTTTCTTTTTGTGAATGTGTGTGCGTCAGCCTGTGAGTCACTGAGTTTGGTCAGTTTTCCATCGAGTGTTGATCTCCCGCTGTACGCATCCTCTCTTCGTAGCTTTGGGTAGCAGCTTCCCTTTCGGGTCTTGAGAGGCTGCGCTAGGCGTCCACGTGTCTCACTTGCAGAGGTTTTTATTTTCTTTTTTCCTTAAAGTCTCTTCAAGTTGTGAAAGTCTTCTGCCGGGGCCATCACTTCTAAAGATTGTCAGAGGGACCCACATCTTGCTATGTGGCAGCGTATCACAAGTTTTTCATGCGGGAATGAAATAAGCAGCTGCGGGCTGTGAGGTGCTTCAGCAGACCTTCTTTTATTGTTGGCCGGCCCCACCTCCTGCTAGGTGGCAACCATTCACATCTTTTCAAATCGGCAGAGGGGTGAGCGACTGTGGGCTGCAAAATGTTGCCACGTGTCTTTCACACCTGGTTGATGTGGCTTTCTCTGCACTGCAACAAAGACTTCAGCCCATGGGACACGTGTTGCTACTTCGCAATCTCTTGGCAATGGTAAGGAAAGTTTTCATTCGGGCAGCGACAGGCTGCCACGTGCCTTATGCTGATTCTCAAAGCAGGCGATAAGCTGGCTGAAGGAGAGTATGCTATTGGGTGCCGTTCTTCATGGTTCTTCAAAGTGGTGAATGACACTTGTCGCCTCGGGTATGGCTGGGACCACTGCCATTATTACGAAGGTTGTTCCTGCACCTGAATATCCAGATGTTGTGTTCTAATTCGTTGCCATTGTAATGGCATTGGGAATCTTCTGATTCTGGCATCATTATAGGGGATCGTGGGATCTTTTCTGTTACAGCTTTCCAAAGCGGTGGGAGTTTTCTCTCTAGCTATATATATACTCTCTCTATCAACAGGAGGGGGGTCCAACACAAAACAGATCCAAGAGCTTTAAGAAAAAGGATACTGGTTTTAGCAAGAGACACCAGGCCTCTTTTACATATTTATTTGCAAGAAATTTTCAGACTGTGCCCACTGTTTAGCCTTTCTATTTTTCATGTTTTGATCAAACTGTAAACTGTGCCTTTTATTGTCTTAAGCATTTCATTTGACAAGACTTCTATATATTGAATACAAGCTTGCTTATCTAAATCATGTCTAACTGACTCTTCTTAGTAGTAATGATGTATGCAATATTATTTTATGTCAATAAATGAACTGTTTATGCTATAGTTTTAAGTTTCTGACATTTTGGAACGTGACAACACCATTCAGACCCTTAAGTCTATGAGTTATCGTGCCCATCAGCAAATTTTGGTGCATCGCCTTATATTAGACTTTGCTTCATATATCCGTTTCTTTTTCCCTTTCTAAAAACCCATTATAGAAGAAGCTGACTTCTTTAAAATCTGGAGGTCACTCAGTTTGACGCAAAGGGTCCCCCTTGAATTGGCGTCAACACTTTATATTAATTTATTATATATATTTATATAATATATATACTTTATATTAATATAATATTAAAATATATTGTTTCTTTTATCATTATGACCTATAACAAACAAAATGGATATTTGTTCATAACAGATATCTGTTACTTTAGTTTTAGGAATTATTATTTGTTATGATATATGTATTTGTTATATATCAATATATATTATATATTAATATATAAATATATATTATATATATTAATATACATTAATAGATATTATATATAAATTAATATTATATTATCCCACTCTCCCATGTTGCCTCTCTCCCACTCTCTCTCCCTCCCTCTCTCCCACTCTCCCTCCCTCCCACTCTCCCACTCCCCCTCTCTCTCTCTCCAACTCTCCCTCTCCCCCTCTCCCACTCTCTCTCTCTCCCCCTCTCTTTAATATATAATGATTAAATATTTATATTAAAGACTTGAGAGGGAGATGGAGACTTCAAAGGGGGACTATGTATTAAATATATTATATAATATATAATATATTTAATATATTTAATATATATAAAATATATAGAATATAAATTATATATATTATAGTATATATTATATATAATATATACTATAATATATTTAAAATATTATATAATATATTTAATACATAATGTATAGTATATATGAAATATATTATGATATATTTATATATAATAAATTTATTATATACTTAGAATACATAGCAAACAGATATCCGTTGGTAATAGATATCCATTACGAACAGATATCTATTTTTTTGAGGATTTTATAATCTGAACCCTACCTCATTTTTATGACACTACTAGTTGAGTAGTACCCTCCATTGTGTGTGGCGACCTCTAGCGTGTTTCAAGTATGTGTTCTTTGCACTTTTTTCTATTTTTTTTGCTAGTTAGTGATTAATTTAGGTTTTTTTTGCATTCTTTGTAGTTTTGATGAATTTTTTCATTTCAATATAAACCTACAAAAAAAATTGAAACCCTAGTTAGTGGAAAAACAAAAAAAAACCATCAAACAAAAAAATTGAACCTTCATTACTAGAAAAAATACATGAAATTAAACCTAGTATCGTAAACACACATAAAATTGAACCTTCATTACCCCCTTTCTACATTTATTTAATTTTTTTTTCATTTTTGTCTATTTACCTTTCTTCTTTATCACTTATTCTCGTGTTTCTTAAATTCTTGCTTTGATGCTTATTCTTAAGTTAGTATTTCTTTGCTAAACAATTTTTTTTTTAATTTTTTAATTATTTTGACTCTCCTGAGCTCTCAAAATAGAACGGACCCTTGTTGGAAGTATTGTGCTCTAAATTTCCAATACTTAGTGAATCTAAATCCATATTTAGTACTAGCCAAATAAAACTTGTCCCAGCAGGCATAGGGAAATGGGAAAAGTTAATGGGTAATAATCGATGGGCTATGCAGGAGGCTATAGCCTCTTGCATAGCCCATTGATTATTATGGGAAAAGTTAATGGGTAATAATCGATGGGCTATGCAGGAGGCTATGCAGGAGGCTATAGCCTCCTGCATAGCCCATCGATTATTACCCATTAACTTTTCCCATTTCCCTATGGTTGTTGGGACAAGTTTTGTTTAACCATTACTAACTATGTATCCAAATTCACTAAGTATTGGCAATTTGGAGCTTCATAGTTCCACCTTTGTTGAATCAATTTTGAGCTTAACACTTCCACATTGCAGCGAGGTAAAAATTTAATGTATTTTTAAATGAGATTTCACATCACTTTAACAAAAAAATAAAATCATTTACATGCCTTAGACATAAATGAGCTTTACACATTTTTTCATTTGTATTCAATTAAGTTATTTATATTGAATGGTTTGAGGGGATATTTAAACATGTATCTTACATTTTGAAATTACAAATTTAGTGCAGGTTCACTTATATCTAAATCATGGATCCACCCACTCCACCTGCACCCACTCCACCTCGTAACCCCACACCTCCACCACCTGCATCTAATGGTTCCCACTTTTGAGAACAAATCGATGTGAATGTTAGAACCATTTAGGATCAAGTTAACACTATATAGAATGAAGAATGTGTTCCACCATATTTGAGGTGTTTTGCATCAAATATGCAAAATGTTGTTGATACTGTTAGGTCCATTGATGTGGAGTTAGATGGGCATCAACGATGGCTAGAGGAGAGGAGACAATGCCATTCTAAAAAGGAAAACACAAAGAAATGGAGAGATGCAACAAAGATCTGCAAAACTTTATTAAGACAATTATCATATTTTTATAAAGAAATTGACCTTGGATGGATATTTTAAAAATAATTTCGTTGGATAGATATTTTTAGTGTTGAATTTATGAATATAATAGTATAATAATGAGACAAAAATTTAGTAATAAATATTAAATAATCTATTAATTTAGTGTTTATTCATATATAGTGTGCATATATAATGTTTATTCATGCATCGTGGTTGAGTGATGTCTTATTTGTTGATCATGATTATTGTATAGATTTAACATGAATAATCTAATGAACATGTATCTTGTTGTCTTGTAAGGATTTTTTTTGAAGGTTGCATCAAACCCCTATGGTGTACATAATGTTCTTGTTTATGTATCATGGTTGAAAGATAAGGATTCTTATTCATGATGATTTTATACCTTTTACATGAAGGATTTGATGACATGTTATTAAGCTTGAAGGTTTTAATGGCATGAATGTTGAATTGAGTTGTAATGGTTTTGTTTGATGGTTGCATCACTTCTTATTCTAGAGGATCCCAACATGGGAAAACACTCTTCCTCTTAACTCTCTCTCTCCCTCTCTCTCCCTCCCTCTCTCTCTCTCCCTCTCCTTCTCTATCTCAACTCTCTCCCCCTCTCACTCTCAACTCTCTCTCTCTCTCTCTCTCTCTCTCTCTCTCTCTCTCTCTCTCTCTCTCTCTCTCTCTCTCTCTTTGAGCTTCCTCTCTTCATCCCTCTCTCCCTCTTAACTCTCTCTCTCCCTCTCAACTCTCTCTCTCTCCCTCCCTCTCAAGTTTCTCTCTCTCTCTCAAGACTCTCTCTCACTCTCTCCCTCTCAAGTCTCTCTATCTCTCTCTCCATCTCTCTCTCTCTCTCTCCTCTCTTTCTCTCTTTCTATATCTCCTCTCCCCCTCTCTCTCTCAAGTCTCTCTCTCTCTCTCTCCATCTCAAGTCTCTCTATCTCTCTCCTCCTCCCTCTCAAGACTCTCCCTCTCAAGTCTCTCTCCCTCCTCCCTCTCAACTCTCTCTCTCTCCCTCTCTCGGGTCTCTCTCTCTCTCCCTCCCTTCCTCCCTCTCTCCCTCTCAACCATCCCTTTCTCTCTCCCTCCCTCTCAACTCTCTCTCGCCATCCCTCTCAGGTCTTTCACTCCCTCTTGGGTCTTTCTCTCTCTCCCTATCTCTCAAGTCCCTCCCACTCCCTCTCTCTCTTGTGAATTGACCGCACATTAATAAACATATAATATATACTATGTATTAAATATATTATATAATATATATAATATATATTACATAATATTAGTATAATATAAATATTTAATATATATACTATATATAATATAGTATATACTATACAAAATATATGTAGTATATAGTATACAATATAATAATATAATAATATAGTAATATAATAATACATAATATATTATATATTATATATAATACATAACATTAAATATTATTTATTATAAATAATACAAGTGACGGATATCCTTTTTTTTTTACAAAATCAATAGGCTCAGGATTTGGCTCAAGATTTGGTTTAGGATTGCCTAACCTAGAAAGTCAACCCAAAAAATGTGCTTAGAAAATTTGCTTAGTTTTTTTAAGTTCTCCCTTGTGGCTGACGATTTTTTTTATCCAAATTTCATGAAACAAAAAGGGTTTATAGAAAAAATTGTTATCTTTCCACCAATATAAGTTATGCCTTATTTTGAATTTAATAAATAATTATTATTAATTTTCTACTTACATTACAACTAAAGTTCTAATTGATAGGTTGAATGAAAAAATTCTATAACTTTCAAACTACTTAAAATTTTTTGAACCTACAAGATGCATCACATTCTATGTTTTGCATACTATAGGATTAAAAAAAAATTGAATTTCATAATTTTTTGACCAAGTTATGGTGGTCAGACACAAACATTTTAATAATTCTAAAAATTTCTAATAAAAAAATCATAACTAATTATTTACATGGAAAAAAATTACAAAAAAGAACATCTGGGCATGTGTCCTCTACTTATATTGAAAGATTTAGAAAAAATATATTTTTTTTTCTTGTACTTAGGGTGGTCAGACATACACCTGCTTCTTATCTTTTTCTTGAAAATTTAGTACCACTACATTGAAATTTCAGATTTTCACAAAACAGATTTACTTTTTTCCAAAAAAGGACTAGTAGCCTAGAAACTACATTTGATTTGCTATAACTTTTTTTCTTACATACTTTCCAAATTATGTTAATAACCTATTCACATTTTTATATCAAGTTTCCTAACTCTGATTTTCTAAATTTTCATCGCCACTTAGAGACCTAGTTTGGACCCCCTTGATCCTGCAATGACCTAGTGAGCACCATATATATGTGTAGGTTATAACAATTATTACTCATAAATATGTATTGAATACCCAAATTTTAAATTTTTATATAGGAAATAAACCCATATTTGAACTATAATAGTTATATCCTTGATCAATAAGAATCAAACTTAAAGAATTGACTAGGAACTAGATTATAGCCTACTCTACCTTAGAAATTTAAATAATTCCATAAGAGGAATTATTTAATCTTATAATTCCAACCCTTTTAACTAAAAATAATTTACTATATATAGTAATATTCAAGACACTTGAAAATCATATTATACCAAAAATATTGAAGATAATAAAATTTTATGTAATAAAACATTCCATCATAGTTAAACTCACAATTCTAAAAGAACAATCACTTCCAAATAATTAAGTATAGTTTGGTTTAGGAATTAATGGCCTTGCCATGCCATTTTAATATCTAAATCATGATAGGTGGATAATTCACGCCTCTTCCAAAGGGTTGACCATCTTGGCTTGTATCTCTACTTTCAATGAGAATATTCCACCCTTGAAGAGAATTGTATATTATTGGCCTCCCTACACATTAGGAAATTCAATCAAATTATTGACCAATATTACTGAAGGGATTTGATCAAATTTATTTTTATGTAAATAGTCCCTATAATTAAATTTACAAGTGCATTCCTAACTTGGAATTAAAAAATAAAAAATAATTTTATTTTATTTCCTAAGTAGTTTGTACAAATGATTGAACGAAAGGGCGATGGAGAGTGTTGGTCTGTGCAGGCTGCGGCCTGCATGAGGGGCCTTTCATTCTTGCATGCACCCAATCTTGGGTTTATTTGCTTCTTGTTTTCGAGTTGGATGTGGGGTTGGGCTTTTTTAGGTGTTCGGGTTGTGGTTTGTGGCTGCCAGATGGGGTTGGGGCTAGCTTTCTATCTCTTAGTGTTTGTAGTTTCAACTTTTCTTTTGTTGGTTTTCTTCTTCTTTGGTTTCTATAGAGTGTGCTTTCGCCTATGGTTATGGCTCCAGGTAAGACTTCTAGGGAAAAATCCCCTTTAAACTTTCATGCTGCTATTGGGGTTTCTCCCCCAAACCAAAAGACAAGAATGTTTGATAATATTTTATTTGCCAATGATGCTGGAGATGGAGGTTTTGTGCCTACAGGAGGATCTTAAATTCCGAAGGTGAACGCTTGCCTAGAACGCTCTAAGGAGAGACCCATTTTGGAGATTTATCCAGAATCCATTGCTGAGGACATTGAATATTTTTTGAAGCATGCCTTGCTTTGCAAATTCATGGGCATGAGGGTTTCAATTCAATTTTTGGAGTCATGGTCGCAGCAAACTTGGTCTCTTGAGGGGGAAATGGACATTATGTTGTTGGCAAACAACTACTTCATGGTGGTTTTCAATTGCATGGAAGATCAGAACAAATTTTTTGAGGGTGGGCCTTACTTCCACAATCAGGTTGGTCTTTTTATGAAACCTTAGCATGCGGGTTTCAATACTTTAGAGGAATTACTGAATCATGTTCCTGTTTGGGTGCGTCTCCCTAGATTTCCTGTTGAGTGCTGGCATAATGATATCTTGCACAATGTGGCTGCGCTATTGGGTAAACCTATGGGCACCTCTCAACAAAAAAGGGAAAGAAAGGTAATGACTTTTGCTTGCATTTGTGTTGAATTAGATTTAAGTAACCCTCTTCCCGATTCCTTAGAAATTTGGGCGGGTTCATATTCTTGGGTTCAACAGTTGGACTATGAAACACTACCATTACGTTGTCATCTTTGCCATGAATATGGCCATCTTCAGAGAAGATGCCCAAGATCTAAGCCACCAAAGACTCTGTCATCTCAACCCCCTCGTAACCCTCTGAGGGGTGACAAAGGAAAAGCGCCTATGTCTAGTGAGGTTGCAGGTGGTGAGGTTTTATTCCAGCTAAAGTTCGCAATAAGAATTGGGGTCAGAAGAGAACATTTAAGGAAAGACAGGAGGGAGATACCTTTAACTGGTTTGAGGTTTTGGATGATCTTAGTCTACAGGAGGTGAACCCTGGTATGTTGGGAATGGGCCAGAGTGTTATGGAAGAGGTTCAAGAAGACATTGTCACAGAGGACATTCAAATTCCACAGTTAGAGAGCGCCTTGCAAATGGACACAGATCAGAGTTTGGGGAATTCTAGGGAACCTGAGTCTATGATTATTGTGTCATTGATGGTGGGAGAAAAAACTAGTCCTTCTTCGAAAATAGTTCCTGATGCAGCAAAAGGAAGCAAGGCTTCTCCTGCATTGGGTATTCTTCAGAAAGACTTGAAGAAAGGGACTATTGAGAAGCCTTCCAAGACTAGAAGAAAGAAATATTTTGAGAAAATCAAGCTGATGGGGGAGACTTTAGTGGAGTCAGGTTCTGTCAAAACTCTTGACTCCCACTTTTCTAATCCTCCAAAATGATCATTCTCTCTTGGAATGTACGGGGCTTGAATAGTGGCCCTAGACAAAAAGTTGTTTGAGACTTGGTGCAAATTCACTCTCCTGATTTTCTTTTTTTATAGGAGACAAAGTTATCTGTTGAAAGCATGACTGGTTTATCATCTAAGTTGTGGAGTAGAGGTGATTTCCAGTGTATTGGTGCTCATGGTATTGCTGGGGGTGTAGATTTCCTTTGGAATCCTTTGAGGTTTCGCCCTCTCTGGTGGATGTCTTCTAAATCTTCCATGTCTTTGATCGCTACAAGCATTGAGACTAGGGAAACTATCCTCCTCTCCAACATTTATGCTCCTACTAACCTTTTGGGTAAGCAATATTTATGGTCCCATTTAAGGTTTATCCGAAGTATGGTGCCTTATCACCCTTGGATTATGGTTGGAGATTTCAATGCCATTACTAAGTTGGCTAAGACACAGGGTGGTATAGCAAGATTTGAACCTTCTGATTTCTTACTTCATGATAACATATCGGCTTTGAACTTGGTGGATATCAAGCCTAGAAATGGACAGTTTACCTGGAACAACCGGAGAATCGGGGAGAAGTGCATTGCGGAAAGACTTGATCGCTTTCTAGTTTCTTGTTTTTGGGTTGGTGGTGGTTGGTCTACTTGTTTAGAGATTTTGGATTGGCGGGGTTCGGATCACTGGCCTATTAAGATAGTGGTGTCCTCTGCTCAGGTGGCTCGATCTCCTTCTTTCAAGTTCCAACTTATGTGGTTGCGTGATCCCTCGTTGCAGGACTATGTTGCTCACTGGTGGAGGATTGGAAGGCCCGCCTATGGCACAACTATGTATACTTTTTCCAAGCTATTGCAATATGTTAAATACCAACTTAAGTATTGGAATCACCAATGTTTTGGGAACATTTTTCATGACAAAGCTATTTCTCAATCTAAGATAATATAACCAGGGAAATAAGGGAGAATGGTTTGTCAGAAGCATTGCTTCAGGAAGAGGCTATGGCCTTAAAAATCTTGGAAGAATGTGAAATGCGTGAGGAAATTTACTGGAAACAAAAAGCTCGTGTGGAGTGGCTTCAAGAGGGGGATAAAAATACTGCCTTCTTCTTCAATTCGGTGAAGGCGAGGAGGCATGGTAATTCTATTCCAGTGCTTGTGAATGATAGGGGAGAACAACTTTCCTCCTTATAGGAGATATCTAGAGAGGCAATGTTGTATTTTACTTCTCTTTTTAGGGAGGACACTCAGGAGGGTTCTACTGAGGAAGTTCAGGTTCTTTCTTGCATCCCCCAACTTGCTACTAGAGAAATCAATGATAATCTTATGTGTTATATTTCTCTAGAGGAGTTGGAGGAGATTGTTTTCCATATGAAGAAAGGGAAAGCTCCGGGTCCTGATGGGTTTCTGATTGAATTCTTTCAAGAATTTTGGGATACTATTAAGGTTGATTTATTAGAGGTGGTCCAGGAATCTTAGAGGAATAAACAGATGCTTTGTGCATTAAACTCCACTTTTCTTTCCCTCATCCCAAAATGTGACGAGGCAGATCGGTTAAGCCAATTTCATCCCATTGCCCTTTGTAATGTGATTTATAAGATTATCTCTAAGGTGATTGCTGAAAGGTTGAAGAAATGGCTTAAATGACTTATCTTTGAGGAGCAGGGAGGCTTTGTGGCTGACTGGAAAATTCTAGATGGAGTTGTTATTGCTACGGAGACTATCCACTCTATGGCTATGTCAAAAGCTAAGGCAATGTTTATCAAGCTTGATATGGCTAAGGCTTATGATAGAGTTCGGTGGTCCTTCAGAATATTCTTGGGGCCTTTGGATTTGCTGAGGACTGGATTCAGTGGGTTATGTGTTGTGTAACTTCTACCTCCTTCTCTATTTTAATCAATGGGGAGCACACTGAGCTTTTTGGAGCATCTCGTGGTCTTCGGCAAGGGGACCCTCTTTCCCCTTATCTCTTTCTTCTTATTGCTGAAGGGTTGGGGAGATTGCTGAAAAGTAACGTTGAGTCAGGGGTTATCCAGAGGTGGAGGTGGGACAATGAGTTGCCTCCTCACTCACACCTTCAATTTGTGGATGATACTGCCCTGATGGGTATGGCTACAATCAGGGAGGCTACTAATCTACGTAAGGCTTTAGATGTTTATCTCACTGCTTCTGGTCAATTAATTAATGAAGATAAGTCATCCATCTTCTTTTTTAATACACCTGGACCTATTCAACAGAGAATTTCTTTTATTATGAGGTTTCAGATAGGCTCTCTTCCTTTGACTTATCTGGGTATTCCAATCTCTTCTAGTAAGCTCCCTAGAGATTCTTGGTAGTATATTCTTGATAAATTTCAAGTGAAGGTTAATCACTGGACTCATAGATGGCTTTCTTTTGCTGGGCATGTTCAGTTGCTTAAATCTATGGTTCAAGCTCTTCCCTTGTATAGATTTATGCTTCAGGTGGCTCCGATGGGCTTTGTTAAGGAATTGGATTCCTTGGAAAGGCAATTTTTATGGGCCGAAAACTTGTCTTCTTCTAAATGGACCCTCGTCAGATGGGATATTGTGTGCTCTCCAAAACAGTTGGGTGGTCTGGGTTTGAGGTAATTGACTTTATTTGGGATGGCATTGGCTGCAAAACTTTATTGGAGATGGTGTGTGGAGCAAGATCAGCCATGGGCTAGAATTCTTCTTCATAAGTATCTTCCTGGGATCCCAAAGGAGGAGGTTCCTCGTTATCCTCTAGTGGGAAGTGGATCAGTAATCTAGGGGACTCTTAAGAAAGGGGCTTCTTTGATTAAGGAGGGATTATTTTGGATATGTAAGAAGGGAACAGATGCTCTCTTTTGGTTAGATTCTTGGGATGGTTTTCCTCCCATTATCTCTCAGTTTCCTAATTTATTAGCTCTCTGCCAGTGCTTCCTTGAGGCTGGTTGGTCAAGGGTGAGTGATTTTAAATCTTTTCACCCTTGTGGTCAGCTAGAGGTTGCTAGCTAGAAGTCCCCGCGTGAGTGGCTAGTGGTTGGTTTGGAGGAAGATCGTGCAGAGCTTCATAGTATTTTATCAGTTAGACACTGTAGTTCCCTCAAGGACAAGGATGTTCTTGCTTGGCGCCCAAATCCTAAAGGCATTTTTTCTGTGGCTAGTGGATATCAGGAATTGATGGCCTGCAGGTTGAATGGAGAAGAGGTCCATTGGTGGAAGTATGTGTGGAATAAGTTCTCTTGGCCAAGTGTGGACTTTGGCCTAGAATAGGTGTTTGACTTGGGACAATATTCAAAAGCATGGATTTCATGGACCTTCCTTATGTGTTTTGTGTGGTGCTGGTGAGGAGGACTCTTCACATTTATTCTTCAGATGTACTTTCTCTTTGCAGCTATGGCACCTTTGGTGGGGTGTTTGGAAACACCCTTGTGTTCATGCTTCATCCCTGGTGGAATTCTGGAGAAGTTTGGGTAAGCCCCCTACTTTGACTCCTTTTCTTTAGATTGTTTGGTGCATTGGACCTACCTTTATTCTCTGGCAGATTTGGCTAGAATGAAATCGTAGGATTTTCTGAGGGGAAAGGTTAGGAATCCAACAAGTTTGGCATACAATTTTGGGAATGATCCAGGAAACTATGGAAACTAAATGTGAGGTGATGTTCCAGCTTGATAGAGGGGATGTTGAAATTATTGACATAATGGATTTTCAAGGTTTTTCTCCTACCTCTGCTTGTGTCAGAAGGGGTAGACGTGCAAAAAAGAAAGTTCAAAGGATGGGTAGATGGATGCCTCCTCCTGAGGATATCTTAAAGATTAACACAGATGGATCTTCCTGAGGTAATCCTGGACCTGCTGGGATTGGCGGCGTGGGTAGAGACTGTTTAGGTGAAGTTGTGTTCTTCTTTTCTATTTATAAAGGTTGGCAAGCTAATAATTTTATGGAGGGATTAGCGATTGTCTATGCTCTGGAGCGTGCTTATTCTCTAGGTTGGCGTAAGGTTATTTGTGAATCTGACTCTCAGGTTATTGTGAATTTGTTGATTGAACGTAAGGTGAAGGATGTTAATTGGCAGCTGGCTCTAGTTGTTCAACAGATATTGCAAATTAGTTCTAGGATGGAGATTGTGTCCTTTGTCCACATTCCACGTGAGTGGAATAGGGCTGCTGATTGTTTGGCGAAGTGGGCTTCAAATCATGTTGATGTTTGGAGGGTTGAGGAATGGAGACATCTTCCCCAGGATTTTTGTTTGCATTTGAGGAGGATCTTGACCGAGGATATGGATGGTTGTGGAGTTGGTTGACTGGTGCTCTTGTTCTTCTGTTGTTCTTATGCTTTTCTCTTGGAGCTATTGTTCTGAGATTTTCTTGTAATCTTCTTTTCTAAGTTTCAATAAAGTTTTGACCCCTCTTATTTAAAAAAAAAGTAGTTCGTACAAATATTCTTAATTTAAATGGGCAACAAGATTATTATTGGGATACTATATATGTGAATTTATATAAGGTACACAATAGTTAGATCTATAAGTTTAACCATGTTGACAAGGTGTCTAAGGTTTACAATTGGTGTGTGTCATGGAAAATTTTAAATAATTCTAGTGAAATCAAGTCAAGGGCAGTGGGTTTAATTTGAGAAAAATGTTTGAAATGTTCATCAAAGATGAATCTAAACCTAAAAGGAAAAATAAATTAGGTTTCAATCACTAGATGAATATAGATACATAGAGGTATTAAATTGGATTTTATTATTTTTCAAGTTTGGGAAGCCTTTAAAGGGAAGGATTATCATTTTGGAGTCTCTAAAATATAGATCTAGTAGGATGTAAAATGGGATTGAATTAATATCAAATCCATAATAAGGATTTTTAGCTGAAAAGTAGAATAGTGAAGACACTTCCAAGGAAAACATACCACATCTTGCAACAAAGAGCTTGCAGAGCCTAATAGTGAAAATATACCATCTAGACTAGGGGTGGCATAGATGGGTCACATCCCATATCATAGATATATGTACAGGGAAAGATATGAATGCAATATTATGAGATATATATGTATGCATAAGTGTATGAAAGATAAAGGGATGTGAGTAAGAAGGGTATATGTAAGAAATGTATCTATATGTATAAAGAGTTATCTGTAAGAAAGATAGAGGTAAGAAAGAGTGTAGGAGAAGATATATAATTTTATTATTTTTATATGATTAATATGATGATCACCTCGGGATATGATCTTTTTTATTTTTTCTTCAATCTATGAATGTATAATTGGTTAATCCTATGTTTGAATGAATTGGTGTTCACCTTTATATGATTGAGTCTAGGGTATAAACTACAACACTAAAAAAGTATTTGGGGCTCATAGCTTCAGTTTGTGTTTCCCTAGATTTATTGCTAGCATTGGTTCTATTGTTGAGACCCTGGTTAGGTGATATAAAGGATAGTACCACTCAAAATTTTAAAATTTAAATTATACATAGAGAAACAAAAGAAAATCAATGAAGAGATAAGAATTTATGAACCTATCTTCTTGGTGCTTACCCTATGAGAAGGGTTAGGCACCAAGGGGATGGAGAATGGAAGGAGGGATTCTGGAAGGGATCTTCGAAGGGATGTGACTTAGAAGAAAATATACCTAGTAAATACCATGGGAAAAAATAAAAGGATTAAAGAAACCCCAAATAAATCACACCCATCGAAAAAGGAGATAAGAAACCTTCAAGAAAGATTAGAGAAAAAATTGAATTGGAAAGAAAAGTAAACATGACAAGCCCAAATGGAGAAGAGGGAATAAAATAATAGAGGATTGAAAGAGAAGAAAGACACCATAAAATAATAGAAGTTATTGATAAAATGAGAATTGAGTGTGCTAATGAGGGGGTTGTTGAACATGCCAAAGGGGGTGCTACCAAATAAAAAGGAAAATAAGATAGAAAGAAGAATGGAAAACTTCAAAAAGACCAGAAATATGTTGGGAAAGAGTAGAAAAATAGATAACCAATCTAAAGAAGAATATTAATTGTAGCATAATAAAAAGGGAACACTAAGTTTAATGTCTAAACCTAGGATGAATATCTTCCTTGTTTGAAGGTACATTATGATGCAAATCAACAAGGTGTTTAGATTGACTTTCAACCATGAAGGTGAGTCAATTAGACATGGATTTGATCTTTTGAGCCTTAGAAATGGAATAAATTGATTTTCTATGATTAACCTATTTAGACTATGTTCCTTAATATGTAAAATACAAGATCTTGAAAATGCACAAAATGAAACAATAGTTTGCAGGAAGATCTGGGTAGTGCATAGGACTATGTACTTGCCCAAAAAAGTTGGTACTGATCTAAATACAAGGACATAGTCAACTTAGGGTTTATGATTCCTTGGAGAACTTTCTTACTCTTTTTTTGAGGCCCTTTGATGATAGATCTGAGATCTCTGTTTTTACTTGCAAAGTTTTCAGAACACTATCGAATAATTTTGTCGGTGGGTTTTTGTGAGTTGACAAGGTGTAGGGCTTCAAATGTAACAACGAATAACTTTTCTTCAAGTTCCTTTAAATCCTCTTCAAATTTGAGATTTGCACATTCAATGAGAGGGAAAATTTTGGGCCATTTAGGGGCTTGCCTCAATCAAACCTCATATAAGTGTTTCCACTTCCACAATGGCAATGTTAACGATAAAATTATAATGGATAGGAAGGAATGATGAAATCACAAAGTGTTGCAACTCACCACTCTTCAATGAATTACTTGGACTAAAGTCATGCACATCACTTGAAGGTCTTGGATCGTGCCTGTTTGATTGCTTGAATTATTTTGAAGACCTATAAAATGGGTTATCCTTCACAAAATAATGATAATATGGAAACATGAACTCACATGCACTTTGGAATGATGCTTGGATCTTTAATTACTCTAATAAATCACTAAAATAATACTCTTTAATTTCTATTACTGCTCACATCTTTCTAGATAGTTTCACTTAGATGTCAAATGATAAAATGATTAGGTATTTATAGGCATTTATTCAATTTCCTAAAAATTAGATCTTGATAGTCGACCTTTGCAAGTTGGGATTTGAATGTTAAAATTTCAACACCAACATATTAAAAATTGGGTCATGGCACCATAGGAGGAATTAGATGACCTATGGAATCACAATCCTAGCCCCATTTTCTAGGACATGAGGTGTCAAGGGAAAAACATTAAATGGATACATTTTTTCAATGCTTGCAATTTATTGAAAAACAATAAAAATGAGCCTCAAAATGCATAATTTAGGAAATGAGGAGCTTAGTTAGGTCCAATAATTTAAGGGGGGTAAAAAATAGAGTGAAAATTTCAAGGGTGACAATTTATGATAGTACATTTATCCCCCACTTTATTAAGAGTGAGAACTTACATTTAGACTCATACTAAAGTAGAAAATATACATCAAGATGGGTTTGATTGTCCAAATATTGAAGAGATATGATGACTACGGATCTAGGGGATGCACAAGCCCACAAGATCTAAGATCCCATGTTAATAGGGTAGAAAATATATGTCAAGAGGGGTTTGATTGTCCAAATGTTGAAGAGATAGGATGACTAATGATCTAGGGGATGTGCAAGCCCCTAGGATCCAAGATACCATGGAAAGACAACATAAGCACAAAAATAAACATGCATATGTATGAAATTAAATTCATCAAGACAACATACACAAATATACATGATAGAAAACATGAAGCATATAGGATAAAGACACATGACATGATAGAACATAAATATGGTGATAAAATAAAAATAAACATGATGTGAAAATGATGTAAACATGAATAAGACACATAGAAGACATACAACAAAACACAAGGTTAGTTCTAAAAGATTTGAGTCTATAAGGAAAAGAGACCTTAGTTAGATTATCTCAAATACCAAACATCATCCATTGAATGTGTTGCCTAACAAAATGATGATCTCACAAGGATGCAAAATCACTTATGAACACATGGCTCCATTGACAAACAAGTTGTGTTATGCTAGGTGGCCATGTTAAAAATTCTCTAAACTCATAGATGAGAAAAATACATTATGATAGGACTATGCAAACCATGCTTTAGGGAGCACATAAAACTCATCTCAGGGGGTGCATAAAGTATAACATCTTGGGGGATGAACAAAACTCACCTTAGGGGGTGCATAAATTTTAACATCTTGGGGGATGAATTGATAACCACACCTTAGGGGGTATGTCAATAGGTCAAATATCACAAGATGAAATGAATAGGGGTAATATATGCCCCCCTTAAAATTTCAACATACTTTCTATGATGGTATTTTAAGGAGAAAGGGGGGAAGAGGGGATCCTTGAATAGAATACACACCTCCCCAAAACTTGTTATCCTTGCCCCCAAGTGTAGAGATAAGGACAAAAACAACAAGGAATATCATGTTGTTTCCATGAAAATAATGGTTTCACTTAATATTGTACCACCATGAATGGAAATGAGAAAAACACCTAAACCTACAAATACCACATAGTGATGAGCAGCACGATAGGATGGAAATAATTATTGACTAGAGGAATTAGGTGCATCAACACATGGAAGAGAACCACAATCCTTAAGTTGTTATATTTTATTACTCAAGGCTTGACATTCATTGGTAGAATGACCATGCACTCAATGATATGCACAAAATGAGATTTTTTTTAATAATTTCTTTCATGTTCTTGGAGGAGGATTAATCAAGCAAGCTTTGAGAAGCCTCAACAAGATATTCTATTGATCAATAGTAGGTGACATTTCTTTATCTTGTGAAGAAAATATATCTTTCTTATCACAAGATGGCATATATATAGTAGATGATAAAGCATTAGATGAAGATGGAGAGGAATGTTGGAAACCTAGACCCTACTTGGAAAAGTATAGTATAGAATTCACTTGATCCCTATCATTTTATTTCATGTTTTAATTATATCCATGTTTAGAAAGAATTTTGTATCCAAGACCATAAAAATTTTCCAACTCAGATGAAGAGGTTTTATGCTTTGATAATGATTGGCTTCTTCATGAACACATAAATCATTTTTATTTTTTTTAAAGTTACACATCTTCCTCTCATGGGGGATGGGAGTTGAGGATCCCCCATCACCGTCATGGGGGTGATGTTGTTGATGTAGAACCAAGTTGAGAAAATGAAACAAATGACTATTTTGGTTTAGATTGTGATATTTTGTACTCTCCCATAAAGGAGGGTGTAAAATATAATGAACCCTAATCACCCCCAAAACATGTATTTGAAGATGAATTATTAGCATGATCATTATTTGGATTTGACTCTTTGGAATTTGATGGCAAGATTTTCGACTCCCCTTTAAAACAAGGTATGAAATATAATGACTCCTAATAATCATCTAAGAGTTTTGTTATAGGTGAAAGACCATTGGGATTACCATCAAAGTGTATAGGTTCTACCTTTGAAGTTGGAATTAAAGTATTAAGAGAGTTGGAGGTGTTATGATCATGTTGAATTTGTGAATTATAATTTTTATCATCCACTTTAACTGTGTATATCTTGTTATTATATTCATACTTCATATCATAGTGGAGAGTAGATGGGAGTCCCCTCATGGCATGAATCCATGGCCTACCTAGGAGAAAATTGTATGAAAGAGGTCATGGCGTGATATGGACAGGGGTAGGAAAAACCACAGGTCCAACCTCAATGGGAAATATGATCATTCCTAATGATTAATTATTAACATTATCAAAGCCATAAATATTAACATTATTGGGTTCAATGAGATTCTTGTTAGCACCAATTTTTATCTAGGAGGTCAATGCTACAAAAATTGTGACCCACTCTATTGTCTATGAGAGTACGTCTAACTCTAGTTTCATTAATGATCACATTTATCATAAGGGTCTCATGTTTATTTTAGATCTCGAGCGAGGATAATTCATGTTGAGGGAATGTAGTATCTAAATTTTTCACTTGCATACAATCAAATAAGGTGGCTACATCATTTGGTCTAACAAAAGATGGGACATCAGTCTTCTACAAAACCTCTTGGAGAATCCTATGGTATGCAGGTGATGCTTGAATCAAATCCCAAAGGGAAATTTTTATTGGAGAATGAAGAAGTTTCTCAACAAGATCATACTCTTTACCACTATGTTGAGGAATGTTATATGTGTGAGAAATTGTGTGATAACTTGGTTGTTGCAATGCATGCTCACTAATTATTTTCTTTGCAACATTTAAGATATTGCAAGGGGGTTTAGGAGGTCCTATAATGAGAGGTGACTGAGGAGGTGCACTAATTAAAGGATATCCAATTGTCAATTGTGTGTTCATAACCTCAACTAAGTTATCTACTTGTTGATGACATTGTATTGAGGGGGATCTAATGTCAAATTAGCATCTTCATTATTCTATGCATCTTACTATTTTTTGAAAGAAATGTATTAATTATTTCATCCTCATATTCCATAATATCTTCCCAAGTAGGAGAAGTATTAGGAGAGAAATAAACAAGATTCTCATGATAGTCAATGATTGGATCCTCTAACACCATAGTTCCTCGTCTTCACAAGTGGTTGAGGTATCAAGAGAAGAATAACTATGATTCTCATGAAGGTCCATGATTGCATCCTCATGCACCAAAGTGTTCTTACAAGTACGGAAGATGTTGGGAAGTGAACAAATATTAGATAAAGTGAAATTAAGAATTTTTTCAATGATTTCATTTTCTTGTGTTAGGATACTTTCATAATTAGGATGGGTACTATGAGAATCACTACCATTATTATTAGGAGTATCAATGATTTCATTTGTTGGAATGTTAGAAAATTTAGTGGAAAATATAGGTGACATGAAGTCCCCAAGGGAATCATCTAACATGTCAAATTCATCACAACAAAAGGGCTTGGTAAATATATAGTGCACTTGTGGAAAGAGATATAACATGATTAGATTACTATGCTTTCCCAAAGTTTAATCATTAAATTTCAATTATAACCTAGGTTTACAAGTGTTAAGGAAAAATAGAATTAAAAAAAAAAACTAATAGACCTGATGCAAGCACAAATATGGGAACTAAGGTTTAGGTATGCAAACTGAAAATAGGTACTAATATGTTCTAGAGATCTCAGGAAATTTTTTGGAGGACTAGGACACCTTAGGGCATTTGAGTACTATTAGGTCTTTTTCTAATATTTTAGTTTTAGAGGCACTAGTGACAAGATCTAATTGTGTGACAATGTGCAAACCTAGATTTGAATTGATTTTATTGTTGTTTTGTAAGTTTTCAAATTGTGTAATGTGTTGTAACAACCTAAGGTTTTGAATCTTTGCAAATATGAAACTAATCTACCCAAAGTATGCAATGTTTCAAAAAATGTAAACAATTGTCCTACAAATCTAATAATCTTCAATATTGAAATGCAACAATTTTTCATAAATTTGTAACAAATGAAGTAAAATGACAACATGCAATAACACTTTTCCAAAATTTCAAAACAAACATTTGCAAGCAGAAACAAATTGAAAATATAGAGACAAATATTTATGAAAAGTTTTTCTAAGCCACCTATAGTAGGATAGAGGCACCCTAGGGCATCTGAGTACTTGATAAAGGTTCAAAAAAATGAAAAATTGAATGTTTAGGTTGATGTTTAAGGATGTTGTTTCTATCTCCAAACTGGTCTGATAGTTAAAAAATTTCTATATTTTGGTCAATTTATGATTGTGAAATTGAAAATGGAAGTGTGCAACAATCTTGAAAATGATTGCACAATAAATAAAAATATTGAATGCAATTTTCAGATCTAAGATACAATAATTGATTGATTCCAAGATGCAAATTCTGAGAATGATTATTTGAAATAAAACAATGCAATTTTTTCACTTTTTTTAACTTAAATGAAAGATGCCTAAATAGATGCAATAAACAATTTTAGATTTTAATGACCTAATGAATGCAATTTGAATGTAAATCAGACCTAGGTGACTGAAACTAATCTTATTGCAATCTTTTATGCAATATGATGTGTAATTTTTTGAATTTTTATAATATTTTATGATGTAAAAATGAAACCCTAAATGAACAATGCAAGATAATGCAATGCAAAACCTAGATCTAGGGTTGAATGATTGCAAATTTTAGAAGGCTTATGATGTCAAAATTTTAGGTTCACCAAAATGTATTATACGAAAAAGGGAACTCTAAGTTTAGTTTCTAAGCCTAGAATGAATCCATTCCTTTTTTAAAGGTACATTAGGATGCAAATCAATAAGGTGTTTAAATTGACTTTCAACCATGAATGTCAGTCAATAAAACCTGGATTTTATTCTATAGACACATAAAATGTACCGAGTGATCCAACACACATGATCCTAATTCTACTAACACCGTTTCATTGTGAATCATCTCCTTTACTTGTCATTTAATTGAATAATCTTTACTCGATTAAATTCATCACCTTTCATCCCTTAATTAAATAAAACAAATTTATCTGATTAAGTTGTCATCTCTTGTTTTTTTTAAAAAAAATTATTTAGACTACAGGAATCGGGTAGCACGACCCCATATAAACTGCAATGCATCTAGTAAACTTTTTAACGTGACCGGCGGTGCTAGCGTGACATGCCCTCCGGTACCACGAGGGTGGGGGAGACTAGACCTCGTGACCAACCTCCTACAATAGGAAATATTTAGCCAACCGAGCTAGGGCCCCAACCCCTAAGTTGTCATCTCTTGTTAATTAAATAAATCAATTTTATTTAATTAATCCTCTAGTCTCTATTTAATTAAATAATTCATTTAATTTAATTAAATCTCCAAAGTCATTCTATTAAATTAAATAAATTAACATTTATTTGATTTAATCTAACATCATCCCCTTTTAGTTAAATAAATCAAAATCTTTAAGACTAAATCATTTTCTTCTCATTTTGATTTAAATTAATCCTAAAATCTAAGTCAAAATGGTCAAATCAACTAATCTCCTGTTAAATTAATCAAATCCTGATTAATCCTAATCTTAATCACCTAAATCCTCTAGATTTTGCAACTTTCTCATGAAAATCATTTCAATTGATTTATTAAATCTTCAATTTCTTTCAAAAAGGCATCAATGTTGGAATATTCTCCAAATTTGAAAATCCCTCCAATAGGGTTTGAACATCCAACAAGACATTTAAACCTCTTACATGTCCTTTTGTCTTGAGACAAGTGGCATTAACCTCATTTTCTCCTCCCTCCAACATTTCATTTCATCCATTTTGAAATTTCCACCTAATTGCATTTAATTGCACAGTGACCAAAATGTGCTCCACCTTTGTCCACTCACATGTTGACAAGTGGCTTCATGCTATTGGTTGGTCTTTTGTCCCACATTCATCCCTTTTGCTTCATTCTCCATCACTCTCATCTATAAATAAGAGGCTCTCATTTGGATTTTGGATCCACAACTTCATGCAAAGACATTATCTTCAAATTTTGAATTTGCTCATCCATTGTTCATCCATCTTCACATTTTCATAGCTAGGTTATGCAGGAATTCAACCAAGAAGCATCAAATATTCATCAAATCATCATCCAAGCTTACAAGGGATTGGGAAAGGGACATTTTCCACATCAAAATGACACCAATTCCCCCATGGGATTGAGATTTTTCTTGCATTAAATAGGATTTAATAGCTTTCTTTATTATGTTCTTCACTTATTTCTTATTTTGTGCATTTCAAATGAATTCTATGGGGAATGTTGATTTAAATTGCATAATGGACTAATTGTGTGTTTGTTTGTTGTGTTCGTACAGGTCTAACATTGACATTCACATATTTTTTTCATCCTTAGAAATGGATTGGAATTTATTTTTTATGATTAACCTAATTAGACTATGTGCCATAATATGTAAAATGTAGGATCCTGATAATGCATAGACTAAAATAGCAGTTTGTAGGTAGATCTAGGAAGTGCATAGTGTTGATGATGTTTTCTACATAGGAACAACTCAGATAGAATATAATATCCTATCTCTCTTGAAAGGTAAATCTCTATCAACAAGCCTCAAGAGATAACCCCAAGGTCTCTAATGTTAGGTCTTGACAATGCATAAACAACTCAGTGATAAATGTGAAAATGCATACAAGGGGACCTTACAAATGAACAATGTTGGAAGCGTACTTTCATCAGATACAACAATATGGTGATGCTTTTAATCCTAAAACTAACCCAGATTCAAAGAAAATATCAAAAAAGAAAGGGTTGAAAGAGATTTTATTTTAAAATAACTCCTAAGATCAATCACAATAATGATGAATGTTGCAAATGGACAGATCTCCAATAAAACCAATCTCTATGTGATCAAGGACAAGCCTACAACTCCATAGAAATGGTGCAATCTTCTAAGGAAATTGAAGATTTTCAGACTTTGAATATTCATTCACATGCCCAATAACTAGTGCAGTGTAAACAAGCATCCACAGTTGAACTTAGCACAAAATAAGGCTCAGACTAACTTTACACAACAAATTACAATCAACAAATTGCTAAAAGTATGGACTAGAGATCGATCAACATCATTAACATTTTACCATTATTGCAAAAGAACTGAAATCTAACATCTAACATTGAGAATTGAGAACAAGAAACCATAAACTGTCAAAGTGTAACACAAAGCTTGCCAAATCAACAATCTAATTGCATTAACTTCTCCAGCATTACATAACAATTTCTAGTCTCTCCTCTCTCCTACAGCTACTATCTTGTAGAATCTAACTCCTAACTTAGCCAATTCTGGCTTTTAATCGGCTCTTCTAACCTATTCGTACCCCCTTACAAATGAGAAGGCACTGGCCTTTTATAGAAAATTACATTTTGAATCGATGGCCAGGATTTAATTCATCCAATGGCTGCAATTGCACTTCTAGAAGCATCAAGTTATTACATTTAATTTGGGAGCTCATGGTACATCATTATCCAATTGCATAAAAGCAGTTACATCATGGAACAATGAGAAAACAATATTATGCCAGCTTGTCATTAATGAAAATTCTGATTGGATGATGAAATCAACTTCACATGTCTTCTAGAAACTCCTTCCAACTGTAGACAGTTTGGGCACGGATTCATATGCAGGCCCCACTTTTAAAATTTTAATTGAACTCTTCCATATTTCCCTTTTGGCATGAATCCCTATGCAAGTTCCCCTTTTAATATTTATTTAATCTTGAAAAAATAGATATCATCATTAGTAGCTCACATGTTAAAAAAAATCCAATCCAAATTAAACTTGAATTAAATTTTGGCCTTTTAAAAAAACTTACATTTTTTAATGGGAACTTTCCATTTTCATAAATTTTTCCATTTTTTGAGAATTTTTATTATCAAAATTTTCTATCCATCTCAAGAATTTCATTTTCGAAAACATTTTAAAATTTCACGGAAAAATTTTCCATTTTTGGAGAAAAATGCATTTCGGAAAAAATTTCTATTTAGGAAAAATTGATTTTTTTTTCCATTTCTGGAAAATTTTGGGTTTTTAAATAATATCGGGATTTTGAGGGGTCTCGGGATTTTGAGGGGGTCGAGGAATTTTCAGGAAAATCCTAAGGGAACAAATTTTCCCAGATTTCCTGCAGGGTCGAAATCCCCTAAACCTCATAACTTTATTTCTAGAAGGAATTTTCAAAAAGTTCAAAGAGCAACCCTGCCTAATTTTTCATCCTCTATCCACGGGTGTAAAAAATATTTACATATAACATTGAAAATTCACTTCAAAATCCCCATTTTCAAATTCCAACACTTGCAAATTTCCCCTAGAGCCTCAAAATATTGTCCTCATCAAACCCAGTCTAGACTTAATCCCAAATTAACCTCCCAAGAAGAGAAAAACCAAAATTTGACCAAGCCAAGAGGTAGAGATGCAAAACAAAGAAGAGGGTCTTTGCCTCTGGTGGGGTGTGTGCGAAAATTGCACAACACATAGGACTGTGTACCTGCCTAAAAAATTTGGTACTAATTTGAATATAAGAACAAAGTTTCCCTAGGGCGTATGATTCCTTGTACATCTCTCTTTCTCTATTTTTTAGGTCCTCTGATGACATATCCAAGATCTCCATTTTTGCTTGCAAATTTTTTAGGATACTGTTGGATAATTTTGTAGGTGAGTTTTCATGATTTGATCAGTTGTAGGGCTTCAAATGTAACAATGAATGATTTTTCTTCAAGTTCATTTCAATAATCTTCAAACCTGAGATCTACAAATTCAAAGATAGGGAAAATGTTGGTTCATTTAGGGGCTTGCCTCATTCAAACCCTATCTAAGTGTTTCCACTTCCACAATGGCAATGTCAATGATAAAATGATAATGGATAGGAAGGAATGATGAAATCAAAAATTGCTACAACTCACCATCCTTTAATGGCTTCCTTGAAGGATTGAATTCATGCACATCACTTCAAGGTCTTGGATCTTGCTTGATTTATTTCTTGAATTATTTTAGAGACCTACAAAATAGGTTAGCCTTCACAAAACAATGATAATATTACAACATGAACTCACATACACTTTGACATGATGCTTGGATCTTGAATTGTTGCAATAAATCACTAATTTTTTTCTCTTGAATTACTCTTGAATGCACTTAATATTCACCTCTTGCTAAATAATTTCACTTAGATTTCAAATGATAAAATGACTAGGTTTTTATAGGAATTTATTCAATTTCCCAAAAATAAGATTTTGATAGTTGACCTTTGCAAGTTGGGTTTTGAATGTTAAAATGTCAACTCTAAAATATTAAAATTTGGGTCCTAACACCATAGGAGGACTTAGATTCCCTAGGGCATCCCATTCCTAGCCCCATTTTCTAGGACACAGGGTGTCAGGGGAAAAACATTAAATGGATGAATTTTTTAATTCTTGCAATTTGTTGAAAAACTATAAAAATGGGCCTCATAATACATAATTTAGGAAAATAGGAGCTTAGGTAGGTCCAATAAATTAAGGGGGGGAACATAGAGTGAAATTTTCAAGGGTGACAATTTATGATGGTACTTTAATGATTATGGAGAATCTAGAAGATTGTTGTTATGACCTTGTACTTTTACAGAGACTCCATTACTACCAAAAATTTCTAATATTCCAATAACATGACCTAACCCATTAAACCTAACTATTAACCTAGATGATAGATTTACATTTTTTTTGAAAACTCTAGAGAAGAATTCAACAATTCGAGTAGAATATTTATAATAATTAGTCAATAGGAGTATAAGGAAATTAAAAGTAGAAGAAATAAGGAAAAGTAAAGAGAATAGATTGATCTTAGGAAAGGAGTTATGTTTACAAACAAATAAAATGGCACTAACAATAGGACCCATTCCATTAGCCATATAAGAGTTGAAGATTGTTGAAAGAAGATATACCAAAATATTAAGTGAAAAAGAAAGAAGGAAAAGAAATAGAGTAGGAAGAAATACTTGGAAAATAATACTTTGATATCAGATTAGAAAGAGACAAGGGTAGAGAGTAGAAACCATATACTATTAGAAAGGCAGAGAAAGAGAAAGAAGAATAGTGTAATCCACAAATCTAGAAAGTTAGAATTGGAGAAAGAAAAGACAAGATGGAATCCTCAATCAAAATCTCAATATTTGAAAAACATACAACAAAAGTTGTGAAACACATATTCTTACTAGAATCCCTATGAGAAAGGAATGGTGCTAATGAAGATAAACCAAAATTACTTGAATTTGTATCCTCACTTAGAAAAGAAGTATTAGATTGGTATAAGAAGACCTATCCTAAACATGAGAAGAGCTAGAATGAAGTAAAACAAGTTTTTCTAGATAATTTTGACACTTCAGACATCCCAACAAAGAGTGTGAGAAAAATGAGGGACCTAGTCCAAAGAGAAGAAGGATCAATAAAAGAATATGATAGATGATTTAAAGAAGTTTTTCATGTTATAAGAACCATTGATAGAGAAACAACAGATAGAATGGTTCATTTTCAGATTACAAAAAGACATAAGAGCAATTTTGGATGGAAGAATATTCAATAGCTATACATACCTAGTCACTATGGCATACTGTATTGAAGGCCAAACTTGGCATAGACCTCAGAAGGATGACATGAAGGAGAATATTGAGAAGTTACAACTTACAACAGAACAACTCACCATACAAAATTCAATTTTAGTAAGAGGAGAAACAAAGAAAACCAAAGAAAATTGGTGCACATACTTCTCAAGAGAAGGTCACCTCCATAATGGTTTCCCTAAAGCTTAGAGAGAAAGAACCACTTTCACACTATATGTAGAGTTAAAGACACTACCAACCAAGAACTCGGTCTATTGTAAAACTTTCCAAGAATGTGATAGTCACCTCACTGAGGACTGCCCTATAAACTAATTTCAAATATGGAACACACACAATCACCTTGATCCTAGAACCCCTATGAATCATAATTATGATGTAGAAATAGATAGGAACATGGAATATATTAAGGGACTCACATAAAGACCTCTATATGATGTAGGTTATAGGAAACCACCATGGAGAGACAAAAATAGTTCATATATGCTACAAAATAATCCATTACAAGGCTACATGAAGGATAATAAACAATCTAACTATAGAGGAGGAAAAGGAAATGGTAGAAAAAATGCCAGAGAAGTGATGTTGCATGCTACAAATACATAAAATCGATCATTATGCCATGAAATGTTGGGCAGAAAAGGGAAGAAAATTTCTATTTTGTAGAGATGATTCACATGATATATTTAAATGTGAGAGGGCACAATAGTACTATCAAAATACATGTTCCAAAATTAATGGTCTACAATACAATAAAGGAGTCTAAGTGATTAGAAGAGTATTATAAGGAGTCAAAATTTTCCAGATAGTAGATAAATGGTCATCAGATGCATCAAATGAAGATTATTTTGGGGAAGAACAACCACCACAAATAAACAAAAATAAGAAATCTAGAACACAAAAGAAGAAAGCTACAGTTTTGACTAGACAAGGAACAAATACCAAAAGAAATAGACAAAGGAAGATTGAAGAAATCGGTGATGAATTAGAAATAAAAGAAGAGGAGTATGACTACTTTCATCCAAGTAAGAAACAACATGATTAGATCTAGTGCAGAAAGCAAAGAAAAAAATTATACAAAAGAAAGATGAAATAACATGTTTTAAGAAGAAGTGATGATGTTGTAGAGTTTAGCATCATTTTCTCAACAAAAATATATTTTAGTAAAATTGAAATAGTTATGAAAATATTAGAATAAACAAAAACAACAAGTACATCATATTGCAAAAGATCAGAATTGGAAGAATTGTCTCATGTTAATCATTGTAAACTTGAATAACAATAAAATTAAGCATGTAATGATAGATCTAGGTGTGAACCTCAATATCATTTTGACAACCACTTGGGAGAGTCTAGGTAGACCTAACATCACCAAAAAACCTATGAACATTAGTCTAGCAAATGGTTCTGGCATGGAAACATTAGGTACATGGAAAATTGTGGAGATAAACATAAAAGGGATTACACAAATTGTTGATTTTGAAGTTGTAGAAATGAAGGATCCTTTTAATATCTTTAGAGCATTGCTTGGACTGGAATGGTTTGTAAATACAAATGAGATAGTAGAATCTATGAAGGAAGAAATATCTTTGGTAGATAACAATTGAATAGTCCACATTCCACTAGGAGAAAAGGAATCCAAAAGCTACATGGAAGGGAAAATATGGCTAGTTTACTCTATTTCCAAAAAATACCACACTACACTACCACAACATAAAATATATAGATTCAGAAGGGTATTCATGATACAAATCCACTCACCCACTACATCCAGAAAGGAAAAATAAAATAGAAAAGATAATTTAAAAAACATTAGCTACATCAAAAGGGGAATTTCACATATTAAATTACCAAGGTTTTCTAGAGTAAGTGATGCAATAGAATATATTTTATACATGGAAGAACATTCTAAATTAAAATTACTAGGATCATTTCCCCTTAAGACACTCTAGTATGTAATGTTGCATGCTGGTGGCATACACACAAACATTCTATTTCTACATGGCACACATTTTGGATCTTAATCAAGGTTTGATATCTCAAAGAAGAAGGTGAATACTCATCAATCCTTGAATATAAATGGCTAAACACTCTAAAAGATCATATTCAAACTTGCATCCTCACATGGGAAAAAGAGGGAAAATATGACCATTGACTCTATATTCAAATATTTTATTGGACTCTCACACCCATAGCCCAAACTTGGTACACTAATCAAGAAATACAAGGAGAAACTAAGGATTGGAAGGAACTTGAACATGAATTCATCCACACATTCTCCTTCTGGGATGAAAATAAACATATATGTATCGCATTAAGAAAAATTAAGGAAATTATATTCACACAAGTCCCAGAAAGTATACATTCCCCACAAACAACAAGATCACCACCTTGAAGTCAAGGAATTTAGAAACTAATTGAATTGATGAAAAAATAGGCACAACCAACACCAAAACAATGTTGTACTATATAAAAGGATGAAGAAGATTTGAACCCCAAAAATTGAGATCACAGTGGAAGGAGGAGAAAGGGAAATACAATTGAACAAGGATTATAAAGAATATTATTATAACCAACCCCTTCACTTATGAGAAACAAATATAACACATGAAGGAAATCCCAAATTTTCCAAACTTGGGGATTATTCAAATGAACCATTGGTAGCATTACTCACTAAAGTTCTAATAGAATATGAAGAACTCTTCCCATGAATATTTATATAAGTGAAAGGTATAAAAGAAGTTGGGGTAATGAAAATTCAATTGAAAGAGGAAACCGAACCACATCAAAAAATACCTTACCACATCAACCTTAATATGAAGAATGTTGAAAGAATGAAGAAGGAACCCTTTGATGAGTTGGCATTGATTCCAACACTAATTGTTGGCAGTTTTGTCCAATCTAGTAAACATAATGGAGACATATTAATCCAGTATTTTTGTCTGAAATTGCTCATGTTATAAGATCAAATTATGAGGTTATAGTATGTTATTCATGGATATTATATACATCTATGATCAAGTTTTCAGCGATTTTGGTTGAACATGTTGAAATCTACAAGTAACAGAAGTTCGACATACAATTTTTGGCTTTATACAGTCTAAATGGGTATGTGTAATCTAGTCTGCATTTCTCCAATAATTGGATTCAATATTTACAATATTTTTTTTGTCTATACAATTTTGGGATATGACTTACAGTTGTCAATACACTATATATTCTAGATGGCGAGTGATTATATGATCAAATGGATCATTGGTGTGTGATTAGTTGGCTTATTTTGTGATTAGGTCTAATTACTAGCCAACCTAATGCTTGAAACAAGTTGTGGAGATTAATTATCACAGATGTAAGGGGATCTATTTTAGATCCATGCTGACCAAAATTAAGTGTTACACAGTTGATTTGAGCATGAAGAAGTTTTTGAATCAAGTATGGAGCTAACAAGGTAATTTTAAATTAAAATAGGGCTACATCTAATTAGGCCAACCTAATTGAAGTATGCGAATATAATTGGGTATATATGTGAGACATTTTTGAGATGTAGGACATGATGATGATGATATGATATGACATATAATATTATGCAAACATGCAAATTTATATGTATGTGATCTGAATGATAGAAAAATTGTTGTGAATGTTGAGTGACTACAAGGTAGGGCAGATTCTTATATTTAAAGCTTCAAAGGAACTATATTCAGCACAAGGAAGGTGCACTTTGTATCAGTTCACATTTTGGTTGTGTAGCCATTTCTATTTTTTTTAATCTATTTCTAGTTGTGAGCCTTATATGGAAAATGTGTCATGGAAATGAGCCCCTATAATATCTTATAACTGGTTATAATATATTGTGAGCTAATCCTCATCGTGTTTTTCCCTTTTTGGGTTTTCCAAATATAATTCTCGGTGTTCATGTGTTTTATGATCTTGTGATTCCTTTCATGCTTTCATTCATAGCTACAGTTATATATGTTTTGATTATTGGATGGATTATAATTAAATGGTTTCATAGAATATTTATTCACCCCCCTCTTAGTATTTTGGGTGTTCAATAAAGAAAAGAGTCAAAACAAAAATAGATAAAATGTTAGTGGAAATAATTATTAAATTGGTAGAAGATTCTAAATGGATTACCCCAATGGTAGTATAAAATAAAAAGATAGGAGAAATTAAGATATGTGTAGATTTCTTGGAACTCAATAAAGCATGCATCCATGATCCCTTCCCTACTCCCTTTACTGAGGAAATACTTGAATTTGTTGTAGGGAGGGAAATATATTCATTCATTGATGGGTTTTTTTGGATACCATCAAGTTTGGATGAGAGAAGAATATCAACCAAAACCTATATTCACCACAAAATAGGGATCATTCATGTATACTATCATGTCATTTGGATTGAAAATGCACCTGTAGTCTTCAATATGATCATGATGAACACATTTAAAGTATTTATACATGACTTATTAGTAGCTTACCTAAATGATTGGATTGTATATGGAAATTAGTCAAAAACCACATCTAGGCACTATGAATAATGCTAGAAAAGTTTAGAATAATAAAAAAATTTCTTGAACATCAAAAAATGCAGTTTTGTCGTACACTTTGGCATGTTATTAGGAAATATCATATGTAAATAAGGATTAATATCGATGTAATGGAAGTTCCCCTTATTTTGAAACTACCCCCACCCAAAACAATACTAGAAGTTAAGACATTCTTAGGCTATACCAGATATCACAGGAAATTTATCAATGGATATGCCAACTTAACAACTCCCTTAGAAGAACTTGTTAAAAAGAAAACTAAAAAAGCTATCAAATGGACCAAACAGTGCAAAAATCATTCAACACACTCAAACAAATAATTGTAGAAGCTCTCATCCTCATCTTTTTAGATTGGTCAGTACCTTTTCACATCCATGTATATTCCTCTTTGATAGCCATAGGAGTAGTTATGGCACAACCATGAGGAGATAAGGACAATCCAATGGCTTTTGCTAGCCACAAAATTTCCCAGGCTAAGAATAATTACACTACTACTGAAAGGGAGGGCTTAGCCATGGTGTATGCATTACATAAATTTCTCCACTACCTCCTATCTACACCATTCACATTTTACATAGATTATGAGCCTTTAAAATTTCTCCTAAAAAATCAATCATCCAAAGAAGAATCTATCATTCGTTGCTATTATTTCAAGAATTCAATTTTAATATAATGGTTGAGATAGGAAGGAATAATCAAGGTCCTAATTATTTATCTATAATTGATATAGGCAAAGAACTTAATGAGGATGAGGAAGAAGACCTACCAAGCACTCATCTATTTTGGGTGACCATAGTGCCAGAAGAATTTCATGATGTAAAATAGTTACTTTCTACTTGAAAGTACCCCACAGAGATGACAGTGCATGAAAAACAAGTGTTTTTACAAAATCCTTTCCATTCACATTAATTGAAAGAGCACTATACAAAAAGGGGGAGAGATGAAATTCTTCGTGGAGTATTTTACAAACATGAACAAGAACAAATCTTGTGGGAAGAACATGAAAGCATCATATGAGGTCATAATTTTGGAGACACTACCAATCTAAAAATACTACTAACCAGGTTATGGTGGCCCAATACATATAAAGATTCTAAAAATTATACAAAATCCTGTGGCATTTTCCAAAGAATAGGGTAACCTACTGCTAGAGATGAAATGGCATGCTTCATCTAGTGTTAGCATAGGTACCATTTAATAAATGGGCCATTGACTTTATATGACCTATAGATCCTCCAGTGAAACTATCTAAAGCTAGATTGATTATCACCAGGGTAGATTACTTAATGAAATGGGTTGAAGTGGAACCCACCAAGGATTGCACTACATATACCATAACAAGATTCCTCTACCATAACATCATTACTATATTTCCAAGGGGGTACACACAATATAACCAATGACCAAGGGAAAAATTATGTTAACAAAGTAATCAAGGAATTATGAGCTAATTTCATGATCATACATAATTGCAATACACCATACCACCCACAAGAAAATGGAGCAAGTGAAGCACTAAACAAGATTATTGGTAATACTCTAACCAAGATGTGTGATGCAAATAGGACCAACTAGGACATTAAAATTCTTGTAGTACTCTAGACCCACTGCACTACATACAAACAAGCCACCAAATACACTCCATTTTACCTCTTATATGGCATGGAAGCCAACATACCAATAAATTCTACGGTCCATAACCTTTGAACAATATTGAACCTAAGAATAACTAATGATGAATCAATAAAACATCATATCAAAGAACTAGATAAAATAGATGAAGACAACTAGAAACACATCACCTATGGACTGAAAGGTGAAGATAAAGCATGGTACTAATGGAATATACATTCTAAAAAATTTAAATTTGATGATACATTATCACTCTATGATAGCAAATTCAAAAAGCAAGGAAAAATCAAGGTCAGATGGCTCGACCATTATCAAATCCATCAAATCATTAACTCTAGAGCAATACAATTAAAAAAATTAGTTGACACCATATTACAATTTTTTTCAATGGAGTCTGACTGGAACGCTATCATATTCCAACACACTAGCATGAATTGAGAACAAGTCAAAATTTTGAAATACGGGATGTGTTAGCCAGAAAGTAGAACAGTGAAGACACCATCGAGGAAAACAAACTGCATCTTACCATAAAGAGCTTGTAGAGCCTAATATTGTAAAGATACCATCTAGACTAGGGGTAGCACATATGGTTCACGTTCCATCCCATAGATATATGTACAAGGAAGATATGAATGATAAAGTATGAAATATATATGTATGCATAAGTGTATGAAAGATAAAGGGATGTGAGTAGGAAGGTTATATGTAAGAACTATATCTATATGTATAAAGAGTTATATGTAAGAAATATAGATAAGAAAGAGTATAGGAGAAGATATATAATTGTATTATTTTGATATGATTAATATGATGATCACCGAGATTTGATCTATTTGATGTTATTTTTTAATCTATGAATGTTTAATTGGTTAATCATATGTCTAAATCAATTTGTCTTCACCTTTATATGACTAAGTCAGGTATTAACTACAACACTCAAAAAGTAGTTGTGGCTCATAACTTCAGTCTATGTTTCCCCTAATTTCATGCTAACAAGGATCAAGGGTGACAAGTGTAAGGATCCATGTAAATGAAGTAAATGTGTTTATTTGATCTAGATAATCTATGTGATGGAAAAAAAGGGACTCTAAAAAAATATTTGTATAAATGAATATGGACTACCAATTAAATTTTTGAATTCATAATATTCAACTTGATAAGTTGCACAAGTTTTGAGATGTAGGGAAACAAAGACAAATGTGAATATATACTTAATTAGTTTTTAAATCTCGATGGGTCTAAATGGGTAGGAAATAAAAAAAGAATAGATGGATGCAAGGATGTAGAGTTCCACCAATAAATGAATAATTATGATTAGTTCATCAATGAATACCCTACCCCAACAAGACTTTAAAGAATTTATATTTTTTAGTCATGGTGTGTAAATAAGGGGAATTGATGAATATAAAAAATGAGACAAAATTAATGACTTAACATCAATTTTTTTAAATGATCCAAAAGGTAAATAAAAACTCAAGATTGTTACAGGGAAAGGTAATGGAAACCCACTAAGGAAAAACATAGACATGGAAGGAAATGGACTAGGTAAAAGGCCATCAAGATTTAAAGTAAATAAGAACATCAAGAGAAAATGCACCCATCAATGTAACCTAGGAATTCAAAGGAATAAACTAGGGAAAAATAGGAATATTACCCAAGGTGCATTTAAATTGGTATTTCTATTCAAAACAAAGGTGACCCTTAGTTTAAAATAAATTATGATCAATGTATTTTGGACATATTGGATATCATGGGAACAATTTCAATAATAACTTAAATACACAAGGAGATTTTTTCTACCAATATCACCTCACTAAAGCACAATAATACTACTAATTTGAATTGTCTAGATATGAAGAAATTAATTTACATACAACTATATCAATTCTTCTTTATTCTTATTTTAATATAACTATTTTGATAATAAAGATTTTCATAATTATTAAATTCAAAATTTCTTAAACTAATTACTATATCTTCTTGTACAACTTATATCCAATTTAGTTTAGATTACATATTATTCAAACTCCTATATTACTATATTAATCTAAACTTAATACAAACAATTTCAAACAAATGTTATTTAGGTTTGACTTATAGTATAATTCAAAGAATCAAATTCAAATACTTTATTTAAACACTAACATCTAATATATGTTATATGAAATTAAAAAAATCAAAGGAAAGTAATATAGAGAAGAAAGAGATGCTAAATATGTAGGTTCTACTTATTGTAGTTTAGTACTCCAAAAAAAAAAAACACTTTATAACTATTGGATAATGACAACAATTAAAGCAATAAAAAAATTATTATCTTATAAAAATTTACTTTTTTCTTAAGAGAATTCATTATTTTCTTAAGGGAAAATATAGATTTTTTAAAGTTTGATGGTGGTTGTTATCTTGAAGATATTATATATTTCTATAGCCTTTAAAAGAAAATAGTAATTTGAATAGGAGCATTTGTGTGAAGATTGTAATCAATTTCTCTGAGAAATAAGAATATTAATACTTTGTCCCATGGATGTTTCCTTGGTATATTGTCAAGGTTTTACCACATAAATCCATCTCTTGTTAAATGTTATTCTATTATTTTGTTTAATCTTTCCCATTATTCATTCACACCTAACTTGTGCTATAATATTATTTTAATTTTGTACATTTACATTTCTATTTCTACAAGTGGTATCAAATAAATTATTTTTGTAGTGACTGTGTTAGGATTTGGTGTTTGTTTTACAACATCAAATAGACGAAGGTTTCAAATATTAGGTTTGAGATGGAGAAATTCAATGGGAATAAATTTTACCTATAGAAGTTTAAGATGTGTGATTTTTTAGTGAAACAAGGATTGCATTTAAGGCATTGGTAGGAAAGTCAAAGAAGCATGTAATTTGACTAATGAGGACTGGGAGGATCTAGATACAAGAGCTCTTAGAATTTTTTTTTTTTGTTTAGTAGATGATGTTAATTTCAATATTATTGGAGAGGAAACAACAATAGGAAATATGGAGTAGAATGGAGAGTATTTTCATGAAAAGATCCTTGACAATCCAAACCTATTTGAAGAGGCAACTATATAGTTTGCAAATGAAAGAAGGTACAAAAGTTATTGATCATTTAAATATTTTCAATACTCTTATATGCCGATTAGCTAGTATGAGTGTAAAAGTAGAAGATGGAGATATGTCAGTTACATTATTATGTGCATTTCTTGAATCTTGAAATCACTTAGTCACTTCCATTAAATTTAGCACAAATGACACCCTTGAATTTTATTTTGTTGTGAGAGATTTGTTTTTTGAAGAGGTGAGGAGGAAATCTAATATAAAAACATCCACAAGCAATGGCAGTTATGAGTAGATCTATAGAAAAAGGGGAAGATTCAAGAGATAAATCTAGATCTAAGTCTAAAGGAAAAAAGGGTAAGGGAAAATTTTGGTACTACAAAAAATTAGGGTATCTCATGAAAGATTCTTAGAAGAGGAAAGAAACAATGATGACTCCAAAAGGGAAGAAAACTTGGTTGAGACAAGTTCAAGTATGGTTTATGAAGTATTAAATATTTGTAATAACTTACAATAACATGAGGAATGGTTATTAGATTCAGTTCCTTCTCATCACATGTGTCCACTTAGGAATTAGTTTTGTTATTTCCAAGATATTGATGGAGGTATTTTTCTTGTGGGAAATAATATTTCTTGTACTTGAGTATTGGTATTGGGAACATTAAGATTAAAATGTTTTATGGCATTGTAAGGATGCTAACAAAGGTAAGACATGTACCAAAATTCAAAAAGAATTTAATTTTCTTAGGAGTTTTATATTTTTAATGCTATAAATTCACATGTCAAGGTGGATCACTAAAAGTGTCCAAGGAAATTTTGGTGTTCATGAAGGATACAAAGATTATGAACCTTTACAAGATAGAATAAATGAATTAGTGGTGGTATTTGAGGAATAAAATGAATCTACTCATTTATGGCATCAACAATTGGGTCATATGATCAAGAAAGAGCTGAAGGTATTGTTAAACCATAAGTTACTTCCAAATCTAAATGTTTTTAATATGAATTTCTACAAGCATTGTATTTTTTAGAATTAGAGTAGAATTTTTTTTAAAGTAGGTAGTCACAAAAGTAAGGGAATTCTAGATTATATTCATTTTGATGTTTGGGGTACATCCCCTACAATTTATTTTGGAGGATCATCATTTTTTTGGCATTTACAGATTTTTACTCTAGAAAGGTGTGGGTCTATATTATTAAAAGTAAACTCAATGTATTTATTGTATTTAAGTAGTTTAGCATTTTGGTTGAAAAGAGTACTAGTAGGTCAATCAAGTGTTTAAAAATAGCTAATGGGGGTGAGTTCACATCTTTGGACTTTGAAAACTATTGTAAGGAAGTTGGGTTTGAACATAATAAAACCATAATTTACTGATGCAGTCAAGGCCAGAGGACCTTATCAGGCTATCACAATCTTGTAGCCAACACATATTATAACACACATAGGAAGATCAACTGAATGCACAGGAGAATAATATTTTATCTTTATTCAATAACAAAGATACATGTAGGAAATTCTCAATTACATAGCAATTCTCTATTCCACATAATACTACTTCCTAGTCTTTGTGTTCCACCCTCCTTACCAACTTGCCTCTTCTCTATCTCTCGCTATCTCTTTATACGGTAATCCTCCTCCATTCGGCCTTGTCGTTCTTCTCTCCTCTTTGTTGTGGTACCATCATGTTGTCAAATGATCACTCAAATTTTCTTGGTAGTTACATGGTTTTATGGAATATCAATTCTGATTAGTTCCCCAGTAAGTCATTTTCCAATCATTCACTACATGCTCATAAAATGGTTTGACCTACATGATTAGCAACAACAATGTGGATCGATGAATGCTATTATGCCATGTGTCACCATTGGGTTCATCCATTCCACCAACTCAATACTCAGACAACCCTCTATCATTTCCTTCATATCATTGTTCGAGCATCGTTGATCTTCAAAATCCAATCACCATCGTTCCTTGCTAACCCTATGGGATTTAGCTAGAATTCATCAAAAGCTCAACATAACCGATGGACACCATTGGATCTTCTTAATCACAATCATTGATCACACACTTCACTTTTCTTTGTTGAATGGGGAGTTAGACATGTTCCCGAAATCACCACCAACCTTTAAAACACAATTTTCATAAGTTCAGCAAACTAGACAAAACACCACCTGCACTACAGGGCGGGGAGTTAGTGAGACATAGAAAAACACTGCTCGAGTTAGAGAAACTTATAAAAATGCCACCCAAGATATGAATTATCTAAATTCTTACATGCATTGGTTTTATTTGATCAAACAACATAGAAAAACAATGCAGGATTGTTCTTGGCCCTGGATGCTCTTGCATCAGACACCCAAGGTTGGGGAAATGTTCCATGAGTGGAGACTCAGGAACATTCAGGCTAGTTTGGAACCGAAAGTCCAAACTGAGCCAGCTCATGTACCTTCAACCAAGATGCTTCCTCTACTAATTTTCCCTTCTAGCAAACTAGGTACTCTCGGTACTCTTTACCACATGTTTTCTTTACAACCTTGGAATCAATAATTGCATCGACTTCTTCAGTTTGATTCTCTGGTAGTTGGTTCACCCAATCCACATTAACAGGTGAATGTGATTGAGTATTTTTCTCTTCACCAAAATGTTTGTATAGATCAATGACATTGAAGATAGCAGATATATCTACATTCTCTAGAAGTTCAACTTCATAAGCATTGACTGAAATCTTGTGTAGGATCCGGAAAGGACCTATTTTCTTCCATTTTAACTTATTATAGGTTCCTTGTAAAAACCTCTCCTTTCTAAAATGAACCCACACCAATTCTCTAATCTAAAATTCATGTTCTCTTCTGTGATGATCAACAGACTCTTTATACTTAGTTGTACTCTTCTCCAACTTTTCCTTCACTTCTTTATGCAAATCTCTGATATATTCTACAAAATCTTCCGCCATAACACTTGTTTTCACTAGGTCCATACTATCTCTGAGTTCTTCTACACCCCTAGGGCTGAAACCATACACCACATTGTATGGAATTTTTCAAATACTATTGTTCACCGAATTATTATAGGAAAACTCTGCCTGGGACAATAGCAAGTCCCACTATTTTGGTTTGTCTCCAATCAAACATCGAAGGAGGCTACCTAAACTCTTGTTCACAATTTCAGCCTGACCATATTTTTGTGGATGGTAAGTTGAAATGAAACCCAAATGTGTGCCTGATTTCTTCTACAATGTATGCTAGAAATGACCAACAAACTTTGTATCCCTATCAAATATGATACTCAGGAAAACCATGCAACCAAACTATTTCTTTGAAAAATAAATTTTCTATATGGGAAGAATCACTAGTTTTCAAACATGGAATAAAATGAGCAATTTTTTAAACTATATCAACAACCAAAAAAATTGAATCATTACCTCACTGAGTTCAAGGCAGTCCCAAAACAAAGTCCATGCTAATGTGTTCCCACGATCTCTCTGGAATCGGTAATGGCTAATACAATACAATATTTTGTTTCATACCCTTCGCATGCTAACAAATTCTGCATCCTTGCACCATTTTCTTGACATCCACACTCATTCCTGGCCAATAATAGCTTTTGTTCAACAACACATTTGTTTTTTCTTTTCCAAAATGTCCACCCAATCCACCACTATGCTTCTCTCTAATGGGATTCTCCCTCATGGAACCTCTTGGTATGCACAACTTCTTTTCTTTAAACAACAAGTTTTCCTGAATGAAATACTCTAACCATGGAGTCTGATCCGATTCAGCTGGATTCTTGCATGATAACCATGCCTCTCTAAAATATGGGTTGTACTCATACAACTTAATCAATGAATCAAAACCAACAACACTCACTCTCATCTCATTCAACAACAAAGTTCTCCTACTTAATGTGTCAGCAACCCTATTGGATTTACCACTTCTATATTTTAACACGAAAGAATAACTTTGCAAGATTTTAACCCACTTCATATGCCTCTGATTCAACTTACCTTGGATATTTATGAATTGCAACACATGATGATCTGTATACAACACAAATTATTTTGGCAATAAATAATGCCTCCACTTCTTGAGTGCTTGCACAATCACATAGAAATCCTAATCATACACCGAATACTTCCTCTTAGCTTCATTTAACTTCTTGTTGAAGTAAACTATTGGTCTTCCTTATTTACTAAGAACCCCTCCAATTGTTGTTCCACTTGCATCACAATCCACTTGGAAAACCTTTCCAAAGTGTAGTAACGCCAACACTAGTTGTTCTATCACCTTGCTTTTCAATAGCTAAAAATTCTTCTCTACTGCAGTTGTCCATTGGAACTCTTTTCTTGTTCCCATCATTGTCTCTGTGATGGAAGCACATGTCCCACTGGAATTTCTTATGAACTTCCTATAAAATCTCACCAACCCATGAAAACTATGGGCTTCAAAAGTACTCCTTGGTGATGGCCACACAACACTAGCCTTTACCTTTTTAGGATCCATTTTTAATCCTTCCTCAGAAACTACAAATCCCAAGTACACTAACTCCTTCATGAAAGTACACTTTTTCAGGTTCAACATTAAATTTTCTTCTTTCAATCTTTGCAAAATAGTTCTAATATGTTCTAAATGTTATTTTCCTTTACTAAAAATTAAAATATCATCAAGATAAACTATGAAAAACTTACCAAGATAGGGATTCAACACCTGATTCATCAATCTCATGAATGTACAAGGTTCATTTTTCAATCCAAATGGCATGACCAACCACTCATACAATCCATCCTTCATCTTAAATGTTGTCTTCCACTCATCCCCTTCATGAATTTTGATTTTATGGTAACCACTCTTTAGGTCAATCTTTGTGAAATACCTTGCTCTGCTCAAACAATCCATTAAATCATCCATTCTAGGCATTAGGAATCTACATTTAATAGTAATCTTATTAATGGCATGAGAGTTTGTACACATCCTACATTCACCTCCCTTCTTAGGAACTAATACAATAGGTACAATGCATGGAATGAGACTCTCCCTAATCAAACCCTTGTCCAACAACTCCTGGACTTGTCTATTTATTTCTTCATTCTCCTATGGTGTCATCCTATAAGGTGCCTTGTTTGGAAAACTTGCACCTAGAATCAAATCCATACAGTGACTGATTTCCCTCACTGGTGGCAGTCCATCTAGTAACTCCATCATTATTCCAGCATACTCATCCACCAATTCTTGAATTTCTACCGACAACTTTTCTTCCCTTTTTGTTGTCAAGTTTTGAGGTGGTCGTGTTACCACTGCATAACAAACATAATCCTTCTTCAGATCCTTCAGGAACTGCTTTCCTATGAAAAAACACACCTTGGAAGTACCTTTTGTTTCTTCATCCCTATCCTTCATGGGATTCAAAGTAAATTCCTAACCATCCTTCTTAATGGTATATGTATTATTCTTACCATCATGAACAACTTGATGGTCAAACTGCCATGGTCTTCCTAGAAAAATATGACATACATCCATTGGCATTACATCACAAAGTATTTCATCCTTGTATTTACCAATCTAAAAATTAACCAAGTATTGTTCTCTTACCACTAATTGATGCCCCTTCTAAAACCAAGAAACCTTGTATGGACTGGGATGATTCATTCTTTTCAGCTTCAACTTCCTCACCATTTCATCAGACACAATATTGTTTGTGTTGCCACTATCTACAATTACTTTACAACACTTAGCACCTAACTTTCATTTGGTTCTGAACAAATTCCTTCTCTGTATTGGTTATGCCCCTACCTTCTTAGGACTTAAAAAAATCTTCCTTATCGTCAAGGATTCTTTGTCCTCTAGATCTTCTCCATGCTTTCAAGTTTCCACCATTTCATCTTTTGCTTGAGCCACATGCACTTTGGCCTCTTTTCCTTTGCCTCCACCTTGAACTTGTGGGAACTAAAAAGACTTGTGCCTGATATCTCCACATTTGAAGCATGTAACAATGAATCCTCTACCTCTTCCTAAAGATGACTCTCCTTTTCCTCAAAAATATCCTTTGTCTCATGTGTCTTGAGAGGTACCCTGTCCATCATGTTTGGCAAAATATCCTCTTCCACCACTGCTTTTCCCTTGGACGTGGGTATTTCTACCTCTACCTCTGTTATTGCTTTGTTGCTTTCTATTCAATTTCTCCTCATCTTTCAAGGCACATTGATAAGCCTCTTCCACATTCTGCAACTTGAGAAAAATTATTTCATCTTGAATGGACACTCGCAGACCATTTAGATATCTTGCAACTTGCTCAACCTCATCTTCAGTATGGTCTACTCGGATACTCAATCGATAGAACTCTTCAATGTACTCCTTGACACTAGACTCTCTATACTTCAAATTTTGTAACCTCCTAAATAGACTTATCTAATAGTCCATAGGCATGAACTTTTCTTTCAGTTTATTCACCATGTAGTCCCATGATCTTATCTTCTCCTTACCTCTTCTTTGTTTATCGGTCTGCAAATGATCCCACCACAGGGATGCATGCCCCTTGAAATTTGAAGTACTTCTCCATCTCAATAATCCAATCCAACAATTCATCAGAATTCAAGTTCCCTTTGTACTCAGGAGGGTCAAAACAGGGTCTAGTATTTATTATGGTTAGGGCTCGAATGAACCTCTCTTCTCCTCAATCAAGTTTTGGTTGTTCTCCTTCAAATTCAACTTCTTCTTCTTCTTCTTCATTCATATCATTCACATGATGATCTCTTCACTGTGCATTCTTGATATCCTCTAGTTTGGCTATTATCTCTCTCAACATATCTATTAGGAAAGGGTATGTTTCTCTTCACACCCCTTGTCCTCTGCTTCATCCTCTTTGTGCCATCTTACGCAAGTCCTTTGCAGTTGTAGGTCTCCTTCTCTCTCACTTACCAATAACAAATTCTATATAGGACTTTGTAATTGCTTGGTACCTTCCCAGGAGAAAACAATGCTTTGATACCACTTGATGCAGTCAAGACTGGAGGACCTTATTAGGTCGTCACAATCTTGTAGCCAACACAAATTATAATACAAATAGGAAGATCAACTGAATGCATAGGAGAACAATATTTTCCCTTTATTCAATAACATAGATACATGCAGGAAATTCTCAATTACAGAGCAGTTCTCTGTTCCACATAATACTACTTCCTATTCTTTGTGTTCCACCCTCCTCACTAACCTGCCTCTTTATACTATATTCCTCCTCCATGTTGGCCTTGTTGTTCTTCTCTCCTCTTTGTCGTGGTACCATCATGTTGTCCAATGATCACTCAAATTTTCTCAGCAATTACATGGTTGTATGGAACGCCAATTCTAATTCATTCCCCAGTAAGTCATTTTCCAATCATTTGTTGCATGCCCATAAATTGTTTGACCTAGATGATTAGTAAAAATGATTTGGATCAACGAATGCTATTGTGCCATGTGTTTCCACTGGGTTCGTCCATTTCGCCAACTCACCACTCAAAAAACCCTCTATTGTTGCCTCCATATTGTTCTTCGAGTACCATCAATCTTCAACATCCAATCACCGTCGTTCTCCACTGACCCAGTGGGTTTTATCTAGAATTCATCAAAATCTCAACGAAACTGATGGGCACCATCGAATCTTCTTAATCACAATTGTTGATCGCACACTTCACTTTTCTTTGTTGAATGGGGGGTTAGACATGTTCTTGAAAATACCGCCAACCTTTAAAGCACAATCTTCATAAGTTCACCAAACTAGATAAAACAATGCCTGCGCTACAGGGTGGGGAGTTAGCGAGACATAGCAAAACACCGCTCGAGTTAGAGAAACTTAGAAAAACACTCCCCAAGATATGACTTACCCGAATTCTTACATGCATTGGTCTTATTTGATCAAACAGTGTAGAAAAATGATGCACGATTGTTCTTGGCCCTGGATGCTCCTACGTCATTTACACTCCCTAAAAAAATGGTGTTGTTAAACATGAATATGACTCTTCTAGAGAGAGCAAAGATAATTCTTATTAATTCCAATTCGCACAAGATTTGTGGTTAAAAATAATCTCTATAGCTTTCTATCTAGTAAATTGGTCACCATCAGTTCCAATAGAATGTAAGGCTCCTAAAGAGGTATGGACATATCACTCTTGTAATTACTCAAATCTGATATATTTTGGCTATGATGCATATGCTCTTATTTCTAAAGATCAACATTCTAAATTGGACCCCAAATCCAAGAAATATATTTTTGTTACTTATGATGATGGAATTAACGAATATATAGATTGTAGGATCCTACTACCCATAAAATCATCATTAGCAGAGATGTAGTATTTGATAAATCTCCTCTTATAAAATTAGACATAGTTGAAGTTTAAATTGAACAAAAACAAGTACCACAATATCCAAAAATTAGTTGGAAACCCATCCATCTACAAATCATAGGGAGAAGGAAGAAGCTTCTAAAGATAAAGAAGATGAGGATGTAGAAAATATACAAGAAAATGTGAAAATGTCACAACTAGATCTAAGGAGATCTAAACGGGTAAAAAATCCACCTAAAAGTTATGATGATTATGTTCCATCTATTTCTTTGATTTCTAATGATGGGAAACTTATTTGTTATCAGGAAGTAATGGATCATACTAAAAATGATTAATAGAAAATAGAAATGAAAAAATAAATGGATTCCTTGTAGAAGAAAAAAACATAGGACCTAGTAGAACTCCTAAAGGGTAGGAAATTTTTTTGTTGCAAATGGGTCTACAAACTAAAGAAGGATTTTGATAATAAAGTTGAAAGGTACAAAGAAAGACTAGTAGTAAAAGGGTATTCTCAAAAGGAAGGTATCAATTTTCATGAATTTTTTTCATCACTAGTTGTTAAGATTGTCTCTATTAAGACTATATTAGGTCTAGTTTCTTTACTTGATCTTGAGTTAGAGAAAGTAGATGTTAAAACAACATTTTAATATGGAGATTTGGATGAGGAAATATATATGGAACAACCAAAAGGGTGTAGCATCATAAATTGTCACCACTCATAATTTCATGCTAGGTTTGACACCATCTTTGGTGCACGTGTCTAATTATATTTGTGATGTAGCCATTTTACCATTTTTTTGGAAACTTAATCAAATCCTTAATTTTTGGGATTTTATAAAGCAAAATTTTCCTCAACTCAGGAACCCAGTGCCCGTATCCTAGTATTTCATGCCCAATCTTTCAAATTTGAATGTAAACCTCAATTTGATTAATAATTCAACTTTATTTGTTGGCCTCTCATAACAGTTAATTATAAATATATTTAGATTCATATATACAATCTCTTTTCTCCTTCATAAGTCTAGAGCAATAACCTAGGGTAATTATTAGATAACAACAAGAGAAAAAATCATAAGATAAGAAAAAGAGCAGAATCATAATTCAAGTCAATTATATTTTGCAACCTATTAGAAAAATCATGTTTGAGCATTGTATGATGTTCCTTATTTATTATTATTATCATTATATATACCAACACTTGTAGGATCTTCAGGATACTTCTTCATCCTCCTTGTGTGATTGGTATACATGTACCAGTCCAACAAGGATTTTAAATTTGAGTGGTAAGTTATCGTTATGTTTTTATCTTTTTCATTTATTGTTTTTCCTCTGATCCCCCAAGAGCACACACTCTTTATCATTTAGCATCATTGTCGCTATGAAGGTGGGAACACCAACATAGGGTTTGACTAAGGAAAGCCCCTACCTGAAACAACCCTTTACCCTATGTCTATTTTGTAGGTTTATATGTGTGAACCCCAATCCTAGACCTACACAAACACAATGTTAGTCACATATGCAAGTTAGAACTAAGATTCCCCATGCAATTCATTAGAAACATCAAAATAAAAAATAAATGAATACAATGAAAGAAGCTATTAAATCCTATTTAGATGATCCAACTCTTAATTCCATGGGGGAATTGGTGCCAATTTGATGTGGAAAATGGCCCTTTCCCAATCCCTTGTAAGCTTTGTGATGACTTTGATGAAGATTGATGCTTCCTTGGAGAAATTTTTGCATAACCTAGCTATAAAACTTGAAAATGGATGATGGATGGATGAGAAAAGTTCAAAATATGAAGATTATAACTTTGCATCAAGTTGTGGATGAAATTGTGGATCCAAAATACAAAGGAAAGCCCCTTATTTATAGATGAGAATGATGGAGAATGAGGAAAAATGGATGAATGTGGGATAAAAGACCAACCAATGATAAAGTGTCACTTGTCAACATGCAAATGGAGGAAGCTTGAGCACATTTTGATGAATGTGCACAATAAATGATATTAGGTGGAATTTCAAATTTGTGAAATGACATGTTGGAGGGAGAAAGGAATGACTTAAATGCCACTTGGCTCAATGCACAAGGACATGTAAGAGGAAATGAATGCCGTTTTGGAAGGACAAATTCATTTGGAGGGATTTTCAAACTTGGAGGAATATTCCCTTTTTTGATGCCATGTTGAAAGTAATTAAGGGACTTAATAAATCAAAGAAATGATTTATTGGTGCAAGTTGCAAAATCTAAAGGATTTAGATGATTAGGATTAAATTAACTAGGATTTGATTAATTTAATAGGAGATTAGTTGATGTGACAATTTGATTTATATTTTTGGATTGATTTAAATCAAAGCTGAGAGGAATATGATTTAGACTTAATTAAATAAATATTTTGATTTATTTAATTAAAGAGGGATGATTTTAGATTAAATTAAATAAGGTTTAATTTATTTAATTTAATAGAATGACTTTAGGGATTTAATTAAATAGAGATTAAAAGGTTAATTAAATAACATTGATTTATTCAATTAACAGAGGATGACAACTTAATTAGATAAATTTGATTTATTTAATTAAGGGAGAAAAGGTGATGAATTTAATCAAATAAAGGTCATCCAATTAAATGACCAACAACGAAGATGATTTAGGATGAAACAATGTTAGTAATTAGGATCAAGTGTGTCGATATATTTTCCATGTCTACAATATGCTGGTACTATGTAAAGAGGATTTGATATCTCAACTCACTTGAAGGCTCCTAAACCCTCATTCACGTTTCAAGGAATCATCATTAAAAAACTAGGTAATATTGACTATCTAATCTCAATCATACTTTGGATCCTAATTTCTATAATCAAGAACCTTCAAATAGTGCTCAGTTTGTATGGGATTTGAAACCCTAGGTTTTTGCACTTTTAGAAAGGGACACCCAGTGCCCATGTTCTACCAATTTTTCTCTAGATTTTTGCACTAGGTTCTTCTTTGCATCTCCTATCCAAATCTACTTTCTATTTTTTTCTTTGTTCTATAATTTTTTATTTTTTTGCACTTAGTCAATTTGATCATAAATCACCTAGTTCATTGCATCATCACATCATCCATTACACAACGCACACAAAAAGGGCCACAACCCTAACCAATATTTTTGGCTCTCCCTTGAGTACAACATCCAAATAACATATCTTGGTTCATTTTAGCTCCCTAATATTTAAGGTAAAAAGATCGATCTAGATTTCTAGATCAACTGTGTGCAAATTTTTTACATCACCATTTTAGATCATACTCCACGATCCATTATCATGATTTATTTACATATTGATGATGGATCATGGAGTATGATTTCAAATTTTGATGTAAAAAATTTTCACACAGTTGATCTAGAAATCTTGAGCACTAACTATTATGGCAGTGGAAACAAAATGTTGCTAAGATCAATCTAGTTCAAGTCATTTAGGCTAGATCTCACATTTTCACATTAACATTTTGGTGAAAATGAAATAATTTACATTTGTATATCTTCTAATTTAATTGCATATATTATCAAATTTGATTTACTTGATTAAATCATTTTATTATTTGATTATCTTGTATACATTTGCAAATGTTAGTTTAGAAAGTAAAACATTACAATTCTTGTTCTTTTCTATAAAATTGCAAAATGCAAACGTAAAAAACATTTTATTCTTTTGACATATCATCAAAATATTTGTCTTATCATCACTTTCTTTTATATTTTACTTCCTAGGAACATTTATGTGTCTTAAAACTTGTACTTGGTTTACGATTTTCATGACTTGGTGTTCTAGATTCAACACTCCTATGAAAAGTTATCGATTTATGGCTTCTCACACTTTGAATAGATGTGATGTTGAGCCTATATTTTTTATCTCTTTCACTCAAGTAATTGTTACAACACAATAATATTTTGATCCCACTCCTACCTTTCTAGTGACCTTTGTCTCACAATCTCCTCATCATTTTCTTTGGCTTGACCACTTTGTGGTCTTTGTTCTTGAATCCCAAATTCAGAAACTAGGCATGAAATTGGATAATCTCCAAAAATTCTTGAGTACATAACACTTGGCTACAAATGTTGTCTCTATCATTGAGAATATTAGGAAATTGATATTTATTGACACACAAGGTGTGGACATTCTACGTAGTCTGGCTCACATAGTGGATTCAAACATTATGATTCCAGCTATCTACATAGATATTTTCAGCAATGCATCCTCTCAAATCCAAAGGGGGACATGAGTGCCAATACCCATGATGGCATATTATATTCCAATATTCACTTCTTTTGTTATAACTATTGCTACACAATCTGCTAATAATGTTAACACAAGTTTTGGAATTACATGTGGGAATCCTATAAATGACATAGATTTGTCCCACCTTCCTCCACACTCCCATTTACTTCTCAAAATTTCAATCCACCTATTTCCCAACATGTTCCATAATTCACCTATCAAAATACCAATCCACCCATAGCTATCACTAGTCCTTCACATTCAACCAATTCTCAAACCCTCGCACCTACTGATCATATAATTAACTGACTTTTATAAAATTTGAGATTTTTACAAAAAAACATACAATATGAATAAAAACCAATCCTAATCCAATCATCCATCATACTTCACTCATATACCATTTTGATTTGCAATCCTAAAAACTCTAATACCAAAAAATATTGAAAGACCCCATTTTGAGAAGTACAATAAAAAGGGAGACCCTAATAACCATGTGTCATTTTTACCATGCTATGGAGTGATTTCCTTTTTTAGGACGATCACTTCTCCAAGATCTTTCCTTGATCATTAAAATACATGACCATGGAATTTTTTTCATTTCCTAATAATTTAATCCACTGTTTTCAAAAACATGTTAATCAATTTCTTCAACATTTCCAAGCTAATATTGAACCTCAAGTCATATTGACTAATTTGGTTCATTATAAGGAGCCAAGAAGAAAATGATTGAATTTATAGGGTGATATCAAGCCCTCTTCTCTCAATCCCATATTCCCTTTCAAATGATAATGTGTAATGGGTTTTCATTGAAAATAAACAACTACACATTTAGGATAAAATATTATTAATGTGATATCCTTCATTTACACATCTTTGTAGAGCTCTTCATGATTACCAACTATTTGTTAGCCAATATGAGGGTCCTTCCTCATTAGATCTTATTGGTCAATTTGATATTGCTACTCTTAATTATCAATAATTTAAAAAAAAAAAAAACTTTATCAAGATAAATTTAACTTCTTCCAATAATATCCGAGCATAGGTTGTGGCTACAACACCTTCTAGTAAAGCCCCCTATCAATTTAAACCAAATAACTGACAATCCTCAAAGTTTTTTGAATCTCTTTATTCCATCATGTTATAATTTCTTAACAATAAATTGATTCAACTTCCTCCTATTTGTCATGTAGACACAACCAAACATTTACCTCCTTCTCTTAACCTGTAGGACTTTTGTCAATATGATAAAGCACTTGGGCATGATATCGCATGGTGCATGCATATTAAGTACCAAGAGCAAGACCTCATTGACTCTAATGATATTTAGGTGGCTAGTTTGAATGATAAAGGAAATAAATACATTGTACCTTTGAATCAAAACTTTCAAATTTACACCAACCCATTATTGAGCCATTCTACTAGTCTTGTTGAGCCATTTGTCAATTCATTACCTACATCTATAACCTTCGATCATAAAATTAAACCATTGGATAATGTAGTTGTCATGATATATTCTCACCATTTCCAAGAAAAATCTAATATTCTTCCCAATATCACTTTCATCCATGTTGGTGCCTCTATTCATGCACCTGATGGTCCTCTTTATATTTCAACTAGAATTAATGAAAAGCCCACACAAAGAGTACTCATTGATTTGGTATGATTAGTCAATATAATCATGAAAGAGTTCCTCTATGTCAATGATTAGTACTATTACTCCACATTTTTTCTATAAATTATAAGAGGTATTTCAACCATCCGAATTTGGATAAGTCCTATGTCAGGTGGTGTTTAGCACATCTTTGCAAACCTAGGTGGTGGTTTCCTTAGTCCGTTTAACTTTTTGCTTCACCACCTAGCCTTGTATTCCTCCTTCAAATCTTTCACAAGTTATTTTTGCTTGGGTGTTGTTTTGTAAATATCATCGAACTTCCCATTTCTCGCTTAAAGAAAGTACTATGTTAAGGTCTCTTAGACCAGTTGGTATATTGAAAGGAAAGTTGAACTTCAACAAGCTTTATAAAGTTCATCAAACTCTCCACTTCCCCACCTCTAGTCATTCCTTTTCGAATTTTTGAAAAGAAGTTACAATAAAATAGTGATGGAAAGACGACACATGCCATATACCAAAGAAGTGATATTAAATGTTCATCTACTCACATGATTCTTGTGGGGTTTTGAAAAAGGTTTCAAGTCATAGACAAACATTCCCTATTGCAGTGCTAGTTTTTGAGGAGGAGACTGATGAGACATATTGGTGCAATTTTCAGCTATAGAGTCCACCATTGGAGGTATTTATGACATTTTCTCCCTTTGAAATCTATCTTTTTGGGTTATTGGTCCTTGCATTGCAATTGTTTGAATTGGTTCTTTCTTGAGCCCTAAATTCACAGTCATGGCTAAGCTTAAGTGCATGGGTTATGAGTATGTATCTGTGCTAACTTATGAAGGGCCTGAGATTGGGGATACATGTTTAGAGCACGTGAATTTAAATGAGAGATAAATTTAATAGTCGAAACCCACCACCCATCACCCAACGGGTAATTAATAGTGGGTTAGTTGAAGTTGTTGACCTCCCCATAGTAGTAAAATGTCCTGAGTTTATCCTAGAATGTATAAGATATTACAACTCACAAACACAAGAAGTTAGGGTAGAGGAAAACTAGTTGGTGCTAAAAATTCAGAGGGCCACCTTTACATCATGCTTAAAGCTTCCTTAAAAATATGTTTATTCATCTATGAATATGACAAATTCCAAGATTGAGTTTACTACTAAGAAGGGACTCTACAAGAATGAGATGGTGAAAAACTGGTTGTAAAAACCAAAGAGGGCTAAATCTCAATTACCCTAGAAGCTACATAGAAATAATTTTGTGGAAGAAGTAGTTGATATTGTGGTATAGTTTCATAGGGTTAAAGAGAACTAGGATGTACACGGGTTCAAACAGTGGATGTACTTTTTCATTCAGATTATGTTATCTGAGCATCAATTCCTTGACTAGGAAGAAATTATTAGTGCACGTGTGCATAACTTGATGACTTTCTTTGCACTTAACAAGTTCTTATATATGTCCTCATACTTGATTTATGCCATTTCCAGTACTAGACCCTAGCCTAGATTGAGGCCAAGTGACCTTCCTCCTAAAAAGGTTCCTATTTATGAATACCTTGATAAATTACAGCTTAATAAAAGATTCCTTCATTTCATAAGAATAAATGATGTTTTCACTGTGAGGATGGCCAGGAAATTACAAGGGCATATTAGAATGTGACTATGACCTAAAGCCATATAGTTTGTCAAATTTTATGGTAGTCACTTCATCCAGTTCCAAAGGGATTCCTACATAAGATTCAACGGTTTTGTAGGTTTTCCTATTAAACTTTCGAAGTATCCTGAAGACAAATGGGTCATGATTGAAGTGTGCGGGTAGTTGGAAAATGTAAATAGGGATTTTCAAGATAGGATAAGCATGATTGTCCATTTCCCTGTTGGTTTCAGTCCTAATACATGTCAATCTATGTAAAATTCTTTGAATATTGGGAGGGAATTTCCCAAGTATAATTTGCATTCATATGATGAGTGTTTCCCTTTTGATTTGATAGATTATGTTAAGAATAATTTAAAATTGATTCATAACTTCTTTCATAAGCTTAACTTAGAAGACTATTGGGTGGATTATCTTGATGAATATGAGGTTAGAAGAAGAATTTGGATGAGATTATCTGTAGAAAAAATTATTATCTAGGGCTTGAATTGGATCTGCAAGACATTGTTGAGGATGAGTCTAATGTGATAGACCCAGTTTACACTGAATTGATTGAAAATTTCCCTATCCACACCATGGATTGGAGCATTAAACAAAATGAAATGATTGAAGTGAATACTTTTGATGTTTTAGATAGGACACGAGAGTGGTTAATCAAGAAAAGGATAGAATAGTCTTGTCCTCTCACCAGGTCACGAAATTCTCAACCTTCCAAGAGTGCTACCCAACCTTCCCAAAATGTAAGAACAACTAGTACCACCTCACAATATTTACCTTTAGGAACTTGAGTAGATGGTGATGATAATTCACTTGATAAGAATATGTATCAATAGGCATGTGGAGAGGATATCCTAGACTTATCTAATCTAGAGAAGGAAAAAGGAGGTGAAGAAGAGGATCTAGAAAATATTGATATTGACTCCTCTCATTCTTGAGGTGAGTCACCTATCAGAGGGATAGAGATTCCACATAAGTCAAGGATTTCTCCAATCACATCAAAGAAAATACCAATGAACACTCCTACATCCAGGACATTATTTGAATCTTCAAGCTCTAAGGAAGCTAATATGCTTGCTACATGGTTTGGCTGGAAGAAACCCTGTCCAAGAAAATAAAGGTTGTACAACTCAGCTTACCAAAAAAAGATATTGTAGGTCTATTTCTATAGAGTGCCTCAACTCCAAAACTAAATAAATTGAATACTATTGTAGTGTTGTTAGATGATGTTGAATTAGGCAACCTACATTTAGAAATTGTGCATCCTTCAGCAGAAAAAAGGAGATTACAAAAGTGACTGCTAGTGATATTTAGGTTAACGGGGTTGATCTTGGGCCTCCTACCAAGCATGGGGATGTTCAAAATTTTCAAGTGCCTATAGTGAGGATGGTTGAATGATCAAAGAAGGATAATGAAAGTAAAGATGAATTGAAAGCACAGGTATGAGATTTGACTAAATTCCTAAGGTTTGTCTTTAACTTTCCCCCTCGACCAATTTCCCAGGCTGACTCTTCTTTAGATCCTCTGGCTATGATTGGGGAAGAAGCTATGAATAAGATGAAAAGCTGCCAAACCCTAGGTAAGGCTATAGAAGTGTGGAATTTTTTTTTGATCAATAAGGGAAATTTTTTTATTAATGAGTCTACGAAGTATTTACAAGAAATGAATGCCTTAAAATCTACCCTTGGAGAGGAGATTTCTACTAATGAAAAGGAAGAAAATACATGTAATAATTGTTAGATTGAGTTAAAGACAATGATGAACTGGGAAATAGAAAAGTTGGTGATAGAGAAAATCATACCCAACATTGCAGATTCTCATTACCTTGTATGGAGAAAAGGCATAGAATGAAAGTTGAAAATCATTCAACAAGGTTTGCAAAAGCTTCAAGAAATCTTGGATGAGTGTAATTTTGTCGCAGATGAGGTATAGCGCACCTTAGTCATGTTGGGTTTACAACAAGATAAAGGAGAAATCGAGGAAGATACAAATTGCAAAGGGCTAGTAAACAACTTTAAGAAATTAGTCAAGGGAATACTTTACTCTCATTCCTTTAATGATAAGAATTTGAAAAGATTTAGTGAATTACATATTTTCTCATCCCAAGGGATTGATCTCATGAGGGCCTATGGAAAGCACATTGAAGAAATCAAAGATAGCCAGCTAGCCTAGAAGGTGTGAATGACTAATGTAACCATTCCTAAACATGAGTAACTATTACATATTGTGAAGGATTTCAAAGCCTTACAGAAGAGACCCATGGTGCTCCTAGAAGCAACGAATGAAGCGACACTGTCATGATTATTTAGTTGCCTTATTCTAAAATTTTCAGTTTTAATTAGTTATGGAAAAAAACAAGTGATTACTTATCCACTTATATATATGTATCTATTTTCCAAACTAAAACTCTCTAGATTCTCTTTTGAAAAACTCAATATTATATTAGAATTTGTTGCTATTTTCTGTGAATGGAATCACTACTTGTTTTTGTGCATTTAGATTGTGAAGTTAATTTGATGTTCTTAAATCTTTGTGTTTAGGAGTATCTTAATGCTACACTTTACCTTTGTGTGAGTTATGTTGTTTTCTTCATGATATATTTCATTTTTTAGATGATATTAGGTGTGTCATTTTAATTCTAAGTAAATTTCAATTCAAATTGGTCTTTGTGCCAGTATTCTATTATCTATATCTTGCATCTGATAGTAGGATTCTTCTTGATATTGGGTTTTACCTTTACTACTTTCTGATTAAAATCAAACATTGTGTTTATTTTCTATCCTTTTAATTCATTGAAAATCTTGAGAGGGGTTGTACCTTAATAAAATTCAAAGGATATTTTCTCTTTCCAAAGGGTAAATATTCAAAGTTGTTGGTTCTTTTGGCACCTTTTTGGGCATAGGGTTACATTGTCTCAAGGTGCCCAAGCTTTTAGCCAACAATTACCAAGACAAGTATGAGTAATTATAAGACTCAGTGAGAGAGCATGATGGTTCTACTCACCCTTTCATTAGAACCTTGACCTTTCATGTCCAAGTTGGACCAAAACTCTTGGATGAACATTCCTATTTCCATATTAATAATTCCTATCCTGGATCAATTTCATGTGAAGTTAGGTCACACATGGCTTAATTTCATGCATGTGGTCCCAAGATGCCTAAAGTTTTAATTTGAAGGTGTATTAGCGAGAGATTTTCTAATTATGTGCAAATAACATAATAAATTAAATCCCTAACAACAATAGAGGACAAAGGAAACTAGAAGCATAAGAATAGTGAAACAACATCACCTAGTCTTGAAGCCTCCATTGGTTGACCTCCATTGGCCTTCTCCATTTTGCTACCAATTATATAATTTCCCTCATAATTGAAGTGCAACTATAACCTATGCCAAAGACAAGAAAAATATTGAAGTAATGTGGTTGCTCAAGTACTCAAGTTCTCAAGCATGCTGAAAATAGCTCTATGTGTGTATGTATGAATGACTCTGTGTGTCTAAAATGGCTTGAGAGATAGCCTTTTAAAGAATTCCAAATTGATAATGAATGGCCAGGATTAGAAGTTGGTAAATCCCTAAGATCAACATCTAGGATTCAATGTGATGAGGAGCATTAGGGTTAGGGAAAAATTAGGTCAAAGTTAGGGAAAGCTTTGAAATGAAGGGTTGAGATTTAATTAGAGATAATCAAACCAATGGTGGAGGAAAAGAGGTAGTTGGAATAATAGAAATTATTTAATTTATGGAGGAATGTTGACTTATGAATTAAATAACAGTTTAATTCATAAACGGGAATGAGACAAAAGACAATAAATAATTGTTTTAATTATTTATTTGTGGGATGAAAAGTGGGTTAAATGGATAATGTTATTTAATTGAAGGATAAATGGTAATGTTATTAAATAATTGGAGGGAATAAGGATTGATTAGTGACATACTTAAATAAATAAATGTAATTTACTTATTTGAATAATCATGGAGGAATAATTATGACATTAGGTCATGATTAAATAATTGAATTATGCAAGCGAGAAGCGTGGTCATCCTAGAAAAATGGTTTGCAAGTTGAGGCCATTTTTATGTGTCTACATTTTGCCCCTCTTTGACATGATGCAGTTTATCACATTGTGTCAAAGAAAAAGTCAAAAATATGCCCTAGTTTGAAAGTGAGGAGAGGAAGGATGATGAGGAGGTAGCAGTATGCCCCCTCGAGAGGATAGGTAGGTTCAAAGAACATGAGTGTGCTCTCAAAAAGGATAAGAAGACGAGAGGATGAAGGAATAGAAGAAATGTTAGTGTGGAAGACATGGATGTTGGATGAAAAGGGAATACTTCAATATTTTTCCAAATAACATAATAGGCATTACATAATCATCATTGGGTGGTAAAATGAGACAAATGGACAACAAACACCATGATATGATATAGACCAAGGTGTGCAAGGTCATCCACTTGCAAAAAATAGATAATGACAAACAAGGAATGTCCTAACGAATACTAAGGGATAAGTTGCCCCAATATTTTTGTCAAGACACACCAAAGACAAAGAAAAAAGGTCATGATATGTCATCACACCTCTAAATCCTTCATGGGAAATCCTCGAGGTAGCTAGTAACATGACCAAGAGATAAAACAATAAAAAGATATGACAAAATAGACCAGCAAAATCAACAGCCATTCAATATGTTTGCCAATATTTGTTTATCAAAAATTGATTGCTTGATGGTTTGACAGTTTGACGATTTGATAGTCTAGTAGTTATGATGGTTTGACAATTGGATGATGCCTATCATCAGGAAGGATACATCTTGAAAAGGAAGATGATGATTTGAAAAAGCTTGTCGTCAGAAAGGACACATCCTAAAAAGGCCAATGACGATGTGACGGAGCCTGTCGTCAGGAAAGACACATCTTGAAAAGGAAAACGACATTTTGACGGGGTCCAATTCCAAGAAGGACACATCTTGAAGGGGACCATAAAGTGACTAGGTTGACATTGTGTTGGCAATTTGACTGATGTTTGACTTGATGACTGACTGGACTACATTATCTGGTGGTTCACAATTTGAATGTTGACATTCAAATGATTTTCTTGTGTCCAAGTGTGACTATGTATGACTTATTTGACCAACATGACGAACCCTAAAGGACTGACCTAGGTGGCCTTGGGGGCTCATCGACTGATGGCCTTGCCTATGTCATACACTCAGAGACCTTGTAGTTTAACACAACTCTTGACCTTATTGAAATGACCAAGTGTTGAATCATGATTTTATTTGACAACACCTAAAGGACTAACCTAATGCCTTGGGGGAACATCAATAGATGGCCTTGCCTACATCTCATCACAGAGGCAACGTAGTTCGACAATGACAAAGACTGACTTGACTAACTCAGACTCTGTTTTTGGGATTTTGAAAGTTATTTAAATGTTTTTGTTTTTTTCACATGTTTTGATTTTTTTTGGATTTCTTTAGGACATTTTTTTATTTTTAGGATTTTTATTTTTTTTCAAGACTTTTTCCAAATTTTAGGTCCTTTTTTAGGATTTTTTCTAATTTTTAGGGATTTTTTTCAAGACATTTTATGATTTTTATGGGACCATATGCGAGACACACTGCAGTCAGGTGATAAGGGTGTTGCCCCCAGTCAGGTCTAGGACTATCCAAGATGAAGGAGATAGATAAGGATGTGCTTGGGATGAAAATTGAAGGATATACGAGACATGAGGTCAACCGTTGTCAGCCATGGAAAGAAATAGCAAGACTTTATGACGAATGTCATGAGGGTGTTGGAAGATCAGACATTTATTATGGAAAAAAGGTAGATGGAGTGATAGTAGATACCAAAGCAAAGATTGTCTACCCATGGTGCCTGTTTGCCAGGTTTTCACCATGGTACTTATCCAAAGTGCCACCGAAGTGGTTTTCATTATTGGACAAATTATTTTTCTTTACTATTTTTGATATTTTCATATTTTTTTGGTGTCACCAAGACGCCTGTTTGCTAGGTTTTCATCAGGGTGACAATTTTTTGTATTTTTCAATTTTTTTTTGTATTTTTATGGTTTTTAGCCAAGCACTTTGATGCTATGCATATAACTTGTGTAGATGCAAACTATTGATAGGTTATGTCAATTGTTACCCATCTAGAGTAGCTAACTGGTAAGCGCCAAAACTAAATGCAATAGTGATGATGTAAGGACCCAACCAATTTGGGTCAAACTTTCCAAGCTTCTCATAGTTAGCTTGATTCCTTGGGTTTTGCATTAAGACCAAATCACTAATTTCAAACTTTTAGACCATTACTCTTTTGTTATAGCTTTTGTAAAGATGATTTTGATATGCCTATAAGTGATTCAAGGCATTTTGTCTTCGCTCTTCCAACATTTCTAGCTCATGCAGTCGAGACTATCGGTACTCTTCATCATCAATCAATCCCTTCAAGGAGACCTGTAAGGGGGGGATTTTGACCTCAATTGGCAATATAGCTTCGAATCCATAGACCAAGGTGAATGGGGTTGCACCAGTAGGCATGCAGATGTTTGTGCAATAGGCCCATAGTGTGGGGTTGAGTTGGAGATGCCAGTCATGGCCAGTGTCATTGACAGTCTTTTTAAGAATTTTGATAATCATTTTGTTAGACGTCTCAACTTGACCATTTCCTTAGGGATAATAGGGCGTGGAGAAATGGTGTTGGATATGAAAGAATTCACAAAGCTCATAGATGTCCTAATTTTTAAAGGGACAACCATTGTTTATGATGATGGATTATGGGACATCATACCGACAAATCATGTAGTTGAGGATGAATTTGGAAATTTGCTTGTCGGTTATGTAAGTGAGGGGAACAACTTCAATCCATTTGGTAAAATATTTAGTAGTAGTAATGATGAATTTATGGCCATTGGATGAGGTAGGATGGATTTTTCCCATGAGGTTGAGTCCCCATTGTGCGAAGGGCCACAAAGAAGTGATTGGACAAAGCTCTTGTGTTGGTGCATGAATTAGATTACTGTGTACTTAACATTTACGACATGTTCTCACAAACTGAAGAGCAACCTTTTCCATTGTCGGCCAGTAATACCCAAGTCTCATTATCTTCTTAGCTAAGTTTGGGCCACTCGAATGAGATCCGCATATACCCTCATGTACCTCATGTAAATTTTTTCATGCTTCATCAGTGTCGATACATAAAAGAAGGGTATTGTCAAAGCTACATCGGTAGAGGGTGTCACTAATGATGGTGTAATGGGCGGCTTTGCAGATAAAGGACTTGTGTTGGTTGCTAGAAAGGTTTAGCGAAAGTGTCTGAGACTGGAGGTAATCATATATGTCTTGATACCAAGGGGAATTGGGACCAACAAGCTCACAAACCATTTTTTATTTAGGAATATCGTAAGCGGGAACCAACAGTTGTTCCACTAAGAACTCGAATTGCGGCATGTTGCTCGAAATGTCTAGGAGAGACCCGATCATAGCCATTGCATCTGCTACCTTGTTTTGTTCCCTAGGAACTTGCTCAAAAGAAATCATGTGGAAATATGATAGGAAGCTATCAACCAAGTGTTTGTAGGGGATCAATTTTTCATCCTTGGTGTCATATTCATTATTAACCTAGTTAATGACCAACTGAGAATCGTCGAAGACTAGAAGTATTTTGATTTTCCATTTGATAGCCATTCAGAGTCCTATGACAAGTACCTCATATTCAATGGTGTTGTTTGTGCAAGGGAAGGTGATTCTAAATGACTTAGGGATAGAGTCCCCTTGTGGTGTGATGAATAATATTCCTCCTCCTAAGCCATGACCTATGTGAGATCCATCAAAATAGAGCTTCCAAGTTGATTTCGATTCTACCTACAAGATGGATTCATCTAGGAAATTGAACACTAATGGATGATCACCTTGTATGGAAGCATCTGCGAGTTGATCTGCTATAACTTTTCCTTTTATAGCCTTGAATTCCATATACTATATGTCATACTCACTCAGTATCATTACCCATTTTTCCAAACGTCCTATCAATGTTACCCAACTAAGGAAATACTTCAATGGATCTATCTTCACCACTAAGTGTGTTTTATGATTCAACATGTAATGACATAATTTCTAAGTAGCGAAGAAAATTGCAAGACAGGCACATTTGATGGATGTGTAGTTGAGTTCATATCCAACCAATGTGTGACTAATGTAGTATATAGCTCTTTCTTTCTCCTCATGGTTATTTTGCACAAGCAATGCCCCCAATGTTGTGGTGGTTGCCGAAATGTACAAGATTAGAGGTTTTCCCTCAATGGGTGACATTAAGACTGGTGGTGTCAAAAGATAATCCTTGATTTGTTGAAAAGTTATTTGGCACTTGTCATTCCACACAAAGGGGATGCCCTTGCATAGGAGATGCTGGAAAGGTTGGCATTTATTAGCTAATTGTGCAATGAATCGGCGAATGGCCTGTAGTCTTCCTTGTAATGTTGTTAGTTCATTTATTTATTTTGGTGGAGGCATTTCCAATATTGCTTTAACTTTAGTGGGATCGACTTCGATACCTCGTCGAGAAACTATGTATCCCAAAAAGTTTCTTGAAGTCACTCTGAAAACACACTTCTTTGGGTTCAAATAGACCTTGTATTCTTCCAGCCTCATGAAAATTTTGTCCAAGAATTTGAGGTGATTTTTGCATGTCAAGGACTTTTCTAGGAGGTCATCAACATAGTCTTCCATTAACATGTGCATGAGGTCATGGAATATCGTGGTCATGGCTCATTGATATGTGGCTCCTGCATTCTTGAGGCCAAAAGGCATGACATTCCAGCAATATGTTCCCCATGGACAGGTGAATGTTGTTTTGTGCTAATCCTCAGGGGTGATACAAATCTTATTATATCCATAGAAACCATCCATGAGGGACAACATCTCGTACCTTGTTGTTAGATCCACGATGATGTCTATGTTGGGCAGTGGAAAATCATCTTTCAGGCATGCCATGTTCAGATCATGGAAGTCTATACAGATGTGTATTTGACCATTTGGCTTAGTGATAGGCACAAGGTTTGAAATCCACTCTGCATAGTCTATTGATCTTATGAATCCTGTGTCTAATAACTTCTTAAGTTCAACTTTGACTAATAGGGCAATTTGTGGGTGCATCTTATGCAACTTTTGCTTGAATAGCTTGGCATTTGGAAGCAAGGGAAGATGATGCAAAAATAATTTCAGATCCAATCCTAGCATGTTAGCATAAGACCATGCAAATTTAATCTTGCATTGTGTAAATAACTCCTGAAACTCGAGCTTTTCCTCTTTTGTCAATGATGCTACAACTAGGACCATTTTTAGATTTTTTGGTGTGCTTGTGTTGATTTCCAATGTGTCATCAATTAACATTATTGATTTCTCTTGGTTGATGGGAAGAAAGTCCAATCCTCCATCCTTAGGTGCCTCAGAGAGGTTTTCACCCTCAGATATGTCCTTTATTTTTATTCTTTTGTCATCAGAAGGTGGCTTGCAGTTTTCACCTAAAGACATATTCTTTTTTGTTTTATGTTTACTATTTTTGTGACTAGAGGATTGCACAGTCTCCCTAAAATATGTTGCACAATCAAGATCTATTATGAACTCAGCCTTATGGTCCCCGCTTGATATCCCTTCACAGAGTCCCATGAATTCTGCAATGGCTTTGTTGTTCTGAAAGATGTGCATAATGGGTGGGCCTTATTGATCCTAGTCAATGAGTTGTGGGTATATGAGGGAGATACCATCATCAGTATTGGAAAAGGGTGGGGATGAGGCAGAATGCATGCAAATGGAGGCTAAAAGTGTAAAGATGGAATTTCCATCCTCAAATTCCTAGTCGGATTCCATCCAATTTCCATCTTCATTGGATTTAGATGAATTGGACTTGTGGTCAAAATAAGGGACAAATGGGGTGGAATCAGGATCAATATGCTTAGATGGTGGCTCAGAATCTTGATCAATAGGTTTAGATGATGGTTCAAAATTATGGCCAATAGGTTCAAAGGATGATTTAGGTTTGTCATTCCCATGAGGCCAGAATACTCTGACCCATTCTTCTCTTTCCTTTGGGACTTTAGGGGTGTCATTAGAAAGATCATGTGATTGACCAAGCTTAAACATTTTTTTGAATCTTTCCTCAAAGGAGGGTTCTCCGGGTTCTAGGAACATTTAGTTGAGGTCATAATTGCTCAAGGATTTCTCAAAACCAAATTCCCACTTGTGGGAGTCAGAATCAGTGAGGGAATCTTCGATTGTCTTGACATTCTTAGAAACATTCACGCTCTCACCGAAAAGTACATGGGTAACTTGATCATCAGTTTCGATTAGCTCAAACCCTAACCCTAGATATTTTGGTCTTCTAGAAGAAATTATAGGTTCCCAACTTCCAGTTTTTTTTTTACCAAGGCCACTAGTTCCATCATAGCCTTTTTCCTTCATTATTTCATAGCCTTTGCCATAAATTTGTACTAGTAATGGGGGTGGATCTTGTGGATCTTTGTAAATATAACTTGATATGTCTTCAATGTCATCTTTGTTCTGTTCTCCCCATTTTGTGAAGGTCATTGTTGGGGGAACCTTAAAAATCTCTTCAGACTCTATTTTGAAACAAGGTCGACCATAAACTTTGGGAGACTTGGGTATTTTAGTGATGCAATAGGCCGTGTTCAAATTTTACTCTCCACACCCTTGGTCCTGGATCTTGGCAGTAGGATCAAAATGTGGGTTGATGGTGGAAGATGGTATGGTGAAGGTCGAGAGAGTGGATGTGGATGGTTTAGCAAGTGTGGATGGATTAATGTATTTGGAAGTGGTGGATGTTGAGGCTTCTTGATTGATTGGCACTTGGTGTTTGGAAATACCTCTCAAATTGGCATACTATTGGAAAGGGTCAGGATCTCCTAGTATGGTGATTTTAGTGCCATCAAAAGGAAACTTCAAGCATTAGTGGTAAGTGGATGGGTCTGCCTTCAAGGCATGGATCCAAGGTCAACCAAGCAATATGTTGGAAGGTAGTTCAAGATCCAGGACCTGACATGTTGTATCTATAATGATCGACCCCACAAGAATGGGAAGTGTGATAATTCCCTTTGAAGATCCTTCCTCCTCATCATATGCCTTTATAAAAATACTTTTGGTTGCATCCATGCAAGCATCATACAAGCCTAAGGATTTGACCAATTTTAGAGATCAGATATTCAATCCTGCTCTACCATCTACCAAGACTCGTCTAACCTTATGTTTATGGATGAAAACCTCCAAATGGAGGGTATCATTGTGAGATGATTTGGGTGAGGAATAGTCTAGATCTAAAAATTTGATGTGATGGGGGGTAGTCAAATATCTAACCATGGCCTCGAAGTGATTGACATCAATGTCATTTGGTACAAAAGACTCTTGCAAGACTTTTTCAAGTATGGATTTGTGTGCAAGCGAGATGTAGAGTAGCTCGAGTATGAAGATTTGGGTGGGTGTTTTGTCCAGTTGTTCAATGAGATTAAATTGGCCTTTGGGTTGGGACTGTTTAGTAGAGGGACTGACTATTGTGATCTTGGGCTATCTAGGAGGAGGTCCAGCTATTGTGACTTTACCCTGACGGGTGGTAACATTACACTCTGACATCTTCTTAATGATGACGGTATTAGACATGTTCGTAAGTCACTCAGAGGTGGTTAATGATGGGTCCATTGGAATAGTCAAAGGCAGTGCAAGCGTAACTAGCTTGATTGTTATAATTCTTTGGCCCTGATGTAGAGGGGTTGCTTGATCCATGGTCCTGCAGTGGGTTTGTATGAATTGTATGGTCTACATTTGAAGGAAATTGTTGGTCATCTACTTCAATGGCATGACTTTCGATAAGGTCCTGTATAAGATTTCTTAATTATCAACAATAATAATTTTTATGCCATTTTATCTGATGATAATCACAAAATGCATTGTCATCCCACCATGATGGCTTGAACTTCCTAGGGTCATAGGGTTTAGGGTTTTGTACTGTGATGATGTTGTTTTGAAGGAGCTTCTTGAGGACAACCTCAACTAGTTCACCCAAGGGGGTGTATGTGTGTCTCTTTGTAAATTATCTAGTTTGACGAGGTTGCCCTTGGTCTTATTTGAAAGGATTGTTTTCGATGGCATGTGCGGTGGGTGTTGGTGTGGTCAATGGTGCATTTTGGGATGGAATTCCTCTGAGGGTGATCATAGGACCTATAGCATTTACTACTTTTGTGTCAACAACTCCATCATTAGTGATATGTTTATTTTTGACCCAGTATTTTTTTTTGTCATTGGGAGAATTTGGGTTTGTGTTTTTGTTTACATATTTGAGTTCTTTGACAATTAGGGCTTTTTTGAGTTGAACTCCTTTTTTGACAAGGTCAGTGAAAGTGTTGCAACAATGGACCTGTAAACTGTAAACTGTATCTTAGTGGTCCAAGAAGATTTTGCACAACATGGTTACCTTTTCCTTTTCAGGTATTTCCACAGGACATCGACTTGCTAAAGTTTTCCATCTTTGGAAAAATGGAATAAATGTCTCACCTATTTCTTCTTGAGTATTTCTACATAATGAGGCAATGTCGATGTCTGTGTCAATGTTATAGGCATAATTGTCGACAAACTTATTGGATAATTCATCCCATGATTTTATTCCTTTAGGTAATTGTGTGAACCATTCAAGTGTGTGACCTATAAGACTCCTAGGAAAGAGTCTCATTAGATAAGTATGTTCATAGGCAACGTCCACGCAGTTGGTTGTGAATTCTCTTATGTGTTCGATGGGATTAGTTTTTCCTTTGTATTTAGAAAATTTTGGCACCACATATCTTGGTGGGAACGGTGGCATGTAAAATTTTGTGTCAAATGGATACAAACATAGGTCATATGATGTTTGGGCCTTTTTGTTGGACATTTGTAGGTTTTCCACTTGTTTATGAAAAGTTGCAAGTTGAGATGTGAGCGCATCCACTATGGGGTTGTTTGTGGCATCACACATGCTAGTGATAGGTATCCCACAAGTTCCCACTTGTTGTGAGGGGGTGTTCTGATTTGGGATATATTATTGTTGAGACATGTGTGGCACATTTGGATTTTGTTAATATTGGGTGTTTTGCATGTGAATGTGTTGTTGTTGTGTATGGATGTGAGATGTATATGTAGGGATGTGCGTGCCAGTGGTGTTCATTTGTAGTTGTGGAATTTGTTGACCTGAAATGTTTTGATGCCCAAATGTACTCATGTACTGTGGTATTTGATTGCCTTGTTTGAATTGATAAATTTTTCCATGTGGAATGTTTGTGTTTTTCCTATGGAGAATATGGGTGTTGGTATTGATATGTGATGAAGTTTGAACGTTTGGTTGGGGTCCTTGAAGAGTGAACTGTCTCTTGTTCCTTCCAAGGGGGTGTAATGAATTTGTTCCCATGGCATTAGTTGAGGATCCAATCAAAGGATTTGACAATGTTGTTCCCATGGCGCTAGATGAAGATCAAAATATGAGGTTTGAGGTATTGGTCCCCATTGTGCTAGTTGAAGTCCCAAAGGTAGCTCCCATAGTTTGTGATGGAATTGTGGATATTTTTTGTGGAATTGAATGTGATGTGGTGTTGGATAGGGTTGATGTTCTCCCAATGGATGTTGTGTTGACCACATTTTAAGTGTTTTGAGTGGTGGTGGTAGTTCCAATGGGAATAGTGTTAATGGTGTTCCTGGTACTTTGTGTGGTGTTTCCAATGGGGGTGTTGTTTGCATTCTATTATGGTATGGATAGGGGTTGAATTGTTTGAGTGGTATGGTTGGGAGATGTTTCTTTTAAGGTGTTAATGTCAAACCCTCGTGGCAACCTAGCTTCTTGGTCTAGAAGCATGGCTAGGTATCTGTTTGGGTCTTGGAGGATGAATTCTTCCACAAAGGAAGCCGCATCAGGATTTTGTGTAGCTGCTTCTAGGTCTTCCACAAATACTTGTCCATTTTTTGTTTCTTCCTATGAAAGTTTCAAGTGGGTTATGTGAGGAAGATGGCATTATCATGTCACTAAAGGGGTTGATGAAAGGTGCCCCCATGTCCGTGTTTGAGTTTATGTCATATGAAAAGTTGTAACGATTATTGCCTTGTCCAAAAGGGTCCATTTGTTTCCTTTTTATTTGTAGTTTTGTTTCAACCATATAAGTCTTGCTCAAATGGTGGAGGATAGAGGATGATCAAACCTATGTATGAAAATGATATGACATGATCTTTTTTGGATTTTTATAATAAGGAATTGAATAAGGACAATGCAACCATGTTTTTGGTGTTTTTAAAGTAAGGAATGCAATAATGATGATGTTGTCTAAGGGGAATGCCAAATGTAATGGGGATAATGAGGAATAAAATGAGGGGTGTAAGACTAAAGTGTTCCAATGTAAATGCAAGGAGCTCTAAGGTGCACTCAATGTTGGTAGACTTTTCGAAAAGGTTTTCTAACCATTCAAGGTCTGGACCATGCCTCAATTTCAATTGACAACGGACTATTTGTTGGACTAAGGAAAATGATAAGATGACATGGTGAGGTTCTAAACTAGACTTATGAGTTGGAATTATCTCACAAAAGGATAAAGACAAAAAATGTGATTTTGACCAAGTCCAAAGATGAACTAATTTTGAAGACAAAGGTTTAACCAAGAATGAAAAGTTTACCTATTCGAAAATTTGCAAAATGAGGACTTATGAGTTTATGTGTGTTGAAAAATGATGGTGAATCGTAAGGTGCAACTAAAAAGTGAAATGGTAGACCTATGGAAAACTAAATGCAAACTAAAAATGCAAGGGTGGAGGATTTGAGCAATTGTGGTTTATCAAGGCGATTGTGTTGCATAGAGTCTCAGATGTAGTTCAAAATGTCAAATGCATTGAAAAATATAGCAAATGCGGTGCAACACAACATTGTTTAAAGTTTCAAATGCATTTTAATAGAGTAGACGTGTTGCACAGATTCGTGGGTGCATTGCAATTTTGGACAGTGTCTGGCTTTTTGCAAATTTTGGCCGATTTTTAAACTTGTTTCAGTCTGAATGTGTTTTTCTAGATTTGTGAAGTATGTTTATTTGTTCATTGTTTAAGAAAAAACTTGGAAAACAAAAGGTTTTGTCTTTGAATGTTTTGAAAACAACCACAATGAAGACAAGCACAACCCCAGGGTTGGTAAGGACTATATTCTCTGGATTCCACATGGGTTTCCCCAACCGCACTTATTCTTAGTAGGTGATTTAGAAGCTTGGCCACACAGGCTCCCCCTTACATTGCACTCACTTCTCAATTCAACCAAGCTTCAAGCCCCCATAAATCTCCTATGGAAAGCTCTTCATCTCTACTAAGAACTGCGAGAATGTGGATTCCTTGGCAACAACCGTTGTTGCACTAGTGAATAGATAGGGTTTTTGGCTTCTACACAATTTTTTTTTAGCTCGGGCACCCATTCGAGCGGCCACACATGAGGAAATATTAGCTTCAATAAGGAGGAATCCCAGTTGACAGAGGTAATGCTCCATAGGTTTTATGGGGATTCACTTGTTTGTGTGACATATCTGCACTCGTAATCCTAAGTTTTCCATTAGGATTCACATTTGTATACCGGTCAGGAGTAGCTTGGCTAAAGAGCTTTGTTGCCAGTTTGAGTCACCTTGGGGTGAGTACTTTTTCCCACCAAGGAAGTCCCAATTCCTAGAGTCAATAACAATTTCTCTTGCACCCAGGATTGCACAAGTGCGCAAGGGGAGATGATACTTCTATTATTGAATCAAGGTTACACAAATTTTTGAAAATAAAGTTCATTTTAGAGCCCAAATTGAAATGTGTGGGTGGTTATACAAAATTTCTAAAGGTTTTTCTGATTCTCAAGATCACCACATGGCACAAGAGAAAAGCATACACACCTAGAAACAAAATGCAAACCACAAGACAATGCAAGCACTTGTAAATTTTAAACCTGTTTATGATGTTAAATCAAGCATTCAAGTTCTTTTTTAGGCTCACTAATCATTCTATGTGAAAAAGGCACTCAAGATAAAACAAAACTAAAGTAAGAGCCCTGCAAAGCACGATTATTAGTTTTGAGCCTCCAATCTTTGATAAGTGACAGTTGACATTGCAAATCTTGAATTGTGGACATTCAAACCAGCAAAAAGGTCAAAGATTAGCCAAAAAATCAAAATTAAACTAGAAAGAAAAAATAACATTAATCTAGCTAATAAAAACAAACAAAATTAATCTAATCTAAAAAATCAAATATAATCAGAATCTAATTTTTTTAAAAAAATCTAAATTAATTAATTTAAAAATCTAAAAAAAAATTAATAATCTAATTTGACAAAAAATAATATTTAATCTAAATTAATAAAAACTGAGATTTAATATAAGTTAACAAAATTACTAAATTAAATTACAAAATTAAATCTAATCTACATTTACATTTAAACTTACTAAATTAATTAATCTAAAGATGTAAAAAAAACAAAATCTAAAAATAATCTAATCTAACTAAAGGAAAAATCTAAATTAAAATCTAATTAAAATCTACTAAAAATTGAATGTAAATCTAATCTAATTAAAAAGAAAGGAAATAATTAAAATGTAAATTTAAAAGGTAAATTTAAAATGGAAAAATCTAAAAATGGAAAATCTAAACTTAAAAAAACTAAAATCTAATTAAAGAATATAAAATCACAAGCTAATTTAAAACTTAAAAAACTAATCTAAATTTTAAAACTAAACCAATTTAAATTAAAACTAAAAACTAAAAATTAAAAAACTAAAATTACATTAAAGTAAAACTAAAACTAAAATTACATTACATTAAAACTAAAAGTGAATTTAAATTAAAACTAAAAACTAAAAAATTAAAAACTAAAATTACATTAAGGTAAAACTAAAAGTAAAAATTACATTACATAAAAACTAAAAAGTAAAGGCTAAAATTAAAATCTGAAAAAAAAAATACTCCTTGGGTAGCTGTGACAAGCCACAGATGACTTTGTTAAAGATAGAGTTGTAAGTTGATTGAGACCTTTGATGGATGCTGCCGAAATTTTAAGAGGGAAGTAAAACGTGAGGAGCAGCCAATTTCCAGCTGAGGTGTGTGCCAAGCAATGCCAGAATTAATGAATGATCTTTCAGCCAATTGCCAACTACCTCTCATACACATGGATTTGATGAGACAAAGATAGAGCTACAAAAGTCCACTAGGCTCAGTTTACAGCAGGCATAAATATCTTTTGTCAAAGATGGCATTAAAGAGAGAAGTTTCTCCCAACTGTATGCACTACCGTGACTCCCCAATAATCAAACAAAGCAATTAAGATGGAACCTTCTATAGCTAGCTACAAATATTCTATTCATGCATGTGCTTTTGAATATGTAGCCTTCAGGCTATAAAGATGCACTACTGTGTTCAACCAACTCTGGTGCAAAATTAAACCAAGTTAGATTCAAGAATTAATGTCAAGATAGCCCCGTCATTATCAATCATATATAGCAGCTGAACCAAATCCTCACAAGAAATATTAAAAAGAAATTAAATAAAATGAATTGACTAGAGCTTTTGTCAAACTCAAGTAATAGAAATTGAAATTTCTCCCAACGGTGCCCATTAAATACAACATTTAAAATAGAAGTGTTTGTCATTGTCTTGCAGTCTTATTTTTCACGTGCTTTTGGCTATGTTGTCTTTAGGCTATAAAGATGCACTCCAGAGTTTCATCAAGAACTGCTCTTGTATCGATGTATTCTAAGTGTGGAAAAATGGAAGTGGCAAAAAATGTTTTTGAAAAAAAAAATGGCTAATAATTGCAGGTTATGCCAAATAGAATACAACAGTGAGGCCTTGATGCTGGTTTCTCAAATGTAGCTCTCATGTGAGGCAAGTGCATCCATAATTATCTCATTGGAAGTGGACTTGAATTAGATTTTAATGTCCACAATGCTTTGGTAACAATGTATGCAAAGTGTGGGACAATCAAGACTGTGCGCCAATTGTTTGATAGAATACCAAAAAAAAGAAAAGAAAAGAAAGATATAGTCTCATTGAATGCAATGATTTCAGCCTATGCTTCTGCTAGATATAACAGTGAAGCCTACAACTGTTTAAATCAAGAGTCGTCAAGAGGATGTGATTAACTACAAGTAAATGCACAATGATTAATCTCTGGTATATTTAGAAGACAAAACAACAGTCATGAGCAACACCATGATGAATCGCTAAGCATAAATTATGATTATAAGGACAGACAAATTATGAACTCTTTGATAATAGTCAACACCCTTATAGTCTAGATCGGTATAGATCAGTAGACGTGTTCCTATGCTTCTGTAGCAACAATTCCAATGCATATGTTAGCAAGAAACTTGATATAAAATAATGTTTCATTTATTCAAATATTCCATTAAGCTTGTCAACCAAAGCAACTACCAAAACCAATGATAACTAGTAGCATCGTAACACTTGCTATCAGTAAATAAGGATGTCAGGTTCACCAAATGTAGTTAGGAAAATTTTCAGCTTAAGTGCAAATAACACAATAACTTAAATCCCTAACAACAATAGAGCACAAAGGAAACTAGAAGCATAAGAATAGTGAAACAACATCACCTAGTCTTTAAGCATCCATTAGTTGATATCCATTGGCCATCTCCATCTTGCTACCAATTGTATAATTTCCCTCATAATTGAAGTGCAACTATAACCTA
>VDFB02000007.1:118002308-118148132 GCA_007258455.2 Sequoia sempervirens | reverse complement strand
ATCTTGAATGGACAATCGCAGACCATTTAGACATCTTGCAACTTTCTCAACCTCATCTTCAGTATGGTCTACTCGGATACTCAATTGATAGAACTCTTTAGTGTACTTCTTGACACTAGACTCTCTATACTTCAAATTTTGTAACCTCCTAAATAGACTTATCTAATAGTCCATAGGCATGAAATTTTCTTTTAGTTTGTTCACCATGTAGTCCCATGATCTTATCTTCTCCTTACCTCTTCTTTATTTATCGATGTGCAAATGATCCCACCACAGGGATGCATGCCCCTTCAACTTTGTGCAAGAATATTTCACCTTCTTGTCATCTTCAATTCCTTCAAATTTTAAGTACTTCTCCATCTCAATAATCCAATCCAATAATTCCTCAGAATTCAAGTTCCCTTTGTACTCAGGAGGGTCAAAAAAGGGTCTAGTATTTATTCTGGTTAGGGCTCGAATGAACCTCTCTTCTCCTCGATCAAGTTTTGGTTGTTCTCCTTCAAATTCAACCTATTCTTCTTCTTCTTCATCATTCACATCATTCACATGATGACCTCTTCACTGTGCATTCTCAATAGCCTCTAGTTTGGCTATTATCTCTCTCAACATATCTATTAGGAAAGGGTATGTTTCTCTTCACACCCCTTGTCCTCTGCCTCATCCTCTTTGTGCCATCTTACACAAGTCCTTTGTAGCTATAGGTTTCCTTCTCTCTCACTTACCAATAAAAAATTCTCTATAGGACTTTGTAATTTCTTGACACCTTCCCAGGAGCAAACACTGCTTTGATACCACTTGATGCAGTCAAGACTAGAGGACCTTATTAGGTCATCACAATCTCGTAGCCAACAAAAATTATAATACACATAGGAAGATCAACTGAATGCATAGGAGAACAATATTTTCCCTTTATTCAATAACAAAGATACATGTAGGAAATTCTCAATTACAGAGCAGTTCTCTGTTCCACATAATACTACTTATTCTCTGTGTTCCACCCTCCTTACCAACCTTCCTCTTCTCTATCTCTCGCTATCTCTTTATAGTATATTCCTCCTCCATGTTGGCCTTGTTTTTTTTCTCTCCTCTTTGTCGTGGTACCATCATGTTGTCCAATGATCACTCAGATTTTCTTGGAAATTACATGGTTGTATGGAATGCTAATTCTGATTCATTCCCTGGTAAGTCATTTTCCAATCATTTGCTGCATGCCCATAAATTTGTTTGACCTAGATGATTAGCAACAATGATGTGGATCGATGAATTCTATCATGCCATGTGTTGCCACTTGGTTCATCCATTTTTCCAACTCACCGCTCAGAAAACCCTCTGTTGTTGCCTCCATATTGTTCTTTGAGTACCATCAATCTTCAACATCCAATCACCGATGTTCTCCACTGACCCCGCGGGTTTTATCTAGAATTCATCAAAATCTCAACAGAATTGATGGGAACCATTGGATCTTCTTAATTGCAATTGTTGATTGCACACTTCACTTTTCTTTGTTGAATGGGGAGTTAGACATGTTCCTAAAAATACCGCCAACCTTTAAATCACAATCTTCGTAAGTTCACCAAACTAGATAAAACACTGCCTACGCTACAGGGTGGGGAGTTAGTGAGACATAGCAAAACACCGTCTGAGTTAGAGAAACTTAGAAAAACACTTCCCAAGATATGACTTAGCCGAATTCTTACATGCACTGGTCTTATTTGATCAAATAGTATAGAAAAATGATGCATGATTGTTCTTGGCCCTGGATGCTCTTGCATCATTTGAACTCCCTAAAAAAATGTTGTTAAACATGAATATGACTCTTCTAAAGAGAGCAAAGAGAACTCTTATTAATTCCAATTTGCACAATATTTTTGGGTACAAATAATCTCTCTAGCTTTCTATCTAGTAAATTGGTCACCATCAGTTCCAATAGAATGTAAGGCTGCTAAAGAGGTATGGACAGTTCACTCTTGTAATTACTCAAATCTGATATTTTTTGGCTATGATGCATATGCTCTTATTTCTAAAGATCAACATTCTAAATTGGACCCCAAATCCAAGAAATATAGTTTTGTTACTTATGATGATGGAATTAATGAATATATAGATTGTAGGATCCTACTAGCCATAAAATCATCATTAGCAGAGATGTAGTATTTGATAAATCTCCTCTCATAAAATTAGACATAGTTGAAGTTGAAATTAAACAAAAACAAGTACCACAATATCAAAAAAATTAGTTGGAAACTCATCCATCTACAAATCATAGGGAGAAGGAAGAAGCTTCTAAAGATAAAGAAGATGAGGATGTAGAAAACATATAGGAAAATGTGAAAATGTCACAACTAGATCTAAGGAGATCTAAACGGGTCAAAAATCCACCTAAAAGTTATGATGATTGTGTTCCATCTATTTCTTTGATTTCTAATGATGGGAAACCTAGTTGTTATCAGGAAGTAATGGATCATACTAAAAATGATTAATAGAAAATAGCAATGAAAAAAGAAATGGATTCTTTGTAGAAGAAAAAAACATAGGACCTAGTAGAACTCCTAAAGGGTAGGAAATTTTTTTGTTGCAAATGGGTCTACAAACTAAAGAAGGATTTTGATAATAAAGTTGAAAGGTACAAAGCAAGACTAGTAGTAAAAGGGTATTCTCAAAAGGAAGGTATCAATTTTCATGATTTTTTTTCATCACTAGTTGTTAAGATTGTCTCTATTCAGACTATATTAGGTCTAGTTTCTTTACTTGATCTTGAGTTAGAAAAAGTAGATGTTAAACCAACATTCTAATATGGAGATCTGGATGAGGAAATATATATGGAACAACCAAAAGGGTGTAGCATCATAAATTTTCACCACTCATAGTTTCACGCTAGGTTTGACACCATCTTTGGTGCATGTGTCTAATTATATTTGTGATGTATCCATTTTACAATTTTTTTGGAAACTTAATCAAATCCTTAATTTTTGGGATTTTATAAAGCAAAATTTTCCTCAACTCAGGAACGCAGTGCCCCTATCCTAGTATTTCATGCCCAATCTTTTAAATTTGAATGTCAACCTCAATTTGATTAATATTTCAACTTTATTTGTTGGCCTCTCATAACAATTAATTATAAATATATTTAGATTCATATATACAATCTTTTTCTCCTTCATAAGTCTAGAGAAATAACCTAGGGTAATTATTAGATAACAACAAGAGAAAAAATCTCATAAGAAAGATAAGAAAAAGAGCAAAATCATAATTTAAGTCAATTATATTTTGCAACCTATTAGAAAAATCATGTTTGAGCATTGTATGATGTTCCTTATTTATTATTATTATCATTATATATACCACACTTGTAGGATCTTTAGGATACTTCTTCATCCTCCTTGTGTGATGGGTATACATGTACCAGTCCAACAAGGATTTTAAATTTGAGTGGTAAGTTATCATTATGTTTTTATCATTTTCATTTATTGTTTTTCCTCTGATCCCCCAAGAGCACACACTCTTTATCATTTAGCATCATTGTCGCTATGAAGGTGGGAACACCAACATAGGGTTTGACTAAGGAAAGCCCCTACATGAAACAACCCTTTCCCCTATGTCTGTTTTGTAGGTTTATATGTGTGAACCCCAATCCTAGACCTACACAAACACAAAGAAAAAATACAATGTTAGTCACATATGCAAGTTAGAACTAAGATTCCCCATGCAATTCATTAGAAACATCAAAATAAGAAATAAATGAAGAATGCAATGAAAGAAGCTATTAAATCCTATTTAGATGATCCAACTCTCAATTCCATGGGGGAATTGGTGCCAATTTGATGTGGAAAATGGCCCTTTCCCAATCCCTTGTAAGCTTTGTGATGACTTTGATGAAGATTGATGCTTCCTTGGAGAAAATCCTACATCAAAGTCATTACATTTGATTGATAAAGATTGATGCTCTCAATTCAAGTAAATAATGAAGATGATGGATTTAATTACAAAGTTCTAAAATCAAGATTATAACTTTTGCATCAAGCCGGTGGATGAAATTTCGTATCCAAAAATGCAAATAAGCTCACTATTTATAACGATGAAATATAAAACGGATGAAACAAGGATGTAAAATGCTCAAACCCAATGAGTTAAAGTTCCAATTTGTCAACATGCAAATGATAGAGTTTGCTATCATTTTAATAATGCACAGCCTGAGCATAGTGGAAATTTCTAAAATTCTGCGAAACCGACATGTTGGAGGGTAAGCAAACACCTAATTCCACCAAGCCCCAAATGCACAAGGATGCATGTAAGAGGTTCAAATTCCTTGGTTGGAAGGACAAACCATTTTGGAGGGATTTTTCAAACTTGGAGGAATATTCCCCTTTGGATGCCATGTTGAAAAGTAATTAAGGGACCCTAATAAATCAAAGAAAATGATTTAGTATTAAAAAAGCTGCAAAAATTCAAAGGATTTAGATTAGACAAATTAACCGTGGATTATCAAATTTAATAGGAGATTAGCTGATGATAATTTGATTTATATTTTGGATTGATTTAAACTCAAATGAGAGGAATATGATTTTAATTTACTCAAATAAAGATTTTGATTTTATTTCTAATTAAAGTAGTGGCCGATGTGTTAGGATTAAAATTAAATAAGGCTTCTAATTTTATTTTAATTTAATAGAATGACTCTTATGGATTTAATTAAATAAAATGACCTATTTAAATTTTAAATAGAGATTAAAAGGTTAATTAAATAACATTGATTTATTCAATTAACAGAGGATGACAACTTAATTAGATAAATTTGATTTATTTAATTAAGGGAGGAAAGGTGATGAATTTAATCAAATAAAGGTCATCTGATTAAATGACCAGTAATGAAGATGATTTAGGATGAAACAATGTTAGTAATCAGGATCAAGTGTGTCAGTATATTTTCCATGTCTACAATATGCTGCTACTATGTAAAGAGGATTTGATATCTCAACTCACTTGAAGGCTCCTAAACCCTCATTCACATTTCAAGGAATCATCATAAAAAAACTAGGTAATATTGACTATCTAAGCTCAATCATACTTTGGATCCTAATTTCTATAATCAAGAACCTTCAAATAGTGCTCAGTTTGTATGGGATTTGAAACCCTAGGTTTTTGCACTTTTAGAAAGGGACACCCAATGCCCATGTTCCCACCAATTTTTCTTAGATTTTGCACTGTGTTCTCTTTTTTGCATCTCCTATTCAAATCTACTTTCTATTTTTTTCTTTGTTCTATAACTTTTTATTTTTTTGCACTTAGTCAATTTGATCATAAATCACCTAGTTCATTGCATCATCACATCATCCATTACACAACGTACACAAAAAGGGCCACAACCCTAACCAATATTTTTGGCTCTCCCTTGAGTACAACATCCAAATAACATATCTTGGTTCATTTTGGAATATTTAAGGTGAAAAAGATCATCTAGGATTTCTAGGTGAAGATTGATGCTCTTCGTTGGATCTATAAATAACAGCATATTGATGGATGAGAAAAGTTCAAAATCTGAAGATTATAACTTTGCATCAAGTTGTGGATGAAATTGTGGATCCAAAATACAAAGGAAAGCCTCTTATTTATAGATGATAATGATGGAGAATGAGGAAAAATGGATGAATGTGGGATAAAAGACCAACCAATGATAAAGTTACACTTGTCAACATGCAAATGGAGGAAGCTTGAGCACATTTTGATGAATGTGCACAATAAATGATATTAGGTGGAATTTCAAATTTGTGAAATGACATGTTGGATGGAGAAAGGAATGACTTAAATTCCACTTGGCTCAATGCACAAGGACATGTAAGAGGAAATGAATTCCTTGTTGGAAGGACAAATCCATTTGGAGGGATTTTCAAACTTGGAGGAATATTCCCTTTTTTGATGCCATGTTGAAAGTAATTAAGGGGCTCAATAAATAAAAGAAATGATTTATTGGTGCAAGTTGCAAAATCTAAAGGATTTAGATGATTAGGATTAAATTAACCAGGATTTGATTAATTTAATAGGAGATTAGTTGATGTGATAATTTGATTTATATTTTTGGATTGATTTAAATCAAAGCTGAGAGGAATATGATTTAGACTTAATTAAATAAAGATTTTGATTTATTTAATTAAAGAGGGATGATGTTAGATTAAATTAAATAAGGTTTAATTTATTTAATTTAATAGAATGACTTTAGGGATTTAATTAAATAAAATGACTTATTTAACTAAATAGAGATTAAAAGGTTAATTAAATAACATTGATTTATTCAATTAACAGAGGATGACAACTTAATTAGATAAATTTGATTTATTTAATTAAGGGAGGAAAGGTGATGAATTTAATCAAATAAAGGTCATCTAATTAAATGACCAGCAATGAAGATGATTTAGGATGAAACAATGTTAGTAATCAGGATCAAGTGTGACAGTATATTTTCCATGTCTACAATATGTTGCTACTATGTAAAGAAGATTTGATATCTCAACTCACTTGAAGGATCCTAAACCCTCATTCACATTTCAAGGAATCATCATAAAAAAACTAGGTAATATTGACTATCTAAGCTCAATCATACTTTGGATCCTAATTTCCATAATCAAGAACCTTCAAATAGTGCTCAGTTTGTATGGGATTTGAAACCCTAGGTTTTTGCACTTTTAGAAAGGGACACCTAGTGCCCATGTTCTACCAATTTTTCTCTAGATTTTTGCACCAGGTTCTTCTTTGCATCTCCTATTCAAATCTACTTTCTATTTTTTTCTTTGTTCTATAACTTTTTATTTTTTTGCACTTAGTCAATTTGATCATAAATCACCTAGTTCATTGCATCATCACATCATCCATTACACAACGCACACAAAAAGGGCCACAACCCTAACCAATATTTTTGGCTCTCCCTTGAGTACAACATCCAAATAACATATCTTGGTTCATTTTGGAATATTTAAGGTGAAAAAGATCGATTTAGATTTCTAGATCAACTGCGTGCAAATTTTTTACATCACCATTTTAGATCATACTCCACGATCCATCATCATGATTGCTTTACATATTGATGATGGATCATGGAGTATGATTTCAAATTTTGATGGAAAAAATTTGCACACAGTTGATCTAGAAATCTTGAGCACTAACTATTATGGCTGTGGAAACAAAATGTTACTAAGATCAATCTAGTTCAAGTCATTTAGGCTAGATATCACATTTTAACATTAACATTTTGGTGAAAATGACATATTTTACATTTGTATATCTTCTAATTTAATTGCATATATTATCAGATTTGATTTACTTGATTAAATCATTTTATTATTTGATTATCTTGTATACATTTGCAAATGTTGGTTTAGAAAGTAAAACATTGCAATTCTTGTTCTTTTCTATAATTGCAAAATGCAAACCTAAAAAACATTTTATTCTTTTGACATATCATCAAAATATTTGTCTTATCATCACTTTCTTTTATATTTTACTTCCTAGGAACATTTATGTGTCCTAAAACTTGTACTTGGTTTACGAGTTTCATGACTTGGTGTTCTAGATTCAACACTCCTATGAAAAGTTATCGATTTATGGCTTCTCACACTTTGAATAGATGTGATGTTGAGCCTATATTTTTTATCTCTTTCACTCAAGTAATTGTTACAACACAATAATATTTTGATCCCACTCCTACCTTTCTAGTGACCTTTGTCTCACAATCTCATCATTTTCTTTGGCTTGACCACTTTGTGGTCTTTGTTCTTGAATCCAAAATTCAGAAACTAGGCATGAAATTGGATAATCTCCAAAAATTCTTGAGTACATAGCACTTGGCTACAAAGGTTGTCTCTATCATTGAGAATATTAGGAAATTGATATTTATTGACACACAAGGTGTGGACATTCTACGTAGTCTGTCTCATATAGTGGATTCAAACATTATGATTCCAACTATCTACATAGATATTTTCAGCAATGCATCCTCTCAAATCCAAAGGGGGACATGAGTTCCAATACCCATGATGGCATATTATATTCCAATATTCACTTCTTTTGTTATAACTATTGCTACACAATCTGCTAATAATGTCAACACAAGTTTTGGAATTACATGTGGGAATCCTATAAATGACATAGATTTGTCCCACCTTCCTCCACACTCCCATTTACTTCTCAAAATTTCAATCCACCTATTTCCCAACATGTTCCATAATTCACCTACCAAAATACCAATCCACCCATAGCTATCACTAGTCCTTCACATTCAACCAATTCTCAAACCCTCACACCTACCGATCATATAATTAACTGACTTTTATAAAATTTGAGATTTTTACAAAAAAACATCCAATATGAATCAAAACCAATCCCTATCCAATCCTCCATCATACTTCACTCATAGACCATTTTGATTTTCAATCCTAAAAACTCTAATACAAAAAAATATTGAAAGACCCCATTTTGATAAGTACAATAAAAAGGGAGACCCTAATAACCATGTGTCATTTTTACCATGCTGTGGAGTGATTTCCTTTTTTAGGATGATCACTTCTCCAAGATCTTTCCTTGATCATTAAAATACATGACCATGGATTTTTTTTCATTACCTAATAATTTAATCTACTGTTTTCAAAAACATGTTAATCAATTTCTTCAACATTTCCAAGCTAATATTGAACCTCAAGTCATATTGACTAATTTGGTTCATTATAAGGAGCCAAGAAGAAAATGATTGAATTTATAGGGTGTTATCAAGCCCTCTTGTCTCAATCCCATATTCCCTTTCGAATGCTAATGTGTAATGAGTTTTCATTGAAAATAAACAACTACACATTTAGGATAAAATATTATTAATGTGATATCCTTCATTTACACATCTTTGTAGATCTCTTCATGATTACCAACTATTTTTTAGCCAATATGAGGGTCCTTCCTCATTAGATCTTATTGGTCAATTTGATATTGCTACTCTTAATTATCAATAATTTAAAAAATAAAAAAAAAAAATTATCAAGATAAATTTAACTTCTTCCAATAATATCCGAGCATAGTTTGTGGCTACAACACCTTCTAATAAAGCCCCCTATCAATTTAAACCAAATAACTGACAATCCTCAAAGTTTTTTGAATCTCTTTATTCCATCATGTTATAATTTCTTAACAATAAATTGATTCAACTTCCTCCTATTTGTCATGTAGACACAACCAAACCTTTACCTCCTTCTCTTAACCTGTAGGACTTTTGTCAATATGATAAAGCACTTGGGTATGATATTGCATGGTGCATGCATATTAAGTACCAAGAGCAAGACCTCATTGAATCTAATGATATTTAGGTGGCTAGTTTGAATGATAAAGGAAATAAATACATTGTACCTCTAAATCAAAACTTGCAAATTTACACCAACCCATTATTGAGCCATTCTACTAGTCTTGTAGAGCCATTTTTCAATTCATTGCCTACATCTATAACCTTCGATCATAAAATTAAACCATTGGATAATGTAGTTGTCATGATATATGCTCACCATTGCCAAGAAAAAGCTAATATTCTTCCCAATATCACTTTCATCCATGTTGGTGCCTCTATTCATGCACTTGATGGTCCTCTTTATATTTCAACTAGAATTAATGAAAATCCCACACACAGAGTACTCATTGATCCGATATGATTAGTCAATATAATCATGAAAGAGTTCCTCTATGTCAATGATTAGTACAATTACTCCACATATTTTCTATGACTTATAAGAGGTATTTCAACCATCTGAATTTGGATAAGTCCTATGTCAGGTGGTGTTTAGCACATCTTTGCAAACCTAGGCAGTGTTTTCCTTAGTTCGTTTAACTTTCTACTTCACCACCTAGTCTTGTATTCCTCCTTCATATATTTCACAAGTTATTTTTGCTTGGGTGTTGTTTTGTAAATATCATCGAACTTCCCATTTCTCACTTAAAGCAAGTACTATGTTAAGGTCTCTTAGACCAAGTGGTATATTGAAAGGAAAGTTGAACTTCAATAGGATTTTATAAAGTTCATCAAACTCTCCACTTCTCCACCTCTAGTTGTTCCTTTTTGAATTTTTGAAAAGCAGTTACAATAAAATAGTGATGGAAAGATGACACATGCCATATAGCAAAGAAGTGATATTAAATTTTCATCTACTTGCATGATTCTTGTGGGGTTTTGAAGAAGGTTTCAAGTCATACACAAAAATTCCCTATTGCAGTGCTGGTTTTCGAGGAGGAGACTGATGAGACATATTGGTGCAATTTTCAGCTACAAAGTCCACCATTGGAGGTATTTATGACATTTTATCCCTTTGAAATCTATCTTTTTGGGTTATTGGTCCTTTCATTGCAATTGTTTGAATTGGTTCTTGCTTGAGCCCTAAATTCATAGTCATGGCTAAGATTAAGTGCATGGGTTATGAGTATGTATCTGGGCTAACTTATGAAGGGAATGAGATTGGGGATACATGTTTAGAGCATGTGAATTTAAATGAGGAGAGATAAATTTAATAGTCCAAACCCACCACCCATCACCCAACGGGTAATTAATAGTGGGTTAGTTGAAGTTGTTCACCTCCCCATAGTAGTACATTGTCCTGAGTTTATCCTAGAATGTATCAGATATTACAACTCACAAACACAAGAAGTCAGGATAGAGGAAAACTAGTTGGTGCTAAAAATTCAGAGGGCCACCTTTGCATCATGCTTAAATCTTCCTTAAAAATATGTTTATTCATCTATTAATATGACAAATTCCCATATTGAGTTTACTACTAAGAAGGGACTCTACAAGAATGAGATGGTGAAAAATTGGTTGGAAAAACCAAAGAGGGGTAAATCTCAATTACCCTAGAAGCTACACAAAAATAATTTTGTGGAAGAAGTAGTTGATATTGTGGTACAGTTGCATAGGGTTAGGGAGAACTAGGATGTACGCAGGTTCGAAGAGTGGATGTACTTTTTCATTCAGATTATGTTATCTGGGCATCAATTCCTTGACTAGGAAGAAATTATTAGTGCACGTGTGCATAAATTGATGACTTTCTTTGCACTTAACAAGTTCTTCTATATGTCCTCATACTTGATTTTTGCCATTGCTAGTACTAGAACCTAGCCTAGATTGAGGCCAAGTGACCTTCCTCCTGAAAAGGTTCATGTTTATGAATACCTTGATAAATTACAGCTTAATAAAAGTTTCCTTCATTTCAGAAGAATAAATGATGCTTTCATTGTGAGGATTGCCAAGAAATTACAAGGGAATATTAGAATGTGACTATGACCTAAAGAAATATATTTTGTCAACTTTTATGGTAGTCACTTCATCTAGTTCCAAAGGTTTTCCTACATAAGATTCAACGGTTTTGCAGGTTTTCCTATTAAACTTTTGAAGTATCCTAAAGACAAATGGGTCATGATTGAAGTGTGCGGGTAGTTGGAAAATGTAAATAGGGTTTTTCAAGATAGGACAAGAGTGATTTTACATTTCCCTATTTGTTTCAGTCCTAATACATTTCAATCTATGTCAAATTCTTTGAATATTGGGAGGGAATTTCCCAATTATAATTTGCATTCATATGACGAGTGTTTCCCTTTTGATTTGATAGATTATGTTAAGAATAATTGAAAATTGATTCCTAACTTCTTTCATTAGCTTAACTTAGAAGACTATTGGGTGGATTGTCTTGATGAATATGAGGTTAGAAGAAGAAGTTGGATGAGATTATTTGTAGAAAAAATTATTATCTAGGGCTTGAATTGGATCTGCAAGACATTGTTGAGGATGAGTCTGATATGATAGACCCAGTTTACACTAAATTGATTGAAAATTTCCCTATCCCCACCATGGATTTGAGCATTAAACAAAATGAAATGATTGAAGTGAAGACTATCGATGTTTTAGATAGGACACATGAGTGGTTAATCAAGAAAAGGATAGAATAGTCTTGTCCTCTCACCAGGTCACAAAATTCTCAACCTTCCAAGAGTGCTACCCAACCTTCCCCAAATGTAAGAACAACTAGTACCACCTCACAATATTTACCTTTAGGGACTTGAGTAGATGGTTATGATAATCCACTTGATAAGAATATGTATCAATAGGCATGTGGAGAGGATATCCTAAACTTATCTAATCTAGAGAAGGAAAAAGGAGGTGAAGAAGAGGATCTAGAAAATATTGATATTGACTCCTCTCGTTCTTGAGGTGAGTCACCTATCAGAGAGATACAAATGCCACATAAGTCAAGGATTTCTCCATTCACATCAAATAAAACACCAATGAACACTCCTCCTACATCCAGGACATTATTTGAATCTTCAAGCTCTAAGGAAGCTAAAATGCTTGCTACATGGTTTGGCTAGAAGAAACCCTGTCCAAGAAAATAAAGGTTGTACAACTCATCTTACCAAAACAAGATATTGTAGGTCTATTCCTATAGAGTGCCTCAACTCCAAAACTAAAAAAATTGAAGACTATTGTAGGGTTGTTAGATGATGTTGAATCAGACAACCTACATTTAGAAATTGTGCATCCTTCAATAGAAAAAGGAGATCACAAAAGTGACTGCTAGTGATTTTGAGGTTAACAGGATTGATCTTGGGCCTCCTACCAAGGATGGGGATGTTCAAAATTTTCAAGTGCCTATAGTGAGGATGGTTGAATGATCAAAGAAGGATAATGAAAGTAAAGATGAATTGAAAGCATAGGTTTGAGATTTGACTAAATTCCTAAGGTTTGTCTTTGACCTTCCCCCTCGACAAATTTCCCAGGCTGACTCTTCTTCAGATCCTCTGGATATGATTGGGGAAGAAGCAATGAATAAGATGAAAAGCTACCAAACCCTAGGTAAGGCTATAGAAGTGTGGAAATTTTTTTTGATCAATAAGGGAATTTTTTTTATTAATAGGTCTACAAAGTATTTACAAGAAATGAATGCCTTAAAATCTACCCTTGGAGAGGAGATTGCTACAAATGAAAAGGAAGAAAAGAAATGTAATAATTGTTAGATTGAGTTAAAGACAATGATGAACTGGGACATAGAAAAGTTGGTGATAGAGAAAATCATACCCAACATTGCAGATTCTCGTTGCCTTGTATGGAGAAAAGGCATAGAATGAAAGTTGCAAATCATTTAGCAAGGTTTGCAAAAGCTTCAAGAAATCTTGGATGAGTGTAATTTTGTCACAGATGAGGTATAGCACACCTTAGTCATGTTGGGATTACAACAAGATAAAGGAGAAATCAATGAAGATACAAATTGCAAAGGGCTAGTAAAAACTTTAAGAAATTAGTCAAGGGAATACTTTACTCTCATTCCTTTAATGTTGATCATTTGAAAAGATTTAGTGAATTACATATTTTCTCATCCCAAGGGATTCATCTCATGAGGGCCTATGGAAAGCACATTGAAGCAATCAAAGATAGCCAGCTGACCTAGAAGGTGTCAATGACTAATGTAACCATTCCTAAACATGAGTAACTATTACATACCATGAAGGATTTCCAAGCCTTACAGAAGAGACCCATGGTGCTCCCAGAAGCAACGAATGAAGCGACATTGTCATGACTATTTAGTTGCCTTATTCTAAAATTTTTAGTTTGAATTAGTTATGGAAAAAAAGAAGTGATTAATTATCCACTTATATATATGTATCTATTTTCCAAACTAAAACTCTCTAGATTCTCTTTTGAAAAAATCAATATTATATTAGACTTAGTTGTTATTTTCTGTGAATGGAATCACTACTTGTCTTTGGAAATTTAGATTGTGAAGTTAATTTGATGTTCTTAAATCTTTGTGTTTAGGAGTATCTTAATGCTACACTTTACCTTTGTGTGAGTTATGTTGTTTTCTTCATGATAGATTTCATTTTTTAGATGATATTAGGTGTGTCATTTTAATTCTAAGTAAATTTCAATTAAAATTGGTCATTGTGCAAGTATTCTATTATCTATATCTTGCATCTGATATTAGGATTCTTCTTGATATTGGGTTTTACCTTTACTACTTTCTGATTAAAATCAAACATTGTGTTTATTTTCTATCCTTTTAATTCATTGAAAATCTTGAGAGGGGGTTGTACCTCAATAAAATTCAAAGGATATTTTCTCTTTCCAAAGGGTAAATATTCAAAGTTGTTGGTTCTTTTGGCACCTTTTTGGGCATAGGGTTACATTGTCTCAAGGTGCCCAATCTTTTAGCCAACAAGTACCAAGACAAGTATGAGTAATTATAAGACTCGGTGAGAGAGCATGATGGTTCTACTCGCCCTCTCATTAGAACCTTGACCTTTCATGTCCAAGTTGGACCAAAACTCTTAGATGAACATTCCTATTTCCATATTAATAATTCCTATCCTGGATCAATTTCATGTGAAGTTAGGTCACACATGGCTTAATTTCATGCATGTGGTCCCAAGATGCCTGAATGTTTTATTTGAAGGTGTATTAGGGAGAGATTTTCTAATTAAGTGCAAATAACATAATAACTTAAATCCCTAACAACAATAGAGAACAAAGGAAACTAGAAGCATAAGAATAGTGAAACAACATCACCTAGTCTTCAAGCCTCCATTGGTTGACCTCCATTGGCCTTCTCCATCTTGCTATCAATTATATAATTTCCCTCAGAAGTGAAGTGCAACTATAACCTATGCCAAAGACAAGCAAAATATTGAAGTAATGTGGTTGCTCAAGTACTCAAGTTCTCAAGCATGCTGAAAATAGCTCTATGTGTGTATGTATGAATGACTCTGTGTGTCTAAAATGGCTTGAGAGATAGCCTTTTAAAGAATTCCAAATTGACAATGAATGGCTAGGATTACAAGTTGGTAAAGCCCTAAGATCAACGGCTAGGATTCAATGTGATGAGGAGCATTAGGGTTAGGGAAACATTAGGTCAAAGTTAGGGAAAGCTTTGAAATGAAGGGTTGAGATTTAATTAGAGATAATCAAATCAATGGTGGAGGAAAAGAGGTAGTTGGAATAATATAAATTATTTAATTTATGGAGGAATGTTGACTTACGAATTAAATAACAGTTTAATTCATAAATGGGAATGAGACAAAAGACAATAAATAATTGTTTGAATTATTTATTTGTGGGATGAAAAGTGGGTTAAATGGATAATGTTATTTAATTGGAGGATAAATGGTAATGTTATTAAATAATTGGAGGGAATAAGGATTGATTAGTGACATACTTAAATAAATAAATGCAATTTACTTATTTGAATAATCATGGAGGAATAATTATGAAATTAGGTCATGATTAAATAATTGAATTATGAAGTGAGAAGCGTGGTCATCATAGAAAAATGGTTTGCAAGTTGAGGCCATTTTTATGTGTCTACATTTTTCCCCTCTTTGACATGATGCAATTTATCGCATTATGTCAAAGAACAAGTCAAAAATATGCCCTAGTTTGAAAGTGAGGAGAGGAAGGATGATGAGGAGGTAGCGGTATGCCCCCTTGAGAGGACAGGAAGGTTCAAAGAACATGAGTGTGCTCTCAAAAAGGATAAGAAGACAAGAGGATGAAGGAATAGAAGAAATGTTAGTGTGGAAGACATGGATGTTGGATGAAAAAGGAATACTTCAATATTTTTCCAAATAACATAATAGGCATTGCATAATCATCAATGGGTGGTAAAATGAGACAAATGGACAACAGACACCATGATATGACATAGACCAAGGTGTGCAAGGTCATCCACTTGCAAATAACAGATAGTCACAAACAAGGAATGTCCTAACGAATACTAAGGGATAAGTTGCCCCAATATTTTTGTCAAGACACACCAAAGACAACAAAAAAAGGTCATGATATGTCATCACACCTCTAAATTCTTCATGGGACATCCTCGAGGTAGCTAGTAACATGACCAAGAGATAAAACAATAAAAAGATACGATAAAATAGACCAACAAAATCAATAGCCATTCAATATGTTTGCCAATATTTGTTTATCAAAAATTGATTGCTTGATGGTTTGACAGTTTGACGATTTGATAGTCTGGTAGTTATGATGGTTTGAAAATTGGACGATGCCTATCATCAAGAAGGATACATCCTAAAAAGGAAGATGATGATTTGACAAAGCTTGTCATCAGGAAGGAGACATCCTAAAAAGGCCAACGACGATGTGATAGAGCCTATCGTCAGGAAAGACACATCCTGAAAAGGAAAACGACATTTTGACGGGGTCCAATTCCAAGAAGGACACATCTTGAAGGGGACCATAAAGTGACTAGGTTGACATTGTGTTGGAAATTTGACTGATGTTTGACTTGATGACTAACTGGACTATGTTATCTGGTGGTTCGCGATTTGAATGTCAACGTTCAAATGATTGTCTTGTGTCCAAGTGTGACTATGTATGACTTATTTGACCGACATGACGAACCATAAAGGACTGACCTAGGTGGCCTCGGGGACTCATCGACTGATGGCCTTGCCTACATCATACAATCAGAGACCTTGTATTTTAACACGACTCTTGACCTTGTTGAAATGACCAAGTGTTGAAGCATGATTTTATTTGACAACACCTAAAGGACTGACCTAATGCCTTTGGGGCACATCGATAGATGGCCTTGCCTACATCTCATCACAGAGGCAACATAGTTCGACAATGAAAAAGACTGAATTGACTAACTCAAACTCTGTTTTTGGGATTTTGAAAGTTATTTAGATGTTTTTGTTTTTTTCACATGTTTTGATTTTTTTTGGATTTCTTTAGGACATTTTTTTATTTTTAGGATTTTTATTTTTTTCAAGACTTTTTCCAATTTTTAGGTCTTTTTTCAAGATTTTTTCTAATTTTTAGGGATCTTTTTCAAGGAATTTTATGATTTTTATGGGACCATTTGCAAGACACACTGCAGTCAAGTGATAAGGGTGTTTCCCCCAGTCAGGTCTAGGACTAGCCAAGATGAAGGAGATAGAAAAGGATGTGCTTGGGATGAAAAGTGAAGGATATGCGAGACATGAGGTCAACCATTGTCAGCCATGGAAAGAAATAGCAACAATTTATGATGAATGTCGTGAGGGTGTTGGAAGATCAGACATTTATTATGGAAAAAAGGTAGATAGAGTGATAGTAGATACCAAAGCAAAGAATTTCTACACATGGTGCCTATTTGCCAGGTTTTCACCATGGTACTTATCCAAAGCACCACCGAAGTGGTTTTCATTATTGGACGAATTATTTTTCTTTACTAATTTTGATATTTTTAGATTTTTGTGGTGTCACCAAGACACCTGTTTGTTAGGTTTTCATCAGGGTGACGATTTTTTGTATTTTTCAATTTTTTTTTGTAATTTTATGGTTTTTAGGCAAGCTCTCTGATGCTATGTGTAGAACTTTTGTAGATGCAAACTATTGATAGGTTATGTCAATTTTTCCCCATCTAGAGTAGCTAACTAGTAAGTGCCAAAACCAAAAGCAACAGTGATGATGTAAGGACCCAACCAATTTGGCTCAAAATTTCCAAGCTTCTCATGGTTAGCTTGATTCCTTGGGTTTTGCATTAAGACCAAATCACTAATTTCAAACTTTTAGACCATTACTCTTTTGTTATATCTTCCGCAAAGATGATTTTGATATGCCTATAAGTGATTCAAGGCATTTTGTCTTCGCTCTTCCAACATTTCTAGCTCATGCAGTCGAGACTGTTGGTACTCTTCATCATTAATCAATCCCTTCAAGGAGACCTGTAAGGAGGGGATTTTGACCTCAATTGGAAATATAGCTTCAAATCCATAGACCAAGGTGAATGGGGTTGCACCAGTAGGTGTGCAGATGTTTGTGCAATAGGCCCATAGTGTGGGGTTGAGTTGGAGATGCCAGTCATGGCCAGTGTCATTAACAGTCCTTTTAAGAATTTTGATAATCATTTTGTTAGACGCCTCAACTTGACCATTTCCTTGGGGATAATAGGGCATGGAGAAATGGTGTTGGATATGAAAGCATTCACAAAGCTCATAGATGTCCTAATTTTTAAAGGGACAACCATTGTCTATGACGATGGATTATGGGACACCATACCGAAAAATTATGTAGTTGAGGATGAATTTGGAAATTTGCTTGCCAGTTATGTAAGTCAGGGGAACAACTTCAATCCATTTGGTTAAATATTTAGTAGCAGTAATGATGAATTTATGGCCATTGGATGAGGTAGGATGGATTTTTCCCACGAGGTTGAGTCCCCATTGTGTGAAGGGCCACAAAGAAGTGATTGGACAAAGCTCTTGTGTTGGCACATGAATCAGATTACTGTGTACTTAACATTTACGACATGTTGTCACAAATTGAAGAGAATCCTTTTCCATTGTCAGCCAGTAATACCCAAGTCTCATTATCTTCTTAGCTAAGGTTGGGCCACTCGAATGAGATCTGCATATACCCTCATGTACCTCATGTAAGGTTTTTCATGCTTTGTCAGTGTCAATACATCAAAGAAGGGTATTGTCAAAGCTACATCAGTAGAGGGTGTCACTAATGATGGTGTAACAGGAGGCTTTGCAGATCAAGGACTTGCATTGGTTGCTAGGAAGGTTTAGTGGAAGTGTCTGAGACTGGAGGTAATCATATATGTCTTGATACTAAGGTGAATTGGGACCAACAAGCTCACAAACCATTTTTTATTTAGGAATATCGTAAGCGGGAACTAATAGTTGTTCCAATAAGAACTCAAATTGTGGCATGTTGCTCAGAATGTCTAGGAGAGACCCGATCATAGCCATTGCATTTGCTACCTTGTTTTGTTCCCTAGGAACTTGCTCAAAAGAAATCATGTGGAAATATGATAGGAAGCTATCAACCATGTGTTTGTAGGGCATCAATTTTTCATCCTTGGTGTCATATTCATTATTAACCTAGTTAATGACCAACTGAGAATCACCGAAGACTAGAAGTATTTTGATTTTCCATTTGATAGCCATTTGGAGTCCTGTGACAAGTTCCTCATATTCAACAATGTTGTTTGTGCAAGGGAAGGTGATTCTAAATGACTTAGGGATAGAGTCCCCTTTTGGTGTGATGAATAATATTCCTCCTCCTAAGCCATGACCTATGTGAGATCCATCAAAATAGAGCTTCCAAGGTAATTTCAATTCTACCTACAAGATGGATTCATCTAGGAAATTGAACACTAATGGATGATCGCCTTGTATGGGAGCATTTGCGAGTTGATCTACTATAACTTTTCCTTGTATAGCCTTGAATTCCATATACTGTATGTCATACTCACTCAGTATCATTACCCATTTTTCCAAACATCCTATCAATGTTGCCTGACTAAGGAAATACTTCAATGGATCTATCTTCACCACTAAGTGTGTTTTATGATTCAACATGTAATGGCATAATTTTTGAGTAGCGAAGACAACTGCAAGACATACACATTTGATGGATGTGTAGTTGAGTTCATATCCAACCAATGTGTGACTAATGTAGTATATAGCTCTTTCTTTCTCCTCATGGTCATTTTGCACAAGCAATGCCCCTAGTGCTATGGTGGTTGCCGAAATGTATAGGATTAGAGGTTTTCCCTCAATGGGTGACATTAAGACTGGTGGTGTCAAAAGATAATCCTTGATTTTTTGAAAATCTATTTGGCACTTGTCATTCCACACAAGGGGGATGCCCTTGTGTAGGAGATGCTAGAAAGGTTGGCATTTATCAGCTAATTGTGCAATGAACTGGCGAATGGCCTATAGTCTTCCCTGTAATGTTCTTAGTTCATTTATTTCTTTTGGTGGAGGCATGTCCAATATTGCTTTAACTTTAGTGGGATCGACTTTGATACCTCGTCAAGAAACTATGTATCCCAAAAAGTTTCTCGAAGTCACCCCGAAAAAACACTTCTTTGGGTTCGAACAGACCTTGTATTCTTCCAGCCTCATGAAAGTTTTGTCCAAGACTTTGAGGTGATCTTTGTGTGTCAAGGAATTTTCTAGGAGGTCATCAACATAGTCTTCCATTAACATGTGCATGAGGTCATGGAATATCGTGGTCATGGCTTGTTGATATGTGGGTCCTGCATTCTTGAGGCCAAAAGGCATGACATTCTAGCAGTATGTTCCCCATGGGCAGGTGAATGTTGTTTTGTGCTAATCCTCAGGGGTGATACAAATCTTATTATATCCAGAGAAACCATCCATGAGGGACAACATCTCGTACTTTGCTGTTAGATCCATGATGATGTCTATGTTGGGAAGTGGAAAATCATCCTTCGGGCATGCCATGTTCAGATCATCGAAGTCTATACAGATGTGTATTTGACCATTTGGCTTAGTGATAGGAACAAGGTTTGAAATCCACTCTACATAGTCTATTGATCTTATGAATCCCGTGTCTAATAACTTCTTAAGTTCAACTTTGACTAATAGGGCAATTTGCGGGTGCATCTTACACAACTTTTTCTTGACTAGCTTGGCATCTGGAAGCAAGGGAAGATGATGCAAAACTAATTTTGGATCCAATCCTGACATGTCAGCATAAGACCATGCAAATTTAATCTTTCGTTGTGTAAAGAACTTCTAAAACTCAAGCTTTTCCTCTTCTGTCAATGATATTGCAACCAGGACCATTTTTAGATTTTTTGGTGTGCTTGTGTTGATTTCCATTGTGTCATCAATTTCCATTATTTATTTCTCTTGGTTGATGGGAAGAAATTCCAATCCTCCATCCTTGGGTGCCTCAGAGAGGTTTTCACCCTCAGATACGTCCTTTATTTTTACTCTTTTGTCATTAGAAGGTGGCTTGCAGTTTTCACCTAAAGACATATTCTTTTTTGTTTTATGTTTACTATTTTTGTGACTGGAGGATTGCACAGTCTCCCTAAAATATGTTGCACAATCAAGATCTATTGTGAACTTAGCCTTATGGTCCCTGCTTGGTATCCCTTCACAGAGTCCCATGAATTCTGCAATGGCTTCGTTGTTCTAAAAGATGTCCATAATGGGTGGGCCTTATTGATCCTAGTCAATGAGTTGTGGGTATATGAGGGAGATACCATCATCAGTATTGGAAAATGGTGGGGACAAGGTGAAAAGCATGCAAATGGAGGCTGAAAGTTTAAAGATGGAATTTCCATCCTCAAATTCCCAGTCGAATTCCATACAATTTCCATCTTCATTGGATTTAGACGAATTGGACTTGTGGTCGAAATAAGGGACAAATGGGGTGGAATCAGGATCAATATGCTTAGATGGTGGCTCAGAATCTTGATCAATAGGTTTAGATGATGGTTTAGAATTATGGCCAATAGGTTCAAAGGATGATTTAGGTTTATCATTCCCACGAGGCCATAATACTCTGACCCATTCTTCTCTTTCCTTTGGGACTTTAGGGGTGTCATTAGAAAGATCCTGTGATTGACCAAGCTTAATTTTTTTTTTGAATCTTTCCTCAAAGGAGGGTTCTCTGGGTTCTAGGAACATTTCGTTAAGGTCATAATTTCTCAAGGATTTCTCAAAACCAAATTCCCACTTGTGAGAGTTAGAATCAGTGAGGGAATCTTCGATTATCTCGACATGCTTAGAAATATTCACCCTCTCACTGAAAAGTACATGGGTACCTTGATCGTCAGTTTCGATTAGCTCAAACCCTAACCCCATATATTTTGGTCTTCCAGAAGGCATTATAAGTTCCCACCTTCCAGTTTTATTTTTACCAAGGCCACTAGTTCCATCATATCCTTTTTCCTTCATTATTTCATAGCTTTTGCATAAATCTGTACTAGTAATGGGGGTGGATCTTGTGGACATTTGTAAATCCAACCTGATATGTCTTCAATGTCATCTTTGTTCAGTTCTCCCCATTTTGTGAAGGTCATTGTTGGGGGAACCTTAAAAATCTCTTTAAGCTCTATTTTGAAACAAGGTCAACCATAAAATTTGGGAGACGGGTATTTTAGTGATGCAATTGGCCGTGTTCAACTTGTACTCTCCACACACTTGGTCCTGGATCTTGGCAGTAGGATCAAAATGTGGGTTGATGGTGGAAGATGGTATGGTGGAGGTCAAGAGAGTGGATGTGGATGGTTTAGCAAGTGTGGATGGATTAATGTATTTGGAAGCGGTGGATGTTGAGGCTTCTCAATTGATTGGCACTTGGAAATACCTCTCAAATTGGTGCAGTATTGGAAAGGGTCAGGATCTCCTAGTATGGTGATTTTAGTGCCATCAAAAGGAAACTTCAAGCATTAGTGGTAAGTGGATGGGTCTGCCTTCAAGGCATGGATCCAAGTTCAACCAAGCAATATGTTGTAAGGTAGTTCAAGATCCAGGACCTGACATGTATCTACAATGATCAACCCCACATGAATGGGAAGTGTGATAATGCCCTTTGAAGATTGTTCCTCCTCATCATATGCCTTTATAACAATACTTTGGGTTGCATCCACTCAAGCATCATACAAGCCTAAGGAATTGACCAATTTTAGAGAGTAGATATTCAATCTTGCTCTGCCATCTACCAAGACTTGTCTAACTTTATGTTTATGGACGAAAACCTCAATATGGAGGGTATCATTGTGAGATGATTTGGGTGAGGAATAGTCTAGGTCTAAAAATGTGATGTGATGGGGGGTAGTCAAATATCTGACCATGGCCTCGAAGTGATTGACATCAATGTGATTTGGTACAAAAGACTCTTGCAAGACTTTTCCAAGTATGGCTTTGTGTACAGGCGAGATGCAGAGTAGCTCGAGTATGGAGATTTGGGTGGGCATTTTTTCCACTTGTTTAATGAGATTAAATTGGCCTTTGGGTTGGGACTGTTTAGTAGAGGGACTGACTATTGTGATCTTGGGATATCTAGGAGGAGGTCCAGCTATTGTGACTTTACCCTGATGGGTGGTAACATTACACTCCAGCATCTTCTTAATGGTGATGGTATTAGACATGTTCGTAAGTCACTCAGAGGTGGTTAATGATGGGTCCATTGGAATAGTCAAAGGCTGTGCAAGTGTAATTGGCTCGATTGTTATAATTCTTTGGCCCTGATGTAGAGGGGTTGCTTGAACCATGGTCCTATAGTGGGTTTGTATGAATTGTATGGTCTGCATTTGAAGGAAATTGTTGGTCGTCTACTTCAGTGGCATGACTTTTGATAAGGTCTTGTATAAGATTTCTTAATTATCAACAGTAAGAAGTTTTATGCCATTTTATCTGATGATAATCACAAAATACATTTTCATCCCACCATGATGGCTTGAACTTCCCAGGGTCATAGGGTTTAGGGTCATGTAATGTGATGATGTTGTTTTGAAGGAGATTCTTGAGGACAACCTCAACTGGTTCACTCAAGGGGGTGTATGTGTGTCTCTTTGTAAATTGTCTAGTTTGACAAGGTTTCCCTTGGTCTGGTTTGAAAGGATTATTTTGGATGGCATGTGCAGTGGGTGTTGGTGTGGTCAATGGTGCATTTTGGGATGGAATTCCTCTAAGGGTGATCGTAGGACCTGTACCATTTACTACTTTTGTGTCAACAACTCCATCATTAGTGATATGTTTATTTTTGACCCAGTATTTTTTTTTGTCATTGGGAGAATTTGGGTTTGTTTTTTTGTTTACATATTTAAGTTCTTTGACAATTAGGGATTTTTCGAGTTGAACTCCTTTTTTGAGAAGGTCAGTGAAAGTGTTGCAACAATGGACTTGTAAACCGTATCTCAGTGGTCCAAGAAGATTTTTCACAACATGGTTACCTTTTCCTTTTCTGGTATTTCCATAGGACATCGACTTGCTAAAGTTCTCCATCTTTGGAAAAATGGAATAAATGTCTTGCCTATTTCTTCTTGAGTATTTATACATAATGAGGCAATGCCAATGTCTGTGTCAATGTTATAGGCATAATTGTCGACAAACTTATTGGCTAATTCATCCCACAATTTTATTCCTTTAGGTAACTGTGCGAACCATTCAAGTGTGTGACCTGTAAGACTCCTAGGAAAGAGTCTCATTAGATAAGTATGTTCATAGGAAACGTCCATGCAGTGGGTTATGAATTCTCTTATGTGTTCGATGGGATTAGTTTTGCCTTTGTATTTAGAAAAGTTTGGCACCACATATCTTGGTGGGAATGGTGACATGTACAATTTTGTGTCAAATGGATACAGACATAGGTCATATGATGTTTGGGCCTTTATTTTGGACATTTGTAGGTTTTCCACTTGTTTATGCAAAGTTACAAGTTGAGATGTGAGTGCACATGCTAGTGATAGGTATCCCATGCATTCCCACTTGTTGTGAGGGGGTGTTCTGATTTGGGATATATTATTGTTGAGACATGTGTGGCACATTTGGATTTTGTTAATATTTGGTTTTTTGCATGGGAATGTGTTGTTGTTGTATATGGATGTGAGTGCCAGTGGTGTTCGTTTGTAGTTGTGGAATTTTTTGACCTGAAATGTTTTGATGCCCAAATGTACTCATGTATTGCAGTATTTGATTGCCTTGTCTGAATTGATAAATTTGGACATGTGGAATGTTTGTGTTTTTCCTATGGGGAATATGGGTGTTGGTATTGATATGTGATCAAGTTTGAATGTTTGGTTGGGGTCCTTGAAGAGTGAACTGTCTCTTGTTCCTTCCAAGGGGGTGTAATGAATTTGTTCCCATGGAATTAGTTGAGGATCCAATCAAAGGATTTGACAATGTTGTTCCCATGGTGCTAGATGAAGATCCAAATATGAGGTTTGAGGTATTGGTCCCCATTGTGCTAGTTGAAGTCCCAAAGGTAGCTCCCATAGTTTGTGATGGAATTGTGGATATTTTTTGTGGAATTGAATGTGATGTGGTGTTGGATAGGGTTGATGTTCCCCCAATGGTTGTTGTGTTGAACACATTTGAAGTGTTTTGAGTGGTGGTGGTAGTTCCAATGGGAATAGTGTTAATGGTGTTCATGGTACTTTGCGTGGTGTTTCCAATGGGGGTGTTGTTTTCATTCTACTATGGTGTGGATAGGGGTTGACTTGTTTGAGTGGTATGGTTGGGATATGTTGCTCTTAAGTTGTTAATGCCAAACCCTCATGGCAACCTAGATTCTTGGTCTAGAAGCATGGCTAGGTATCTGTTTGAGTCTTGGAGGATGAATTCTTCCACAAAGGAAGCCACGTCAAGGTTTTGTGCAGCTGCTTCTAAGTCTTCCACAAATACTTGTCCATTTTTTGTTTCTTCCTATGAAAGGTTCAAGTGGGTTATGTGAGGAAGATGGCATGTTCATGTCACTAAAGGGGTTGACGAAAGGTGCCCCCATGTTTGTGTTTGAGTTCATGTCATATGAAAAGTTATAAGGATTATTGCCTTGTCCAAAAAGGTCCATTTGTTTCCTTTTTCTTTGTAGTTTTGTTTCAACCATATAAGTCTTTCTCAAATGGTGGAGGATGGAGGATGATCAAACCTATGTATGAAAATGATATGACATGATCTTTTTTGGATTTTTATAATAAGGAATTGAATAAGGACAATGCAACCATGTTTTTGGTGTTTTTAAAGTAAGGAATGCAATAATGATGATGTTGTCTAAGGGGAATGTCAAATGTAATGGGGATAATGAGGACTAAAATGAGGGGTGTAAGACTAAAGTGTTCCAGTGTAAATGTAAGGAGCTCTAAGGTGCACTCAATGTTGGTAGACTTTTCAGAAAGGTTTTCTAACCATTCAAGGTTTGGACCATGCCTCAATTTCAATTGACAAGGGACTATTTGTTGGACTAAGGAAAATGATAAGATGACATGGTGAGGTTCTAAACTAGACTTATGAGTTGCAATTATCTCACAAAAGGATAAAGACTAAAAAGGTGATTTTGACAAAGTCCAAAGATGATCTAATTTTGAAGGCAAAGGTTTAACCAAGAATGAAAAGTTTACCTATTCAAAAATTTGCAAAATGAGGACTTATGAGTTTATTTGTGCTAAAAAATGATGGTGAATCGTAAGGTGCAACTAAAAATTTCAATGGTATACCTATGGAAAACTAAATGCAAACTAAAAATGCAAGGGTGGAGGATTTGAGCAATTGCGGTTTATTAAGGCGATTGTGTTGCATAGAGTCTCAGATGCAGTTCAAAATGCCAAATGCATTGAAAAAGATAGCAAATGCGGTGCAACACAACACTATTTCAAGTTTCAAATGCATTTTAACAGAGTAGATATGTTGCACAGAGTCGTGGGTGCATTGCAATTTTAGACAGTGTCTAGTTTTTTGCAAATTTTGGCCAATTTTTGAACTTTTTTTAGTCTGAATGTGTTTTTCTAGATTTGTGAAGTATGTTTATTTGTTCATTGTTTAAGAAAACACTTTGAAAACACAAATTTTTGTCTTTGAATGTTTTAAAAACAACCACAATGAAGACAAGCACAATCCTAGGGTTGGTAAGGACTATATTCTCTAGATTCCACGTGGGTCTCCCCAACCGCACTTATTCTTAGCGGGTGATTTAGAAGCTTGGCCACACAGGCTCCCTCTTACATTGCACTCACTTCTTGATTCAACCAAGCTTCAAGCCCCCATAAATATCCCATGGCAAGCTCTTCATCTCTACTAAGAACTGTAGGAATGTGGATTCCTTGGCAATGACCGTTGCTGCACTAGTGAATAGATAGGGTTTTTGGCTTCTACACAAAAAGTTTTTAGTTCAGGCACCCATTCAAGCGGCCACACATGAGGAAATATTAGCTTTGATAAGGAGGAATCCTAGCCTACAGAGGTTATGCTCCATAGGGTTTATGGGGATTCACTTGTTTGTGTGACATATCCGCACTCGTAATTCTAAGTTTTCCATTAGGATTCACATTGGTATACCGGTCGGGAGTAACTTGGCTAAAGAGCTTTGTTGCCAATTTGAGTCGCCTTGGGGTGAGTACTTTTTCCCACCAAGGAAGTCCCAATTCCTAGAGTCAATAACCATTTCTCTTGCACCCAAGATTGCACAAGTGCGCAAGGGGAGATGATATTTCTATTATTGAATCGGGGTTACACAAATTTTTGAAAATAAAGTTCATTTTAGAGCCCAAATTGAAATGTGTGGGTGGTTATACAAAATGTCTAAAGGTGTTTCTGATTCTCAAGATCACCAAATGGCATGAGAGAAAAGCATACGCACCTAGAAACAAAATGCAAACCACAAGACAATGCAAGCATTTGTAAATTTTAAACATGTTTATGATGTTAAATCAAGCATTCAAGTTCTTTTTTAGGCTCACTAATCATTCTATGTGAAAAAGACACTCAAGATAAAACAAAACTGAAGTAAGAGCCCTACAAAGCACGATTAGTAGTTTTGAGCCTCCAATCTTTGACAAGCGATAGTTAACGTTGCAAATCTTGAATTGTGGACATTCAAACTAGCAAAAAGGTCAAAGATTAACCAGAAAATCAAAATTAAACTAGAAAGAAAAAAATAACATTAATCTAGCTAATAAAAACAAACAAAATTAATCTAATCTAAAAAATTAAATATAATGAGAATCTAATTTATTCTTTTTAAATCTAAATTAATTAATTTAAAAATCTAAAAAAAAATTAATAATCTAATCTGACAAAAAATAACATTTAATCTAAATTAATAAAAACTGAGATTTAATCTAAGTTATCAAAATTACTAAATTAAATTACAAAATTAAATCTAATCTACATTTACATTTAAACTTACTAAATTAATTAATCTAAAGATGTAAAAAAAACAAAATCTAAAAATAATCTAATCTAACTAAAGGAAAAATCTAAATTAAAATCTAGATTAAAATCTAATTTAAATCTACTAAAAATTGAATGTAAATCTAATCTAATTAAAAAGAAAGAAAAGAATTAAAATGTAAATTTAAAAGGTAAATTAAAAATGGAAAAATTGAAAAATTGAAAATCTAAACTTTAAAAAAATAAATTAAAATCTAATTAAGAACAATCTAAAATCTAAACTAATTTAAAATCTCAAAATTTTAAAATCTAATTAAAGATATAAAATCTAAAAATTTAAAACTAAAAAAAACTAATCTAAATTTAAAACTAAACCAATTTAAATTAAACTAAAAACTAAAATTACATTAAAGTAAAACTAAAACTAAATTACATTACATTAAAACTAAAAGTGAATTTAAATTAAAACTAAAAACTAAAAATTAAAAATTAAAATTACATTAAGTAAAACTAAAAGTAAAAATTACATTACATAAAAACTAAAAAGTAAAGGCTAAAATTAAAATCTGAAAAAAAAAACCACTCCTTGGGCAGCCGGCTTTGCTGAAGATAGAGTTGTAAGTTGACTGAGACCTTCGATGGATGTTGCCAAAATTTTAAGAGGGAAGTAAAACATGAGGAGCAACCAATTACCAACCGAGGTGTGTGCCAAGCAATGCCATAATTAATGAATGATCTTTCAGCCAATTGCCAGCTACCTCTCATACACATGGATTTGATGAGACAAAGATAGAGCTACAGAAGTCCACTAGGCTCAGTTTACAGCAGGCATAAATATCTTTTGTCAAAGATGGCATTAAAGAGAGAAGTTTCTCCCAACTATATGCACTACCGTGACTCCCCAATAATCAAACAAAGCAATGAAGATGGAACCTTCTATAGCCAGCTACAAATATTCTATTCATGCATGTGCTTTTGAATATGTAGCCTTCAGGCTGTAAAGATGCACTCCTGTGTTCAACCAACTCTGGTGTAAAATTAAACCAAGTTAGATTCAAGAATTAATGTCAAGATATCCCCCTCATTATCAATCATATATAGTAGCTGAACCAAATCCTCACAAGAAATATTAAAAAGAAATTAAATAAAATGAATTGACTAGAGCTTTTGTCAAACTCAAGCAATAGAAATTGAAATTTCTCCCAACGGTGCCCATTAAATAAAACATTTAAAATAGAAGCGTTTGTCGTCGTCCTCCAGTCTTCTTTTTCACGTGCTTTTGGCTATGTTGTCTTCAGGCTATAAAGATGCACTCCAGAGTTTCAACATGAATTGCTCTTGTATCAATGTATTCTAAGTGTGGAAAAATGGAAGTGGCAAAAAATGTTTTTGAAATTTTTTTTGGCTAATAATTGCATGTTATGCCAAATAGAATACAACAGTGAGGCCTTGATGTTGGTTTCTCAAATGTAGCTCTCATGTGAGGCAAGTGTATCCATAATTATCTCATTGGAAGTGGAATTGAATTAGATTTTAATGTCCATGATGCTTTGGTAACAATGTATGCAAAGTGTGGGACAATCAAGACTGCACACTAGTTGTTTGATAGAATACCAAAAAAAAGAAAAGAAAAGAAAGATATAGTCTCATTGAATGCAATGATTTCAGCTTATGCTTCTGCTAGATATAACAGTGAATCCTACAACTGTTTAAATCAAGAGTCGTCAAGAGGATGTGATTAACTACAAGTAAATGTGCAATGATTAATCTCTGGTATATTTAGAAGACAAAACAACAGTCATGAGCAACAACATGATGAATCACTAAGCATAAATTATGATTATAAAGATAGACAAATCATGAACTCTTTGATAATAGTCAACGCCCTTATAGTCTAGATCGGTATAGATCAGTAGATGTGTACCTATGCTTCTATAGCAACAATTCCAATGCATATGTTAGCAAGAAACTTGATATAAAATAATGCTTCATTTATTCAAATATTCCATTAAGCTTGTCAACCAAAGCAACTGCCAAAACCAATGATAACTAGTAGCATCGTAACACTTGCTATCAGTAAATAAGAATGTCGGGTTCACCAAATGTAGTTAGGAAAATTTTCAGCTTAAGTGCAAATAACACAATAACTTAAATCCCTAACGACAATAGAGCACAAAGGAAACTAGAAGCATAAGAATAGTGAAACAACATCACCTAGTCTTTAAGCCTCCATTAGTTGACATCCATTGGCCATCTCCATCTTGCTACCAATTGTATAATTTCCCTCAAATTGAAGTGCAACTATAACCTATGCCAAAGACAAGCAAAATATTGAAGTAATGTGGTTTCTCAAGTACTCAAGTTCTCAAGCATGCTGAAAATAGCTCTATGTGTGTATGTATGAATGACTCTGTGTGTCTAAAATGGCTTGAGAGATAGCCTTTTAAAGAATTCCAAATTGACAATGAATGGCCAAGATTACAAGTTGGTAAATCCCTAAGATCAATGGCTAGGATTCAATGTGATGAGGAGCATTAGGGTTAGGGAAACATTAGGTCAAAGTTAGGGAAAGCTTTGAAATGAAGGGTTGAGATTTAATTAGAGATAATCAAATCAATGGTGGAGGAAAAGAGGTAGTTGGAATAATAGAAATTATTTAATTTATGGAGGAATGTTGACTTATGAATTAAATAACAGTTTAATTCATAAATGGGAATGAGACAAAAGACAATAAATAATTGTTTGAATTATTTATTTGTGGGATGAAAAGTGGGTTAAATGGATAATGTTATTTAATTGAAGGATAAATGGTAATGTTATTAAATAATTGGAGGGAATAAGGATTGATTAGTGACATACTTAAATAAATAAATGTAATTTACTTATTTGAGTAATCATGGAGGAATAATTATGACATTAGGTCATGATTAAATAATTGAATTATGTGAGCGAGAAGCGTGGTCGTCATAGAAAAATGGTTTGCAAGTCGAGGCCATTTTTATGTGTCTACAGAAGGATAAGTACAAACTATACATCATAATGGGTTTAGGCCCTTGTCTCTTCATGGGAAATTTTCACTTGATTACTTGGCCACAACTAGACCAACCTATTCAACCTCGTGATGATGTTATTTTTTATTTCTTATCAAAAGTTCAAAGTTAGCCACATTTCTCAACTATCTATCAACAACACCTCATCCACTATTCTAGTTGCTACCCTTTAGATTTCTCAATCTTCTATGACTATGACATATGTTCCTCCTATCCCATGGGTAGTGAAAAAATCATAGCCTGAACTGAGAATCCTTCCCCAAACCCAAGCATCTCGTGTCTATGTTGCAATTCCACCTCTACCATCCTATCTAGGACCACGGGGAAAACAACCAGCACAACCTAGACCTCCCCACAAATCTAGGATTACTTTTGTTCCTCATGTCTCTTTGAATTCTAGAGCAAGGAAATCCAGTGTACAAAACCATCCTCCTCATGTTGTCTCCCAACCTTCGATGGTTCCTTTTGTTCATCCTACAAAGGAATAAAAGGAACTAATGTTGGGAAACACCCTAGTTCCCCGTACACAAGCTCTAACTTGTACACGACAAAATAAAAATGCAAAATAATGTATGAGATGACATTGTGCTATAGCTTTCCAACTTGCTACAGAAGGTGAATATTTACCTAATGGTCCTTCTAGCATGAAACTACATGATGATGCTCCTCTTCTTCACCCATCTTCATCATACTTTGACTCCACTTTACCCTTATTTCCAAAAAATGAGCATGCACCTGACCTCTCTCAACCAAACCAAAAGCTAAAAAAGTTTTCCACCTTCACCACTTTCGATTCCACGAGATTCTTCCACCCCTCCTATCAAATATCCTTCTTCTCCTATGATTGATAGTGCTCACAACCATACTGGTAGCACTACCATATCACCCATTGTGGTATATTTTGACATTGATTTGAATGATAACATGGATGAACCATTGGAAAATATTAAATAGTTATCTTTGATTTTTACATAATCAATGAACTTAGCTTCTAGGGGCATGTGTCATGATTCTTCTCTAGTCAGTGACACCACTTGTTGAACCAGACACTTCTCCTTGTACTAAACTTGTTGTATTGCCTCTAGAATATTTCACACAATCTGTATATAATGAGAAAGATTGGAATGTGTACAATTGTCTATAGATCAACTCGTAAGAGAAATACCCTTTGTATTTGTGTTTTGTTTGTATGTATTGTTACCCCTGTAATGTGCTTCTTGGTGTCTATTTATGTTTATTAGTTCTCTTTGTATGACCCTTGATGCTCTTGTTAACACAGTGATACAAAGAGAATGAGTTTGTTATGACATTCCTCTATATGTATCTCCATTCTTCTATTTATCATGAATGCACTTTTATGCCTTTTGGGGATGATGCAAAGCATTGAGACATTTAGGTCTCTTCCATGTTGAACCATTTTTTTTTATTTTTTTCATTTGACCTTCATTATTTGTACTCGTAGTTCCATTACATTTGGGTAATGAGGACATTCAAAATTATCATTCCAATACACTTTATTTATCATACCAACCCCAAGTCTTTGGATCTCTCATGTGTTATTTTATGATATTGATTGTTATCTAGATAGAATTTCTTTGAATTTTTTGTCTTGGGGGAAACACCTTGGCATGGTGTAGCTTTTGGAAACATATCATCTACATATGGTTTATACAAAGCTCTCATTCTTTTTTTGAATATATCACTCTTTCTACCTTAAATGCAATTGCTCCCAATTGGCATTAGAAATTACTTTAAGGTGGAGGCATATCACCTATCCATCTATGCATCCACACATGTACCATCTACCATTTACACTTCTTGAGCTTTGATTTATTGATGTTTATCCTCTGTGTTGATTTTTTCATAACACTCTCTAAAGTGTGATTATCAATTCATTCAAGTGGCCTTATCCATTTATGCACGAAACTTATTCTATTGGGGAAGTGGTGTCACATTTATGTGGAATGGAAACCCTTTCCCAATCCCTTGGATAATGAGCTCGTTTCAATCAATTTTATTGAAGAAAACCAATGAAACCATTGATAGATGTGTATGAAAACATGATTTAAAGATAAATGAACATGATGCAAGCTCCAAAAGATTAAAATCATAATTAAAAAAAAGCTAAATGCATGCATCTATGTTATCATGAAAGCCATTAATAGAAGCTAAGCTAATATGCATGTAAATAAAGCTAAAATAGTGTTAAATGTGAGTGCAAGTGCAAATGATTTTAACATCATAAGTTTTTTTGTTAAAATATGGATCCATTTGTCTCCAAATAGTGCTTTATTTATGGGAAAGCAAATGAAAAATTAAGGGAAAAGATTGATAAAGCTAATCAATTGTCAAAAAGGAAAGAATATGGAGGCATGTATTATGGATTCTCATCAAGGGTTGAAAATGCAAGTTGATATTTAATCAAGGGCTTACATTCATCCAAATAAACACACTTTCAAAACTTGCACAAGAAGTCTTGTAAGTTAACTTGCACATGAAGTCTTTTAAGAATATTCCCTTTTTTTCCAAATGAGTGAGAAAAGAGAATATTCTTTGGAATATTCTCATGGGTGAGGGAAATAGATATTTAGCAAATTAAAACAAAGTTTAATTGTGCAAAAGGGGAAGGAATATTCCTTTTGGAAGAATGTGCAAAGGATGAATATTCCCTTGGAATATTCCTTTGCAAGTGGGGGGAATTAGATTTATTAGTAATTGATAATTAGAACAATGTTAATTATGCAATTTTTAGAAGAATTACATGGTATTCATTAAATAAAGTGATTTAATGAAAAGGGGAAAATTTGATGACATTTGATTAAATAACTTGGGGTTATTTAATGAAATAAGAGGACTTTAGGGACTAAATTAAATAATTTTATTTATTCAATTTAATATGGCGAAATGTTAGCATGAAAGGGGATAAATTAACCTAACTAGGTCAATTAGATTAATAAATGAAAATGAGGCAATTAATTAAATAGCTAGGCTAATTTAATCAATTAAGCAAAAAGAGGATGGCTTTTAGGAAAAAATGATGTTAGTTAGCCAATGTGATCCATCGAAACATTTGTAAGTGTCTACATTTTTCCCCTCTTTGAAGCAATGCACTCATTGCATTGGTTCAAAGACATGCTAATTTTGATGTTGATTTTGATATTGATGATGATGAAAAAATGGATATCGATGATCTCTTTGAGATGTTGATAGCCAAGCTAAATTTAATTGATCTAATTGATTGATTGATAACATTGTTGAGGATTCACAACAATGCAAGGATTGTGTTGAATAACATGAGGATTGGTAGAGAAAGATATATCCCAATGATGATTGATTTGATAATTTGATCAAGATTTGCTAGAAAGGCTAGGAACAAAGCCCACTAGATGATTTGATATTGATATGACTGAAAGATGGTTGGTTTCCCCCTTGAGAGATTGATCAGGGAATAAAGTGTTCTGATTGGGCTCACGATAGGTGAAAATCAGACTTATGCTTGAGATGCTTGAGATTTCAAGTTGCTTTTGAATCAAAGAGTTGCAACTTTTCAGATTGTTGAGTTGGAAATGATATAGATGCCCCACTATGCCCCAGTGGAAGAGGGATTATTGGTGTGCTAGCTCAAATATTGATGTAGACATATTTTAGAATGTATAGATAGTCATTACCTATGGGTAGCCTCATGTATATTTTGATATATCACATATTTGATACTTGGATAGAATTGTTAGTAAAGATAGAAGAATAAGAAGAATAAGATGAATGGATTGACCATTGACTTTGAGATTGATTCAAAAAGTCCAAAAATTCCATGATCCACTAAGACTTTATTAGAGATGGTAATGAGAGAAGCATGATGATGATGATTTGCTCATATCTTGGGATTGGGATTTTCTGTCATTCCTTATTTTTGATATAACACATAGACATGATGCATCAAGGAATTGAGAACCAGGATGGTGTTGTATCTAGTGTAATGGACTTTGACTCTGCAAATAGATAGAATAGTTCTTGTTCACAACTTGAAATACAAAAACCTCGTTGGAATGTAAGTTAGAAGCTTTAGAATATATCAAACCAAAGCATATGCAATAGTCAACAATGTACTCCAAACAACTTTCCTACACACAACTAAGCAAGTATGTGACAAGATTATTTTACAAGAATACGCACAAGTACAACAAACAAAATATAATGATTGATTCCTCATTCCTTTCTCTCTAAATTTTTTTGATAGACATTATTAAGAGGTCCTCATAATGGGTCATTAAGATAAATCATAAGAAAAGATCAGAGAAAAATAGTCAGTGTTATCCATATCTCTTGCTATTTTAATATAGCTAAGGTGATTTCTAATACTGATGCCCATCGTAGGAAGGATTCATCCTAGGAAATGTTGATCAAATGTTTTGATTAGGATGAGGTGTTTGATAAATCATTGATACAAACTTCACTAACTCATTTACCTATGATCTAGACTTTAGATTTTGACACTTAGGTTCTCACTTTACAACTTGCGATACTTGCTTTCTATTTGTTTTGCCAAAGGTTGAAGGTGATGCTCGATTTATTATGGATGGAGGTTTATTGTGAGTGAATGCGAAATGGGATGGATGGTTTTGGATTTTCTAGAATATTTCAATGTTTTTGGTATTTTGAAAATGTGTTTGAGGTCGGTTTTGATCTTTTTGAAAGTCTATGTGGATGTTTTGGTTTTTTATTATTTTGAGGTTGTTTAGGGTTTTCCAAGGTTTTCCAATATATATATTTTTTTTTAAGATTTTCAAATATTTTTGGTATTTTTTGAGATTTTGAATGTTTAAGGTTTTTTTGATATTTGGATGTTTTGGGATTTTTTGAGTTTCAACCAAGAACCTAACCTAAAAGACCTATCCTAGGGGCCTCGGGGGCTGATCAAAGATAATCCTTGCCTACATTATACATGCATAGACCACATAGTTCAACTGACTCAACTTATTGATGATGAGATATAACCAATTGATGGAATGCTAGTTTATTATGATGGACTCCTAAAGACTGATCTAGGGTGTCTCATGGGCACATCAATGATGGCCTTGCGCATGTTCAAGCTTAGAGACCCATAGTTCGACAAGGTTCTATTTTGGATTTTTCATGTTTGACCTTTTTAGGGGTTTTGATGGGTTTTGGATGTTTTGGGGTTTTGACTTTACAATTTTATGAATGTTTTTAGATTTTAGCTATACAGGATTTTGATGTTTTTCGATTTTCTTATTTTGCAAGTGTTTTTGGATTTTCAATGGAATTTTATGAATATTTTTTTGATTTTCGAGAGATTTAGAGGTAAACGATACCTAGATCACAATGTCAATGTCAAATTGTGAGATAAAAGACATGGATCAAGAGTTATTTGAAAATAAGAGTGCAATCACCTGCCCCCAGTGTCTAGCAATTCTTCATAATGCAATGGATAACCAAGATAGGTAATGTATATGCAAAGAGTTTGATAGAGTTTTATCATTCTTGATATGGGCTATGTGACTTCTTGAGATAAAATGGTAAAGAGCTTGTCAAAATTTTTCCATGAGTAGAGTTGAAGTATACGTCGAATCTTTGTCAAGATCAAGATAAAGTGGAATATCTAGATAAATCTGGATTGGATGAATGGAGGGAACATTGGATTTATCATGACAAGGATAAGATGCTTCTGTCTGAGAAGGATTGAATATCAACACTCAATTCTACTCATGACACCTGTTTTCCAGGTTTTCATCATAGTACTTGCCCAAAGCGCCACCAAAGTGGTTTTTAGTAGAGGATGATTTTTATTTTTGCTATTTTTTTTTTTTTTTTTAAATTTTAAATTTTTTTGGAAGTTTTACCCTCATGATTAACCACCTAGTGGAACTAATGGAGAGGCCAATGTTATAATGTATCAACAATATCCTACTTGAAGAAGTTTCTTTGCTAAGATATGAGCACTTGAATGCAACCTTGAAGAACTTTGATTGTCCTTGTTGTTACCAGAATTAACCTTGTCTATGTGCACACATCGCGATATGGTACCTTCATAATCCTTATGATGAAGGGTAGCTTTCATTACACGATCAATGTGAGAATTTGATATCATGAATGGAGTGTATGGTGTCATGTATAAAGGAATATGAAATGGATTGGTCGATGGTTTGGAACCTTTGACTCTCCAAACTTGGGAAGATGAGTAATAATGGGTGGCAACAGAGGTTTTTGTGGAATTAGGACCAACCACTAGATATACATTGTTCCTTGCTTGAGAAGCTTGATTTTGTATTTGAGGACTCTTTTCATGGATACACTTCCCTTTTTTATTTTTCCCCAAAGTTTCTTTGACTAATGGAGTTTGAGAGGGATGATTTCCTTTATTTTGCTTTGATATCCATTTGTAATTGATGTGTCCTTTTTGCTTTGTTGCTTCATTTTCTTTGATGATCTTTTCCTTGCTTAGATAGGATTTCTTCTTTTTACATTGGTCCCAATTTGTGTATGAGATGATGGGTGAATGCCAACTCATGATATGACTAGTTGTAGCATTGACAGTATTTTCATCATAAGGATTATTTTTTCCCCATATGTTGATGATTGTTGTAGACAAGATTACCCTTGGCATTGTGAAGTTATTATCAATGCCTAATCCTTTTCCTTGATAATGTATCCTCTAATCCATAGCCATTGAATATGACTTTTCATGAACACATGATATTGGTATGGGTTCCTACTATTTAGGAATTTGAATTGTTTTCTATGATTATATGACATTGTTATTTGTTAATACTACTTTAAAAGATGTTGATGCTGACTCAAAAGATGTTGATGATGCACAATCACTGTTGGAATCAATAATCTCAATTGATGCTTTCTCTTGTGTAGAAATATCAAGAGTGGGAGACTCTTGTTTTGGATGAAGAATGTCTATGCATCCATCAGAAAGAAACATCTCAAGAGTGATATCAGGGACATCTTTGGATTTTAAAATGGTGTGGAAGATGTCCCTCAACTCTTTGTGAAATTCTGGGGATATGGGTTCTTGATCTTGACTCGATTTAGAGTAAATTTTGTTATCCTCAAGAGCCTCCTCTTGACATGATCCTTGGGCGGATGATATATCATTGGTAAAAGACTCTTCACAATAGTTTGTGGGTATGGGTGTAACAAGGGATATTTCTATCCTATTTGGAACTCCTTCAACATGCCCAATCATTGAGTCATATGTGGTAGAGATATCCCAATTTGATATCCACTTGATGTCATTATGATATAAAATACTGCTAAACACTGTTGATGGGTTTGGACTTTATTTTAAAATAGTATCTTGATACATGTTTGATTTCTCATGTTGTGATAAATAAATATGTCCCACCGTGCTATCACGGGTATTGTTTATGTTTTTTGAGATTGATTCCTTTCCTAAATATTTTTCTTTTGTATGATTAGGCATAGGGTTTGTGTAATTTTTTAGATTTTCAATCCTAGATGTTTGGTTGACATAAATTTCTCCTTGTTCAATAAGATCTTATATTAGATGCTTGAGCCTAATTTTTTTTTTTGTGTTATGAAATTTGTATCGGTGAAATTCAAAAAAAATGATCATCTCTATAGCTATGAGGTTTGACTTGTGGCTCTTGATAGTTTGAGAAATCTGGGAGTGTGATAAGATTAGACTGTATCAACCTCTTCAATACATCTTCCATAGGTTCTCCTAAGGAAGTGAATTTTCATTTAGGAGCATTATTTGTTCTTTTTTGTCCATGTTGAGTGTTTATGGTTTGGATGTTTTCTTCTCTTAGAGTAGTTAATACCAACTTTGCATCAACAACACCATCACTAGTAACATTCTTGTTCCTGACCCAAAAGGGATATTTTTCATTAGAACTAGTGGATGGGCGATTGTCTCTATATGATTGTGTGTTTCCTTGTGAGATTAGGCTCTCTTGATGTTAAGGGCTCTAGGGACAAGCTCATCGTAAGAGGTGATACATTGCATTTTCAAGTGGAAAGATAGATCTAGATCAACATTTTCTATGATGATCCCAACTTGTTTCTCATCAGGAATGGTCCACTTGCTCTTACTAGCTTTTTTCCTCCGCCTTTATAGGAAATTAGTGAAGGATTCTCCTTTCTTTTGTTTGAGGGTGTATAACTCTTCTAAGCTCACATCCATGTCAAGATTGAAGGAGAAGTGATTTATGAATTTATGAATTATTTCTTGAAATATTTTGATACCTGGAGGCAATTGTAAGAACCAATCCACGACATGACCTATTAAACTTCGTGGGAAGAGGAACATTAAGTAGGAACCATTATAGGCCACCTCCATGCACATGACATTAAACTCTTTGAGATGGTCCACATGACTTTCTCTCCCTTTGTATTTATCGAATTTGGGAACCTCAAAATTGGGAGGGAATGATACCATTCTGATGTTTCAATCGAATGGATATGGACATAGGTTTTTTTGTGTATGGGGATTCTTCATTTTTCCCATCCAAAGATCTTACATTTCTTGTGTTAATGCCTTGAGTTGCAATGCCATATTTTCTTATGGGCTGGGTGGAGGAACATATTGTGGAAAGGTAGAAAAATTATACATGGGATCCTAGTATGATGAGGTGTTGTATGGTGTGTATGGTGGTGTAGGATAAGGTGATGATGGTGTAGGTGTATATGTTTCTAATGTGTTTAGGTTGACAATGTTTTGTTGAGGGTTATAGTATAAACCCTATTGTTGTTATTGTTGTGTGAGTAACTATTGTTGTTGTTATATTGTTGAGCTTGTTACTATTGTTGGGCTACTAATACTACTTGTTGTGCTACTAAGGCTGCTTGTTATTTTTGTTGTTGTTATGCTACTAGGGCTGCTTGTTGTTGTGCTACTAAGGTTGCTTGTTTTTGTTGTTGTGTTGTTGAGGCTGCTTGTTGTTGTTGCTACTATTGTTGTGTGACTAAGGATGCTTGTTGTTGTTGTTGTGCTACTAAGGCTGCTTCTTGTTGTTTTTGTTGGACTGATTGCTAGTAATCATATTGTGCTTGATGTAAAGCTAAGGAATGTGCTTGCAATGTAGGATCAATTAGTGGTTGGAACATCTGTGATGGGTTTTGGGTGTTGATGTTTCGTGCGGGTTGCAAATTGTTGATGAGAGGTTGGGGGTTCACTTGGTTTAACATCCCTTGCAAGATAGTGGATTAGGATGGAGGAATGTAATATTGAGGTGTCATTTGATTTTGCATGACGTGGGGGACCAAGGGAAAATATGATGTTGGTATCATTTGGTATTGTAATGGTAATGACACATTAAGACTTTGTAACTAATTGAAAGTGTTCCCTTGACCGAAGGGTAGGGAGTTCCCTTGTTGTATTTGAGGTGGGATCAAGGTATTACCTTGGTTGATGGGATTTGTGACCAAGGGATTGTTTTGAGTTGGATTGATGATAGATGGGGTTTATTTGGATGGTGGATTGACTTGAGAAGTTTGGGTAACCACTGGTTTTGATGTGTCGATGGGGTTGCTAGAACCACTTGTTAAGGGATGAATTAGTGTGGAAGTTTTAACTTGCCCTTGTTTTCCTATTTGAGGTACTTGGTTCACATTACCTCATGTAACATTAGGCATACTTGGGGTATTTGTGGTGATGGATGAAGATGGTTGTGCTCAAAATGTTAAGGTTTTTGTGGTGTCAAGGAATGTAAGTGGTTTTCCAAATGTTGGTGTCCAACTTGTGTTTTGGGGAAGGTTTGCGGTTAATAGAATGGTCTTGTTGTGAATACTCATAGTTGTGTTTGTTCCTAGACATGAAGTGATACCAAGGTTGGTTCCTAGCATAGTTGCAAGACTAGATGTTAAGGGTTGACTTGGCACAAGGGATGGAGTTGGTTGAATCATAGATGAAGTCAAGCCTTGTGTCAATGATTGTGCAACAAAAGATGGGGTTCAAATTAGAGCCACATTTTCTAAGGCTTGATGTTCCATGGTTTCTTCCCTAGTAAATCCAAATGGATTGTTCATGACATCTTCTATCTCATGCGACCATGATGGAGATGAGGGTTTTTGTGAGGGGGTAGAATAACTCCTTGGATCAAATTCTTGAGGGTTGCTATCACTAATGGTAGATGAGACTTTGGTTTTCTCCATGATTCTCTTGTGTTGTGACCTTGTCTTTACCATAAATTTTGGGTCACCTATGAGAGAGTTGTGTTGAGATTTGTAATGTTTTAACTCTCTAGTTGACTCAAATCTAGGTAGAATGGATGCTCTAAGTCTTTTTGGAGCAATGGTGACAATGGGAGATGAAAAGATGAATGATTTTGGGAGTGATCTTTGAAAATGTTTTAGGACAACATTTTTTACTTAAGTTTGATGGTTTGATGTTTGGATAAAGGATGTTTATGAACTTGAGAATCTTTAGGGTAGACTCATGACCTTCAAGATAAACTAGTTCAATGATGATAACTAACTTAACTAAATGCATGGAAAAGGATTCATTTCATATACAAAGTAGCTAAGTTAGGGTTTGGGTTTGATTGATGTCTAAGTCCAAAAGTGTTGGTATGTTCAAAATTTTCACAAAGATAGGTGAAGTGAAGGATGAGTTTTGATGAAGGGGTGGATGAAATGTTTGACCCAATGTTGACCTAGAGTGAATTTTTGTTTTCCAAGACCAAGGTAGTGAGAAACATGCTATACCTCTAAAGTGATCAAACCCTAAGGACTCAATGATTTTGGTAAAATGGAACTCAAATGATTTTGGAAATAGGACCCAATAATTTTGAAAATAGAATTTGGACTCAATGTTTTGCAATGTTTTCCTTGTATGATAGCGTGTGTAAGGTCAGCTTGTTCAATTAGAGCGATCATACACCAAATGGTCATGTGGGGTTCAATTTGTCAATTTATCTTGCTTAAGTGAGTTTCTTTTTACCACAAACACTTATCTTGATTAAGTTTCAAACTAAATGCCTATGCCAAAAACATCATCAATTTCACAAGGTCCATTTTGTGAAAATCATGAGGTTGAAGCCATAGTTTCTTATGTTAACTTTGGGAAGTATGGATTGAGATGTAAACCAAAATATTTAGAAGTCTCTAAGGATAAAAATCCTTAGGACAAGTATTAATATCAAGGTTTTGTCAAAGGGTATCCATACTTAGACCAAAGGGTTTGAAATTTTGAAAAGACTTGTTAATGTTTGTTTTGCAATGTTTTGGAACCAAGCAAAGTATTAAACTGACTCACAAGCATTTACCACCTTAGGTTCAGAAGATACTACTTGTTGAATCCCCACTTGGATTTCTCCAAACAATAAGACAATGCAAAAATCTAGATATTTGGTGACATTAGCTCCCCTCCACGACACACACATCTTGAGACCACCAAATCTCAAATCCTAAAGATCTGAAGATCCTAAGGAATTTTTTGTTTCAACAATGAATAGTAAAATGTAGGGAAACTTCGGAATGACCGTTCCTACACCAGTAAACATAAAGGTTTTTGGCTACTAAACAATTGGTTCATAATAAGGGCTTTCGTTCAAGGTGGCCATACATGCGGCAAGATTATCTCATGATTATTTCAATCAAGAGGCCTCCCATTCCTTTCCTAAGAACGAATTTTGATGTGTCACATGGATACTAAGGGTGGAACTTGTCGATATGACACATCTGCACCTATTGTTTATAAATTTCGTGACAAACACATTTTTTATATAGTGGTTTGAAAGAGCTTGGCTTTAGCTTGTTTCCACTTGGATCATTCCCTCTTTTCAAAATGGGGAGGTAGGCCCTTTAAAGATAAAAAAAATAAAGGAAGTACGTTTGTTCTTCGATCTCCCAAGTCTGATGACGTAAGGAGAGAGCATTCACAATGCTTTTTCCTCACACTAGCATGGGGTTCATTTTAATCCAAATTGAAATATGTAGGTGATTATACAAAATTTAAAAGAAATGCTTTTAATTCGCAAGATCGCCAAGTGGCACGAGAGAAGAGCATATGTATTCAATGAAAAAAATGTAAACCATAAGACATAGAAAACACTTGTTAATTTTAATCCTCAAAGCAAAGATGAGTTCATTTTAAGCACCAAACTAAGTACGATTTTTCCTTGTTCAATTTTAACCCAACAAGTAAAAATGATGTGAGGGTTCAATTTTAATTGATTTGAGCGCTCATTTTAAAACCCAATTGAAAGCTAGTGTGGTCCTAAAGCATGAAATAAAAAAGTATTACAAATGGGTTATAATTTCCAGGAAAGTGTCGAAACACTTGTTACAATTATAGTTCAAATGATAATAGTATGCTTCTTTTCTTCAAGTTGTATTGTCCAAACCTACAAAATTCAGTTAGTCTTAAAACCAAAACAAGAAGTTAGAGACATGTTAGAAATTAGATGAAATCAAAAATTTAAAGCACATGTCAAAATTTAAAGAAAATGTGAGGTTATTTGGTTCAATTTTATCCAACTTTGAAAGCTAATTCATTTTATCCTTTCAAGTGTTTGAGAAACATTTTTAGAAAATTAGATTATAAAAGCAACTTGAGATAATGACAAATTTCTCAAATCTTGATCAATTTTGAAATCATAAAATATTTTGGAAAGCTAAACATGAAATCTTCAAAACCCAACAACCTTTCTGGAAGATTAGTCATAAAGAATTCATTAAAAATTAAGGAAAATTATGCATTTTAGAGATTAAACCTAGAATTTAAAAAAAAAATAGCAAAATTAATAATGGACATCAACCTGAGATAATGAAAACTTCTTCAAATCTTGATCAATTTTGAAATTGTAATTTTTTTTTGAAAGCTAAACATGATATCTTTAAAATTTCCAACAATATTTTTGCAAGATTAGTCATATAGAATTTAGTAAAAATTAAAGAAAATCATGCATTTAAGAGATTAAACCTATAATTTTTTTAAAAAAATAACAAAATTAATGACGGACAACAGCTTGAGATAATGACAACTTCCTCAAATCTTTTGAAATCATAAAATGTTATGGAAAGATAAACATGAGATCTTCAAGGGTGGGGGGCCTAGCTCGATAGGGTACTGGAGGGTGCGCGGTGATCCCACAGAGCTGGTTTACAAGTTTTGGGAGATTCTAGTTTTTGCTGAAATCACATATTTTTATAAAATATAATGATTTAAGCCTTAAAAAGTTTCATTTAAAGCATTCCAATTGAAGAGGGTTTGATCAAACTACCTTAAATCAAACCCCCTTGGATAGAACCCTGCTAGTTTTAAACCATACCTATAACGAAGTATCCTTTACACCTATTAAAATGTTGATAAAAAACCACTTTTGATTTACCTTTTGGGGGATCAAATGAATTCATTTAATTTTTTTTTTTAAGTATGTAGTCCTTATTATAAGCTTCCCAAAAAGTATAATTTTAAATAATTTTAATTTAATTATTATATTTATTTTTTATTTCTTGTGAATGTAGGTTTTTCACCAAAATCAAGCTCTCTCTGCGCATGTGGAAAAATAGTAGATTATCAAAAAATTTGAAAAATATAAGTGCACCAGATATTGAAGTCCTTGATCCAACAAAGAAAAAAAATTGAATTTCGATGCATACAAAAAAAGTTACGCATTATATGGTCACGCTGTCTAAATTGTAATTGGTTTGACTTCAAAATTTGATTAAAGAAAAAATATTCAATAAAAAACCATCTAACCAAGTGGAAGCACTATATATCAGAGTTTAAAAATGAAATTCAAAAGAATTAGAATATTATCCTTCATGGAAAAAAAATTATGTATTATACGGTGAGCATCACTTTTTAAAAATGTTGTTTTCTCAAAAAAACTAGTTTTCGAAGGAGATGGAAAAAGAAGTACAATCTGATTCCAAAATTTTTGAAAAAAATATATTTAGAATCTATAGAAAAAATTTCACGAAACTCTAGTTTACATCATCTTCAAATTTCTCACGGTTTAGCCGCTATAGGTGCCTGAAAGTGAAGATTTAGTTAAAAAAAAATATTTCAGTGTCCGGTTTGGCCAAAAATTGTAAACCACTATTGTGGGATCACCCCGCGTCATGTCAGCATCTCCGATCACGTGAAAAAAATTTACTAGGCACACTGCAGTTTATAGGGGGATGGATACCCAATCGATTCCTGCAGTCTAAAAATATATATATATATATGAGATCTTCAAAACCCAACAACCTTTCTGCAAGATTAGTCATATATAATTCAAAAAATTAAGGAAAATCATGCATTTAAGAGATTAAACCCAAAATTTCTCCAAAAAACACATAAAACATTAAAGTTTTCCCTCCTTCTAACACCAAAATGTGATCAATGACATAGTATAGGTTAACTACACTCGATCCATATGAATTCGAGGCATATTTAACCCACTAAGCATCAATCCAAATAAGATCATTCACTGTAAACAAAGACAAAGAAGCCATTAAAACTAACATTCTAAATCATGAAAGCTTGACAAACCCCTAATCTAAGACATTGAAACTTATCCTATTGGGGGAGTGGTGTCACATTGATGTGGAATTGAGACCCTTTCCCAATCCCTTGGATAATGAGCTTGTTTCAATTAGTTTTATTGAAGAAAACTGATGAAACCATTGATATATGTGTATGAAAACATGATTTAAATTTAAATGAACATGATGCAAGATATTTTAACATGATCTATGCTAAGATGATCGATATGGGTGTACACAAATCTACTCTAAATGTATGGAAGCTCCAAAAGATTAAAATCCTAATTAACAAATAAGCTAAATGTATGCATTTATGCTATCATGGAAGCCATTAATGGAAGCTAAGCTAATATACAAGTAAATAAAGCTAAAATGATGTTAAATGTGAGTGCAAGTGCAAATGATTTTAATAGTATAAGTTTGTTGTTAAAAGATGGATCTATTTGTCTCCAAATAGTGCTTTATTTATAGTAAAGCAAATGAAAAATGAAGGGATAAGATTGAAAAAGCTAATCAATGGTAAAAAAGGAAAGAAGATGGAGGCATGGATTGTAGATTCTCATCAAGGGTTGAAAATGCAAGTTGATATTTAATCAAGGGCTTATATTCATCCAAACAAACACACTTTCAAAACTTGCACAAGAAGTCTTGTAAGTTAACTTGCACATGAAGTCTTGTAAGAATATATTTTTTTTTCCAAATGAGTGAAAAAAGAGAATATTCTTTGGAATATTCTCATGGGTGAGAAAAATAGATATTTAGCAAATTAAAACAAAGTTTAATTATGTAAAAGGGGAAGGAATATTCCATGGGAATATTCCTTTTGGAGGAATAAGCAAAGGAGGAATATTCCTTTGCAAGTGGAGGGAATTAGATTTATTAGTAATTGATAATTAAAACAATGTTAATTATGCAATTTTTAGAAGAATTACATGATATTCATTAAATAAAGTGATTTAATGAAAAAGGGAAAAGGTGATGACATTTAATTAAATAACTTGGGGTTATTTAATTAAATAAGAGGACTTTAGGGACTAAATTAAATAATTTGATTTATTCAATTTAATAGGACAAAATATTAGCATGAAAGGGGATGAATTAACCTAACTCCTAGGTCAATTAGATTAATAGATGAAAATGGGACAATTAATTAAATAGATAGGCTAATTTAATCAATTAAGTTAAAAGAGGATGGGTTTTAGGACAAAATGATGTTAGTTAGCCAATGTGATTTATCGCTACATTTGTAAGTGTCTAAAATGTGTACTATCATTATTGTTTTCTGCTTCATGGGTTCTTCGTGTTTGGATATATATGTGTATATCTACTTGCATCATGTCTTATATGTGCTTGTATTCAAGTCTATCTTAATATTGTAGTTCAGTAGGAGCCTAAGTATGGGGGCTATCATATCTCTTAGCTTAGTGTTGTCCTACCTTTACAGTGTTACGATGAAGGAACTCTCTGGCTTCTCCATACCTTTCTATGGGTGTGGACATAAGTACATACCCTCACTGAAGTGAGGGATAAATATAGTATCATAAATTTTCATAACTCATAATTTTGCACTAGGTTTGGCACCCATTTTTCCACCCTTTTGGGAAACTTAAGCAAATCCTTAATTGTTGAGCTTTTGCAAAGAATTTTTTTCCAAAACCGAGTGCCCAATACCCTTTTCTTGGACTTTCATGCTTGATCTTTCGAATTTGAATTTCAGAATAAATGTGATTAAGAATTCAATTTTATTTGTTGGCCTCTTGAAAAAGTTAATTGAAAATATGTTTAGATTGATATATAGACAACCTCTTTTCTCCATCATAATTCTAGAATAATAGTTCCTACGGAAATTATTAGAGAACAACAAGAGCAAAAAGAATAATCAAGATAAGAAGAAGAGTAGAGGCATAATTCAAGTCAATTGCAATCTGCAACCTATTAGCAAACGCATGCTCAATCATTGTATGATGTTCCTTATTTAGTGTTATTGTCATTATATGTGCTAACAAAAGGAATATATTAAGGATACTTATTCATCCTCATTGTTTGTGATTGGAACACATGCACTAGTCCAACAAGGGATTTAGATTTGATTAGTAAGATATCATTGTGTTTTTATCATTTTCATTTATTGTTTTACCTCTACTCCACCTAGAGCACACACTCTTTATCATTTATTATCATTAGAATTGTAGAGGTGGGAACACCAACATGGGGTTTGAGCAAGGCAAGCCCCTATAGGGCACAACACTTTCCCCTTTGTCTAGTTTGCAATTTTATAGGTTGTTTTGTAAAGAGTGTTGAAAAGTTATTGAAGATGATTTAGCATCATTGTCATTGATTTCAAAACCTTGGATCTAGAAGGTTGTGCACTAGATGATGTACAGACTTTATCTATCCTATTGTATGCTATGATGTTATGTAGTATGGATATTATCCTTGCTCCAAATATGACAGTACTTCTTTTGGGACATTCGAGGAAGTCATTTTATGTAAAATAATGAAGGCTAATCTTTTGATGTTGTATGCAGTACTCAAAGCTTCTTTGGGTAACCTTGTTATCTGGAACTTCATGTAGCATGTTGCAAGTTTTTATATGCCAAACTGTGGTTTTTCTAAGTTCTCCAGTGGACACTAAAATTGATGATAATCAAGATTTGGTCTTGGTTGTGGCATTCTCATCAGCTTTAGAATATATTTCATGTAATTCAAAGTTTCCTATCTTTTGGAAATTATGCTATCCTATGTATGACCTATTTTTGGTCCCTTGGTAACATGGTAAGAAGATCATTATGTGTGACCTATCTTTGGGTCTGTTGTTAGTGTGCAAGCCCTTATTGAATATATCAAGATTGTTCTTCATGCCGACATGTTTTGTGATGATCTAATTCAAATTATATATGGATGACTTGCAAGACAATGAAGACATGGTGTCTGGCCGACCTAGGAGATTATGGTGGCATGGAATGGTATAAGTAAAGGTTTTTTTTGTTCAGTGAGATAAATAGAGTGGAGTATGATGCATGTGCAAGCAGATAAAAGGGTGTGAAGGAAGAAGTAATCTATTTTGTAGAGTTTGTGTGAAGAAGCTATGTAGAAGGTTCTTGATCAAATCTATTGCAGATAGAAATTGTGCTCTTAACTAGAACTGAATTCATGCATATGTAGATGAAATTTCATTAGTTCACTTTTGTCAGTGAGACTATTTTGTAATTAGTTGTATTAATTGGGCAGTGAGCCCACCGGTAGTGAGCCACCCTGTAGTGAGCAGCTTGGTAGTGAGCCTTTGTAAAAATTACCTTAGCCAGTGTCACCTTATCCGATTTTCTATAATTGAGAATTAGCATTCTCCATGTTTTTTCCCTTCTTGGGTTTCCACGTAAATTTTAGTGTTCATTGTGATTTGTGTTGTTGTGTGCAATCATGTTCATATCTATTTGATTAATTTTTGATTGGTATAAGTCTGCTCTAGATTAATTAAAGAAAATAAAAGTATTGTTTGATAATTGATTCACCCCCCCTCTCAGTTATTTGAATTATTCAACAATTAGTATAAGAGCTTGGTCCCTTGGAGGTAGACCTTAACCGCTTAAGGGAGATCTTGGCAGTTTGAACAGATGGTAGGAGCTTATAAATTTGAGGGAGAACTGAAGATAATGTTAGATGATATGAAAAGTATAGAATCTAAAAATGAAGAATTGAAAGAAAATATCAAGGAGGCAAATGCTTGTATTGCAAAGCTAAGGGAAAAAATCAAAAAATTCAAAGCAAGACAAAGAGGTCAGCCTTGAATTAGAAAAGTCAAAAGAAAGTATTGTGAATTTAAAACAACTTGATGAATGCAAGAATATTGAAGAAAATATCAAAGATACTATCAAACATAAAATGGAACAATGGAAGAAGACTGAAGAATATCAAGGATACCATCAAACAAAAATCAAAAGAAAATGAGAAGTTAGATCAAGAGTTAAGAAGGCTGAAAATAGAAGCAAGAGTATGTGAAAGTAGCATGATTCTGTATCAACTTTTGTCCCTACAAAAATGTCACAAAGATAAAGGAGGACTTGGATTCACCAGTGAAAACTCAAATCATAACACTAAGGGTGAAGACAAAGTAGTTGAAGCTAAAGCAAGATTAGTTATAACAAGCAAGGTTCTGAACTCTAACGTACCTACAAAAAGACCCCCAGTCAAGTAGTCAAATGCTCAAAGGTACTTATCATTCAATGGTCATTTTTTTCTATGCAAAAAGTTCAGACATAAGGCTGTAGAATGTAGAAGCAAGATGGAACTAAATACTCAATGCTTTAACTGTCACAAGTTTGGTCATAAAGTAAGTCATCTTAGAAGTGAATTATCCAATCTAGAAAGAAGGAATGGAATGAATAATCTCTTTCATGGTTATTTCTATTTATGCTATGGTTATGTTCACAATGCTAATCAGTGTAGACCTAGGGTTCACTCAACTAAGTTAGGACAAAGATGTTAAAAGTGTAGTCAACCCAGACATTATGCTAACACATGCAGATATGTTGCTCTAGAAAAGCCTAAGAACAAAAAGAACATTGTAGAATCAAATGAATCTAAGAAGAATATAGTCACGGTTTGGAGGAAGAAGGAAACAAGTGTGGAAAACACTTCCGTGGTACTAGATCTCGGTACATGCCCTACCAGTATCAAAGACAATTTTCCTTGGTTTAGGGGGACTTATGCATTGTATATCCTATCGGTTCCCCCTCTCTAGAGTAATATTGATGTGATTAAGCTTGATCTAGTTGATTATAAATGATGAAGCTTAATCTGGTTGATTGAAAAGTGAAGTACAATTGTTGGCATCATCAATGTGCATCTTTGGTGGCAAAATTATTATGAGTAATTAAGAGTAAAAGGTGGGAGTTTTCAAAATCATTTCTCACAGTTTGCAGGAGAGAAGAAGAAGTTTTGTTGAGCGATAAAGAGTTTGAAGAGGATAAGTGCGATGATGGAATCTATTAACAAAGGATCGAGTGGAGATATTCTACTAAGGCTGAAGGGAGTTGAGTTGGATGAGTTTGATCATCAGAAAATGAAGGAAATGGAACTAGGGTTGAAGACAGATGAATTGTAGAACGTAAATACTCTGGGTATGGATTTATGGGGAGAATTTCCCTAGTTTGTAGACAAATGACCTATCTTATTCTTCTTGAGTCAATTCAAGGATGACAACATTATTTTGGACAAACCCTATCTGATCACAAAGGAAGCCATTGAAGCTATTACTAGTTTGTGCAGTGTTGACCCGACCTCCCTGGGAAGAAAATGATGAAATACAGAGACATGGAGGAACAAGTACTAGTATTGACAAAGACCCCTGGGCTCTTCTAATAAATACCATTGTTGATCCAACAATAAGGTATGTTGCTTATGACATCACTTATAAGGTCTATTTCAGAAATCATGAAGGTTCTACTTCGGCTATTGCTATATATCTATCACACAAGATGGTGAAGGATAATAAGAAATTTGATTTGTGTAGCCTCATGATGGAAAACCTAATTGAGGATGACAGAATGTATTTGGTTGAGAGTTATCCTTTCCAATTTGGATCTTTGCTCATATGTTTGGTATTTTACTTTTTGATTTCGCTACCGACAAAGGAGAATGTTAAGTGGAAGTCCAACATCCCTATCAGAAAGAAAGTTTACATGTATTTGGAATATATGGAAGATAAAGCAAGTGCATGCAAAGTGTATTTCTCATCCTTGTAGATGAATTTGTGATTCGGTGTAATAGTGTCCAGTCAATTTGAGAAGGGTTCCTCCTTCGGTAAGAAGGAGTTGGAAGTTGTTATTGGTGGTTCCCCTCTGGAACCAGAAAAAGAGGAAAGTTAACACAAAATATGTCATCACTATCTCGAAAGAAAAGGAGAACAAAGAAGAGTCTCTACTTGGATCTGATTCTTTTGATCCAGATGATATTCGGTCAGTGTTAGATGAAGGTGATAAGAAGAAGGTTGGTGAAATGTGGTGTGCCAACTCTCTAATCAAAAGGCTTAAAATTGATGATGCTTTGGTTGGTCATCTTCTCAAAAAGGGTATTACTATTTCAGATGTTTTTGACTTGTTACCGGATAATCTAGTAGAATTTTTTGAAGAAATAATGTTGCTAGAAGGACCTGAAGGACATAAGTTCGAAGCTATGATTGAGAGAAGGTGTGTCAAAGTTAAAAAAAAGTTATCCAAACACATTGGTGAGACAAGAGAATGTATTAAGGAGATATCTGACATCTACAGGTATTGTCTCTGGTGGCCTGCTGCTATTGATAATTTTAGAAGAAGAATTGAAGCTATTGAATCTGAGATGAATAATATTGGAAAGATTTTTTATTTCTTCACACACAAAGATGGGAAACAAAGAATAAGAGTTGGTGAGTTGCAAGAAAAGTTATTGATTTCTTAGAGACAGAGGGAAGACTTGGTTAGGAATTTTTGGTTGGTCAAGGAAATTGTTGAGGCTCAGTTGGATCATCTCTCTGGGATACTTTGTGATGCAAAAGATTGTGAACAATAGTGCCAGTCTCAGGACTGGTCATCCTCATTTATATTGTTGACTATGTTGGATAGTATGGGTGTCAGATTGGATTTTGTGGTGCTAGCTTGGAAGAGGATTCTTCCAATTGTGAGAGAAAGGTACAAGAAAAATTTTCATGTGAAAAGTGTTATTTTTACTTGAGTTCCTGAATGTTCGAATTTTGGCCCTTTTCCTTTGATGGAAAAAAGGGGGAGAAAAATGAAGAGAAAAACAAAAATAAAAAGAGGTATTGAATTGCTTGAAAAAAGGGGGAGTACTTGGAATTTTTGGAGTTTGCAATTTTGGAGTTGGAGTTTTGAGTTTTGTGTTTTTGAGATTTTTTTTGTTTTGCCATCAATGCCAAAGGGGTGGACTGTTGAGAAGTTGTTGAAGATGATTTAGCATCATTTACATGAATGTCAAAACCTAGGATCGGGAAGGTTGTGCTCTGGATGTTGTACAAGCTTGATCTATCCTATCGTATGCTATGATGTTATGTAGTATGGATATTATCCTTGCTCCGGATATGGAAGTACTTCTTTTGGGATATTCATGGAAGTCATTTTATGTAGAATAATGAAGACTAATCTTTTGATGTTGGATGCAGTACTCAAGGCTTCTCCGAGTAACCTTGCTATCTAGAACTTCATGTAGCATGCTGCAAGTTTTTGTATGTCAAACTGTGGTTCTCTGGTGGACACTGAAATTGATGATAATCAATATTTGGTCTTGGTTGTGTCATTCTCATTGTCTCTAGAATATATTTCATTGAATTCAAAGTTTACTATCTTTTGGAAATTATGCTATCCTATGTATGACCTATTTTGGTCCCTTGGTAACATGGTAAGAAGATCTTTATGTGTGAACTATCTTTTGGGTCTGATGTTAGTGTGCAAGGACTTATCAAATATCTCAAGATTGTTCTTCATGCCAACATGTTTTGTGATGAACTAATTCAAATTATATAAGGCCGACTTAGAAGACAATGAAGACATGGTGTCTGACTGACCTAGGAGATTATGGTGGCATGGAATGGTATAAGTAAAGGTTGTTTTTGTTCAGTGAGATAAGTAGAGTGGAATATGATGTGTGCAAGCATATAAAAGGGTGTGAAGGAAGAAGTAATCTATTTTGTAAAGTTTGTGTGAAGAAGTTGTGCAAAAGGTTCTTGATCAAATCTATTGTAGATATAAATTGTGCTCTTAACCAGAACTAAATTGATGCATATGTAGATGCAATTTCATCAATTCACTTTTTTCAATGAGACTATTTTGTAATTAGTTGTATTAATCAGGTGGTGAGCCCACCGGTAGTGAGCCACCCTATAGTGAGCAACTTGGTAGCGAGCCTTTGTAAAAATCACCTTAATTGGTGTCATCTTAACCAATGTTCTATAATTGAGAATTATCATTCTCCATGGTTTTTCCCTTCTTGGGTTTCCACGTAAATTTTGGTGTTCATTGTGCTTGGTGATGTTGTGTGCATTCATGTTCATATATGTTTGATTAATTTTTGATTGGTATAAGTATGCTTCAGATTAGTTAAAGAAAAGAAAAGTATTGTTTGATAACTGATTCACCCCACCTCTCATTTATTCAGACTATTCAATAATGGGATTCAAAATCTCAACTCATTTGAAGGCTCCTAAAATTTAATTCACATTTCAAGGACTCATCATCAACAAACTAGGGCCTATTGATTATCCAAGCTTAGTTGCACTTTGAAACCTAATTTATATAGACAAGGACCTTCAAACAGTGCTCAGTTTGTACAATCTTTGAAACCCTATATTTCTGCAATTTTGAACAAGGGAACCCAACACCCATGTCCTTCTAATTTGTCTCTATCTTTTGGCAGTAGGTTCTTCTTTTTGCATCTCTTGTTCAAATTTTATTTTTATTTTTGTGTCTTTGATCTATAACTTATGAATTCTATTACACTTAGTCAATTGATCATAAATCACCTAGTTCATTCCATCATCACATCAATTATTACACAACACACAAAAAGGTACCATAACCCTAACCAATCTATTTGGTTCTCCCTTGAGGATATTAGCCAAATAGTATCTCTTGGTTAATTTTGGATCCTTAATGTTTAAGGTGAAAGATATTGATTTAGTTTAATTCATTTAGGCTAGATCTCACATTTTCACATTAACAAAGGGATTGTTCAAGATCCCAAAAGGAAATTTGTTTGCAAACTCAATAATTAATTGTATGGCCTAAAGCAATCTCCTAGGCAATGGTACAAGAAGTTTGATTTCTTCATGGTGAGCCAAAATTTTACAAGGAGTGAGCATGACCATTGTGTTTACTTTAGAATTTTGAAAAATGGTTTATTCATTATCTTAGTGGTATATGTTGACTATATTCTTGTAACAAGAAAAAGTATAGTTGAGCTTAGCAGGTTAAAGGCTTAGTTGGCTAGGAATTTTTAATGAAGGATCTAGGTGTAGAAAAATAAATTTTGGGCATGGAAATACATAGAGACAAGGAACATGGTAAGCTTTGGTTATCACAAAAAAAGTATGCGGAGAAGATCCTCATAAGATTCAACCCGATGAATGTGAAGCTGGTAAATATCCCTTCATCTTCCCATTTTAGCTTTTTTCAAGTTTATGTCCTAGTAATAAAGAAGAAAATGATTATATGTCACATTTACCATATGCTAATGCAATGTGAAGTTTAATGTATGTGATGGTATGTACAAGACCAAATATTTCACATGTAATTGGTGTTGTCTATAAATACCTAGAAAATTCAGGTAGAGTGCATTGGGCATCATTGAAATGGGTGCTTTGGTATCTTAGTGGCACAATTGATGATTGTATCACCTATGATGGTTGTAGTGATTTAGTTTGTAATTATTTTGATTTAGATTTTGCAGGTGAGTTGGAAAAAAGGAGATCTACTTCAGGTTTTGTCTTTACTCTTACAAGATGAATTCTTTGTTTGATGTCAAAGCTTCAAGTAAAAATTGTTTTGTCCATTACCGAGACAGGGTATATGGTTGTCTCACATGCATGCAAATAGACAATTTGATTAAAGGGCCTTTTGGGTGAGTTTGAAAAAATGCAGGATAAGATGGTTGTATTTTTTGATAGTCAAAGTGTTATCCATTTGGCTAAAAATCCATCTTATCACAGTAATACCAAACATATTGTGATTAAATACCATTTTGTAAGATAGGTTATTGATAGAGGTGGAATAGCACTTGAGAAAGTTCATACACCATAAAGTTGTGCAGACATGTTTACAAAATTAGTGTTGTTAGAGAAGTTGAGGTGAAATTTGGCTTCTCTTGGCTTGCACAAAATGTGATGAATGGGCATGAGCATATCTCAGGTAAATTGTTGTCAAGGTGGAGATTGTTGGATAATGACAACAATTAAAGCAATAAAACAAAAATCTTATCTTATAAAAATCTACTTTTTCCTTAAGAAATAATTCATAATTTTATTTAGGAAAAAATCCAGATTTTTTTAAGTTTGATATATATCTTTGTAGTTTTAAAAAGAGAATAGTAATTTGAATAGCAGCAACTGCGTGAAAGTTGTAATCAATTTCTCTTTGTTTGACATATTGTCAAAATTTAATCGTATAAATCCATATCTTATTAAATGTTATTCTGTTTAATCTTTCATATTATTTATTCACAACTAAGTTATACTACAATATCATTTTTATTTTGTGAATTTACGTTTCCATTTCTGCAACAATAACCATCAACAATATCTCAATGATTCAAGGAAAACATCTTGATTTAATATGCTACACAATAAACAATCATGGAGATGCGGGCAGATACAACAATTCCTGAGTCATCTTTCCTCTGTTCTATCATCTTCCTCTGCGTTGTTGTTGTCTCCAAGATTGAAGATTTATGGGCCCAAGGGGGACCATTCAGGCTCCCCGATCTCAATAATTGTGAATATTGGTTGTGGCGTCAGACCACACTTTTCTGCAGTGGAATTTCAATAGATTGTGGTCCTTCTTGGGAAAGAGGTGTAATGTGTGGTAGTTGTAAGACCCAAGACTGCCATTGATGGCATATATCACACAATAGCAAGTTTAGTTTTGATTTGTTTAGACAATTTGTCATCCATCTATCGCAGACCGCGTCATTATTGACTGGGTAGAAAAAAATTCCATTGTCTTTCTTTGTCCTCTTCACTGTTAAACTCCCACCAGTACTTAGTGCTATCACTCTGAGATAGGTACAAGCTTTCCATGCAGACATAACTGCCCGTACAAAACTTTTCAGAATATATAACTTAATTGGGGTGGTCCCCCAGCGGGTGGTACATATAATATATGGAAATGTATCCCCATATCAAATGGCAGTCACGGATACGCATTGATATGCTCTGATTTCATGATACGCATTGATATGCTCTGATTTGATCATTCTCACGAACGATCTCCTAACAAAACTCCATGATTGTAAATGGAACTATTTAAAGCTTTGGAAAAACATTTGAAGTCAAAGCCACCGCGAGTAGAGATGCTTGGTCAACATTTGATCATCACTTGTTAATCTTCTTCAATAAATCAGCTATATCCTTTAGAATAGCCACGGCTTCATGTGATCTACATTTTATTAGTGTATGCATCAATTAATTATGTTACGTGTCATTTATGTATCATTAAATCTCCCTCAATTTTCATGTACCAAATCTTTTTTTCTTTAGAGAGATTCAACTTTCATAATAATGTGTTAAGTTTTGCATCTTTATTTGTGGCAATCTCGATGGATTTCAACAAAGTCCAAACCAAAATTCCATTGTGGTCCTTTATTATACATCTAATTCCAGCTCGACCAAGATTGCCCTTTGATGCCCCATCGAAATTCAGTTTTAACCTACCATGTGGTGGGGCATTCCACTTTAGTTCTCTCTCTTTTTTTTTTTGCTTTATTTGTCTCTTGGCAGCTCTATTTTGGTATCTTGAGTTCTTTCCATTTTTTTTATTAATTCATTATCTTAGAGTTTGTGAATTCTTTTTCTTCAATTATTTTTACTCTGGCATTCATTACCTCACATATACTATGCTCAATTTTTTACAGGACGGTCGTTATAGAGCATTCCACTTTATTGAAGACCCTTCTATTATTCCTTCCATACTTTCCAAAGTAACATTATAGGAGGAGTCAACCACACACCATTCCACACATAGCATTGCTTCTTTTTTGGTCAGTTGTTTAAGGTTTCTAGAATATCATTCTATCTTGGCCCAATCCACCCCAAACAAGATTGTAGCCAATCACAACACTTCAAAGTAAATTGGAACTCACGAGTAGATGATTTGCTCTTTCTTTCGCAATTTTTCACATTGGGTATATGCTCGAGTTGTATATACCAACACAATATAATCGATTTCTAGTTAAAATTATTTTATATATCAAGTAGTCCACAAGAAAGAACCCACTTTTGTTAACATGCATTTATTCCAAAACATATTGCTTGGCCATACAACCCCATCCATTTGAACCTACTCCACCTTATATTCCATTTTAGTGGTGTACCTTCATATTTTTGATCTGCACCAGATGATCACATCTCCTTTATCATTCCAAATAATTTTCCTTTTATTTAGCTTATTCATAATAGCCTCCTTTGCCATCTCACTTATATCTAATATTTCAACTTCAATCCATTCATATGTTATGCAAATCTCGATTTTCACCTTTCTTATATAGTCTTCCACCTTTGATCCCACCAAGGACACAAATTCCTTGTAAAACCTCTTTGATGTCATTATTTCCTTAATGGGGATGTACCCTTCCCATGAATCCTCCCAAAATCCTACCATTCAACCATTAATTATTTAATTTCCACATTAGATGTTCGATGATAATCGATTGAAATTCACACATGAATCTCTAAATCGATGATCCCCAACCATATTGGTGAGTATAAGAATGTGGCTAGGCTAATTGCAATCCATGTATTTGATTTGGATTATTTTGTACCATGATTTCTCTGGTTCAATATACACCTTCCATACAAGCTTGGTACCCAGTGCCACATTTTGTAGCTTTAGTTCTTTAATTCATGCTCCTCTATTGGACCTCTTTGTGTAAACCTTCTAATATATCAAAGGCACCCTCTTTGTATTATTTTATCCTTCCCATAATATTTTTTTTAGCACTCCTTGTATAGAGGATCCAACTTTTGTTGTCAGATAGATGCAAGACATAACATAAATTAATATTGTGGCCAATAAATTATCTTTCTTAGGTTTTTTTTTTATGTTGAGAATAATTATAGGTTATTCAAATGTGGTAGATGCATGCTTTATCATATGCACCATAATTTACATATATTTGTAGATAGGATATATAGGTCAATATTAGGGACTTATGTCTACTTTATATGGGAATATGAGAACTCTCATATTCCACATTATTTAGGTTTATCATTAGCAACAATGATGGATATTTTAACAATATAATTTACCAATGAAGGTCAATAGATAGAGGGGAGGAAACTTGGAACAAAATTAGAACTTAGTGATAAGTGTTTTATAGGCATTTCCTTATTGATATCATATAGAGGTTAAACCAACAAATACTTATTGATGTCAATGATAGATTCCAACTAAGTTACGTCAAGTGGTCTAGGTGGTTCATTGGATAAAATATCTGATAGTAATTGATATTTTTTAGATGGTGTGGTACAACACTAGTTTAAATTATACTATAAGGCTTTGCCTTGTGTACAACTAATATAAACCAAATTTCTAAGGTGCAATTTACATCAACTGATAAATAGTTGGAGAAAAATTGATAAATGAAGTAGCTAGGATAGTATATTGATATATCATGAGCTATATACGTAAACCCTATGTAAATTATCCCTCTTTATCTGAATGCCAAGACATGGATATGTTAAAGTAGAAAAGGATTTTAGTGATGTATCAAGGATTGTAATAAATAGAAGATTGATAAATATTATATCATAATACATGTTTTATAATCTAATATGGTCAACTAGCTTAAAGGATTGTGTGATGAATGCCTAAATTATCTAAGGGTATCTTGTAAACCTAAGATAAAGTAAGTACTATTTAGTTTTGATAGTGGAATAGAAATTATCTAGTTTAGCTAAGTGTACTAGCATTATGTTGAAATCAATTGTGAATCATAAAACAATGATGAAGACTATTATGGGATAGAAAAAAATTACATTAGTTGAATTTAGTTGATTCAATACCTTATGATTCTTTGCATGATTATGATAATTGATATATTTGGCTAGCAAAGGACATTGATCATGATTGTATACTAAGTGTAGAGGATTTAGATAAGTTTTTACAGCCTTGTGTGTTTGAAAGGTAGAATTGATAAAGTGATATTAGATGAATTAGCCATGAAATGGTAACCTAGAATATTTAGATAATTAATCAAGTTGATTGATGTTCTATATTAGAAGGATTAAAGGAAATGTTTCTCTTGATGTTTTCCTTAATTATGAAGGTTGATATATATGAATTATTAGTAGATTTTGATTTGGGTTATATAGTATGGTAGTTAGATATGATCTATCATTATAATATTGAACAACTTATATGTAAAACGGTAAAACTGAGAATATAATGTTAGATAAAGTGTAATGAAATGATAATATAGAATAATTAGATAATTACTTGGAATTAAGTAATGATGTTTGTATTCCTCTTATATGAATTAAATGGAATATTCTTTGTGAAATTGAGAAGCTATGAATCTTAAAAATTAGGTTTAAGTGGAAATAAGATCTATATTGATAGATGGTAATATCGTGAATAGTTAGTTATGAGAATTGAGAAATATATGCACATGTTGTTATTTACTTACGTTACTTTAGCTATGATGATTATTGAACATATTGATATGTGGCATTGAGTGCACAAGTATAATTCCATGGACTATGGAATCAGAGATGTCCATGGAACCTAATGTGATTAAACTATGAAACCAAGACCATACTCTATATGGAGGGATTATACACTCATTTGTGATGTTCAATTAAATTTTTAATGTTAATTGTGAATGCGCGTTTATGATTTTTATTTAATTTCATGTGATCCTAGGATGTGAATTGGCATCCTAGGAGAATTTTTTTTGGATACCTTCTTTGATGGGATTTTTGAGGGTTTTAAAAAGATTACTTTAATGTGTTTTTATAGATTTTGGTACCTTAGGGTAATTACCTATAGATATGGGGTTCATTTACACCCCAAAATTGGTCAAGGACTTTGATGCAACCCTTCTTAATGACCCATTAATGAGAGTGGTGAAAATCAAACCTTGGAATAAGAAAAAGATGACTTGCCTTCCCTCATTCTCATTCACCTAGGTTTATTTATGAATTTAGGGAAGACCACAAAGGAATCACATGTGTGAGCCTCTTTTTTTAGGAAATCATGGGAAGAGTATCTAAGTACACTCTCCATATCCCAAAATGTATCAAACATATGTGAGAATTTGTGGGAAAATATGCTTAAGGGAGGAATGAGAGAGTGACAAGTGTCACTCCCTAATTCATGGAACTCAAATTAGGGTCTCCTATTTACTACCATTTGAGAATGAGAAAATGGGAGATTTTTTAGGAGATGATTTCTTTTCATCTTGATTTTTAGAGGATTTTTTTAGTTTAACATTTTGGAAAGGATTTTGCTTGGATTTGGAAGGGATTGAAAGAAGGAGTTGGAGTTGAAGATGATATCAAATCATTTTGTCCAGCTTTGAAGAGTTTAATGAGGTAGGCCTTCTTAGTTTCTCATTTAATTTTTTTTCCAGCTATATATGGGGATTTTTAAGGTTGTGTGTTGTGTTATTTTGATGTTATATGATTTTTGTATATCATGTTGCATATTTGGGATGGGTGCTAGGGATAAACTCGCCATTATGGGAAAAGCATCCATAGTTTATGTGAATGAGTAATATAGGGATTTTTGGGTATTATGAGTTGATTTATATTTTGTTTTGGGTTTATGATGGGAAAATGATTCAAGAGATGGGTATTTTTTCTTGATTATTTAAAAGTTGTTTTATTGTGTTTTCAATCAATGTATGAGTTTGTGTGTAACTTGATTCTTAGGGAGATCTCCTAGCTCAGGCTTGACCTACAAGTAGGTCAATAGTTGGGAGGTGAGCAGCCCATAGTCATTAGAAAAGTTTGTGTCATGTGTAGATATGGGAGACTTGGACGATGCAACCAATATATGGAATTGGTTTCCTTCATTTCATTTTTTATAGAATGATGGGATATATGTGTAGAAGATAACCTTCAAAGGTCCTTGTACCCATGACATGTGTGTAAAATTCCTTGCAAATAATTTATTGACATATTTTAACACTATTATTATATGTATTGAAAAGAATATGAAATTAAATGCTTGTATATTATTCTTCTTCCTATTTAGGTTATTTAATGAAAGAGGAGAGTAAAAATAAACAATGCTATCCAAATCTCTTCTCCATGATTCATGCTAATGTTGCAAAATTAAAAAACTATTTAAATGCACTTGAATATGGAGAAATAAAATTTTCCATAGGGTACCATTTAAAAGAGTTCCATAATGTATTAGGTAAATGATTATTTTTGAAGAAGAAAAACATACAATTGTACATTTAAATAAATGCATTGAATTATAAATATATGATTCAAGCATGCATGGGATCTTAGCAATTATACAAAATTAGTTTATAGATTTGTGGGATAAATTAAATTTACTCAATTTATATACCTATAAATTTTAGATTTCCAAATTTGCAGTTAGATGCAAATTTTAAATATATACAATTATATAATGTGAAATTTTACATTGTATATAGTAAAAATAAAAAAATATTAAATAAATAGAAATAAGATAAATTCCTTTAATAAATATAAAGGGTATAATTTAAATTATTATCAAACTATAAGTTCATAAAGTACAAATTATCAAATAGATATAACCTCCTTACTATTATGGGAATAGTATTAATATAATATCTAAATTATATATATAATAAATTATAATATAATGGCTCGCACAGAATTTCGCGGGTGTAGAGGATCTCTGCAGAGAAAAAGTTAAGAGGAGGATGCGAAGTAGATCAAAAACCAAGGTAGAATTTTCACTATCGATATATCATCAACAACAGACAAAGATTTGAATGCAGTCAAACATGGTACTATCATCGGGCGTGTGATTGGATAAGCACTGAATAGGGAAACAATCAGGAATTGAATGGATACAAACTAGAAGGACGCGACAGTGACAAATTTACTTCCAAAGATATTTTTCATGGTGGATTTTGATCTCGAAGAAGATTACGAAAAGATAATGAATGCAAGACCTTGGATTATCTGGATCAGTCTATATAATTTATATACAAAGATGGGAACCGAATTTTAACCTTAGATCTATGAACCCGATGGAATTTTTTATCTGGATCGGTCTATATAATCCCCCACTAGAAAATTGGTTGGGTGAATGCCTGAGTCATGTAGGGAATCAGAGATAATTTGGTTGTGGATCTAGGGGATGGTGATTTGGTAAAATATGTTTGATTAATCAAGCTAATATCGATAAAATAAATCCTTGCAATTTTAAGGCTTGTTTCCTTGGTGGGGGGATGGCGACAAGAAGTAGAGATTGAATAAACAAGGTTTTCCCTGCTTACAGTTTCATAGAAAAATCATTTTGTGGCTCACTGCCCTCGACCACCCACAAAACATTAGATACCGAAAAGGTAAAAGGAATAGAATCAAGAAGATAAGGCTACTTCTGTGGCCAGGAAGGAACTACCTGAAATTAGAGATCAGGAAAATATTGGTGATATTGAAAATGGAGAAAGAAAGGAAGTAAATGATAGGGTTTTATCCGATCGATCGGTTGAACTTCCCGTGCCTAGCAATGAGAAAAAAATGTGCGCAGTGATAGAGCCGAAAAGAAGTGATCCCTTGAGGAAATCTCTTCAGGGGATAGACACATCAGGGAAAGGAATAGAAAAGAAATTAGTATCAAAATAGGGCATGCCGATGCCGGCGACAGTGTAGAAGCGGAGAAGAAAGGATGTAAAGAGATGGTCGACGAACTGGTTGTGGAAAAAGTTGTGAGGGAAAGTGAATTCAAAGATGGGATGGAAGAAGAAGGTTCTGATGACTTGATGAGTTGGGAATTATGGAACTGAGATGCATTAATCAATCGGCTGTAAGTCTCTTGATTTCGGTCTCAAAATGGAAAAAGAAATGGGAGAAAAATAAACAAATAAAAGTGTGAGGAGATTACGGTGTGGGAGAACATAACAAAAATCAAAGAATACGTTTCCCCTTTTTTGAAGATCAACGAAGATCACCACATGAAATGTTAGGGGTTTAAATGTCTCTAATAAATGATGAACAACTAAACATCATTTAGAAAATATGTTGGCTAACATTGTAATGTTACAGAGACAAAGTTGGGTGAGGAGACAAAACAGTTCATGAAACATTGCAAAGCATGGAAATGAATTTTTCAAATCCCAAATGGTTTGGCTAGTGGGTTGGGATTAATGTGGAAGGAAAACAAAGGATACCTAAGATTGCTAAGGATCCAAACTGGATGATGGTTAAGGTCTCTGAATTTTCCATGAATTTGCAAATTCATTTTATAAATGTATATGGGTCGATTAAAATGGAAGATAAGAAAAAAGGTATGGAAATCACTTCACGAAAAGATTGTCAGAATTTTTGATTGCATAGAAAACACAGAGCTGCTGCTTTGTTTTCTAGCCAAACTAGAAATACTCAGCAAAAAAAAAAAGCGGAATAAATTTGGAGACATGCAACTTTTCTTTCTATTCAATAACTGGAAATGAACAATATAGGAAAGATAAAACTTAAACTGCTGAAAGTTAATTCTAAGCTACGAACTTCAATCTGCTAGGAGCAATTAGCTGCTCAACCAGCTTCAGATAACTTCAGGAGCTACTAGGAGCTCACTGGGCTGAGTTACGCAGAGCTCTTCAGGAGCAATCTTTGCTCACACAAAAAAAAAATAGCTGTTGTTGTTTAGGAGATTTTAGAAGCTCACACAGGAAAACATTCTCTGTCTATAGACTACTGCTGCATAGAAAATTCTTCAACTTCTCTAGATTTTCAACTTCTCAATTGACAGACTAAAACTACCTTCATTCCTTTTGTCTTTAATTCATTCCCTCTCAATTTCAAAATCACCTACCAACATTGAATTGGAATTCAAAAATTCCTAACTTCATTTACTTCTTCTGCAGTCTTCAAGTGCACGTCAGGAGCAAGTGGGAAAGGAAATCCCCAAAACAATCTTCTAGTTACAGGCATCGAATGCTCCTGATAGGTAGGTGGACAAGAAAAGGCTTAGGAGCATTTAATTTTCCAACACTCCCCCTTGATCTTGAGCCGACAACAGGATCAAATCTGATCCAAATCAACAACGCCCAATCTAGTTCTCAGGCGCTCGAAACTGTCCTTGCTCAAAGGCTTGGTGAATATGTCTGCTAGTTGTTGCTTAGACCTGTAAAATGTTATTTTAATTTCACCATTCTCAACCAATTCTCTGATAAAATGATACCTGATTCAATATGCTTGCTTCTTCCATGAAACACAGGATTTTTCATCAAAGCTATCGATGAAACATTATCACAATAAATTATTGTTCCATCCTCTTGTTCTTCCATCAAATCTACCAAGATTCTTCTCAACCAGATAGCTTGACATGCTGCTGCATTTACTGCTATATAATGGGTATGTGTAGGATCATCGTGGAAAAAATAGGCCCTTAAGTGGCAAAAACTTCAAAAAAATTAGAGTTAGACAACTTGACATAAAAATTTGAATAAGTTATCTATATTATTTCAAAAATATGTAAGAATAGAATCTATAGCAAATTGAATGTAGTTTCTAAACTACTAGGTTTTAAAAAAAATCTATTTGGTGAAAATTTAAAATTTCAATGCATTAGTACTTAAATTTCAGGGAAAAAATAAGAAGTAGGTGTTTGTCGACCACCCTAACCAAATAAAATGATAATATTTATTTATAAGATTTTAGACATAAGTAGAGGACTCATGCGGATGTGATGCATATTTTTTTGTAATTTGTTTCCAACTAAATAATTAATTATGATTTTTTTATTACAACTTTTAAAAAATATAAAAACTTGTATGTCTGACCACCTTAACTTGGTCAAAACTTTATGAAATTCAATTTTTCTTTTTTAATCCTATAGTATGTGAAGCATAGAATGTGATGCATATTTTGGATTCCAAAAATATGATACCGTTTGAAAGTTATAGATGTTTTTCAATCAGCTTATCAATTAAGACTTTAGTTGTAATTCAAATAGAAAATGAATAATAATTATTTATTAAATTCAAAGTAAAGCATAATTTATAGTGGTGAAAAGTTGAGAATCTTCTTTAAAAACCCTTTTCATTTCATCAATTTTGGGTAAAAAAAAGTCGTCGGCCACATACTCTACAAATACCCATCATATTGCCACTTTTTTTCCCATTATGATCCTACACATACCCTACTCAGCCTCTGCTATAGATAGGGAAATTATTGGTTGCTTCTTGGAAGCCCATGAGATGACTCCCGAACTTAAATGAAACACATAGCCCGATGTGCTCTTCCTATCATCCAAACTTCATACCCAATCACTGTCCATGTAACCAACCAGCCCAAACTCATTTGTTGTTGTGTACAGAATGCCATATCATTTGGTTCCATTTACATATCTCAAGATTATTTTACTCGCTTGCCAATGGGTGTCCTGTGGAGTCTCCATAAACCTAGAAATAAGACTCACATTGTGCATTATATCAGGCCTAGTTGCTGTTAAATACATTAAACTTCCAACCAAACTCTTAAGCAAGGTCGGATCCACATTGTTGTTGCAATCTTCTTTGCTCAACTTTAGACCTATGGATGTTGGAGTGGGGGTAAGCTTGCTTTCAAGCATCCTAAATCTCTTCAAGATCTCATTTGCATATTTTTCTTGAGAGATAAATATACCATCATGCATTTGTTTTACTTCTATGCCTATAAAATATCTCAAGAGACCTAAATCTGTCATTTCAAACTCTCTTGTCATGGCCTCTTTAAAATAAGCAATGAGGAAATCATCATCCCTAGTAAAAACTAAATCATCAACATACAAGACAACAATCAAAACATTACCATTTGCTTCCTTGATGTAAAGAGTTGGCCCACCATCACTTTTGCTAAAGTCGTTGCTCATCAAATATGAGTCAATCCTACTGTACCATGCCCATGGAGCTTGCTTCATCCCATAAAGAGCTTTCTTCAACCTATATACCTTGACTTCTTGACCCGAAACTTCATATCCGAAAGGTTGCTCCACATAAACCTCTTCATTCAACACTCCATTTAGGAAGGCAGACTTCACATCCATTTGAAATACCTTCCACATATGTTGGACTGTGATTGCTATGACTGCCCGCATGGTTTCCATCCTTGCAACAAAGGAAAATGTCTCATTATAATCTCTCACAAACTACTATTTGTACCCCTTGACAACTAATCTTGCCTTATACCGGTCTATCCTTCCTTCGGTATTGCACTTGGTCTTGTAGATCCATTTTACTCCAATAACTTGTTTGTTGGGAAGAAAATCTGTTAACTCCCATGTGTTGTTCCTCTCTACTGCATCTATTTCCTCATCCATATCCTCACACCATTTCTCCTCTTTCACAACTTCTTCAAAATAAACTGGACCACCATGAGAAAATAATGCAAAATTCACACTCTCATCAAATTCTTCATCATACCTTTCATTCTGGTAGATCTCCCTTAGACTCTTGGTCTTCTTTGGCATTAGGGAGGCAAGAGGTGGTTTTGAATTTTCACTATTGCTACTGTTGTGCTGAATAGGCAGGTTTAGGGGCTGTCGGGAGCTCTCAGGAGCTCTACCGGCAATTTCAGGAGCTCTTCCGAAGCTTTTAGGAGCTCGCAGGAGCTCTTCAGGAGCTGATCTTTTGGAGATTTCAAGAGCCAATCTTCTAGCTGTCTCTGGCTGCTTGCCTTTCTATTTGCTCACTTCAGGAGCTTTCAGGGGCCTCTCAGGAGCTCAACTGGTACCTTCAGAAGCCAGTCCTCTGGTTGACTGTCTTTCGGCTTCAGAAGCCATCAGGAGCCGTCAGGAGCTTTTAGGAGCTCTTAGGAGCTCTTTAGGAGCTCGACCGACACTTTTAGGAGTATTTGCAGACTCATCTTGTTGAACCTCATGTTCAGTTTCTGCTTCTTCAGGAGCTGTCAGGAGCGGTTCAGAGGTGTCAGAATCTACCACTCCATCCCATGACTTGTCTTCTAGGAACTCCACATCCCTACTAATGACTATCTTTTTGGTGACCGGATTATATAGCCGATAGGCTTTGGACTCTTCACTATAGCTCGTGAAAATGCATTTTTCACCCTTGTCATCCAATTTTTGCCTCTTTTCTTTAGGTACGTGTGCATATGCTACACACTCGAACACTCTCAAGTACTCAACCATCCACTTGCATCTCGTCCATGCCTCTTGAGGTATCTTGTCACAGATCGCCTTTGTTGGACTTCTATTAATCAGATAAACAGTTGTTGCTATAGCCTTTCCCCAATATTCAGTCAAGAGTCCTTTTGCTTTTATCATGCTCCTTTCCATCTCCATAATAGTTTGATTCTTTCTCTCAGCCACTCCATTTTTTTGCGGAGTATAACTGGTTGTTAGCTCCTTTTTGATGCCATTTTGCTTACAAAAATTTACAAAAAAATTAGAGGTATACTCTCCTCCATGATCTGATCTTAGGAGCTTGATAAAATGTCCTCTCTCTTTTTCAGCCTGGGCCTTAAAAAACAAAAACTTATTAAATTCTTTAGATTTATGTTGCAAAAAATAAACCCATGTCTTATAGCTGTAATCATCAATGCAGGTCATAAAATGTCTACTCTTACCAATAGAAATGATTTGCATAGGGCCTACCAAATCTGTATGCACTAGCTCCAATGGTGCTCTTTCCCTTGTAGAGTTGCCCGATTGAAAGGGTTGCCTATGTTGCTTGCCCAAAATGCAAGCCTCACATCTAACATTAGGCTCTACTATTCTTGGCAAACCATCAATCATTCTTTTCTTGGACAAAAGACTCAAACCAGCATAGCCTAAATGTCCATACCTGAGATGCCATAGCTTGGAGGGATCTTGAATGGTGCTCTTGAGCGATACTTGATGTACTATCGTACATTTTCCATTCTTAAGAGGTGCAACAATGGACTAAAATGAGAAACATGTCTCAATCTTCAACGGAAACATCCGGTTCTTTGTCATTTGGACTGCTGCAAACACCTTTGTCCTCTCATTCTTGTCATAAATGACGCATTGGCCCTTCTCCATCAGTACTTTGTATCCATTTTGGATCAGCTAACCAACACTCATGAGGTTGTGCTTTAACCTAGGAGTAAGAAATACATTATGTATCTTCTTCTTCTCACCTTGCTTGTTGCAGATCATAATAGATCCTCTTCCAACAACATGAGCTACCCCATTGTTCCCCATTCTTATTTTAGACTTAACATTTTTATCAATGAAAGTAAAAAGACTTTCATTACCACTCATATGGTTGCTGCAACCGTTGTCCAAATACTAGACTTCGGGGCTTCCTTCTTCACCAATGTTGCACATGATGAAGGTTGTGGACTGGTTTCTTTCAGCCACATTTGCATTTTGTTTTAACTAATCATGCTGCTTTGTCCAGCATTCACTCGCATAATGGCCGAACTTATGACAGTAGTGGCATTCAACATTGCTCTTGTCATTCTTCATATTCAAACTATTGTTCTTCTTGCCTCTTTAGGAGCTGGTCTCAGAGCTTCTCGCTCTCTCTTGGTTGTTTGCTCATGTCAAGCTTTCTTCTCCAGCATTACCATGTCCAGATCTCCCTCTACCACATTTGGAGTTGTTTTTGCCTCTCCCCCTTCCTCTTGCATTTGACTGAGCTTTAAAAGATTGCTCTTGGGAGGAGCTTGCAGACCTATTTAGGCACTGTTAATGGGTTTGCAGAGAACCCATCAGCTCATCAACAAACAACGTTGTGAGATATTTTTCCTCTTCAATGGCAATCATCACTACATCAAACTTCGTAGGTAAGCTCCTAAGGACTTTCTCCACAATCCTCTGATCATCAATGATCTTAGCATTCACTCTCAATTGGTTTATCAAACTAAAAAGTCTTGTATGGAAAACAGAAATGGACTCATTGTCCTTCATTTCAAGAGTCTCAAACTCTCTTTGAAGCATCTGGAGCGTCACCAATTTGACCTTGTTTGTCCCTTTGTAACAGGTTTGGAGGATTTCCCAAGCTTCCTTTGCATAGTTAACTGCTGCTATTCTGGGAAAAATGGCCTCTGTCAAGGCTGCTTCTATCAAACTCAATGCCTTAGCATCTTTCCTCCTCAACTCCTTCAATTGGTTCTTCTGGTTGTTTGTGAGCACAAGATATGTTGCTGGGTCAGTTACATCATTGAATCAATTGACCACAAACTCCCACAAATCATTGGCGACCATAATGGTCTTCATCTTCTTCACCCAAACATCATAGTTCTGTCCATTAATGGGTGATGGCTACTGCAAACTCTTTCCTTCATCTCCAGCCATGTCTCCTACACAGAAAAAACTCAATACCCAGAAAAAATAAATTCCCTAACTCACTAGGAAATGGGTCCTATGGCTCTGATACCATGTCAAAATTTCTGATTGCACAGAAAACATAGAGCTACTACTCTGTTTTCCAGCCAAACTGGAAATACTCAAAAAACAAAATGCGGAATAAATTTGGAGACATGCAACTTTTCTTTCTATTCAATAACTGGAAATGAACAATACAGGAAAGATAAAACTTAAACTATTGAAAGTTAATTTTAAGCTACGAACTTCAATCTGCTAGAAGCAATCAGCTACTCAACCAGCTTCAGATAACTTCAGGAGCTACTAGGAGCTCACTGGGTGAGCTATGTAGAGCTCTTCAGGAGCAATCTTTACTCACAAAAAAAAAACAAACAACTTCTACTATTCAGGAGCTTTTAGAAGCTCACACAAGAAAACATTCTCTGTCTGCAGACTACTGCTACACAGAAAATTCTTCAACTTCTCTAGATTTTCAACTTCTCAATTGACAGACTAAAACTGCCTTCATTCTTTTTGTCTTTATTTCATTCCCTCTCAATTTCAAAATCAGCTACCAACATTGAATTGGAATTCAAAAATTCCTAACTTCATTTACTTCTTCTGCAGTCTTCAAGTGCACATCAAGAGCAAGTGGGAAAGGCAATCCCCAAAACAATCTTCTAGCTGCAGGCATTGAATGCTCCTGACAAGTAGGTGGACGGGAAGAGGCTCAGGAGCATTTAATTTTCCAACAAAGATAATAGAAATTCAAGGAAACAAAATAGTATTGGGAAATGACTATAACACCGTAATCTGGATCGACAAAAAAGTTGTTGGCTTTAGGCAAAAAACAGGTAATATGGAATTTCCAAACATTTGTGGAAGAAGCTAACTTGATCGATATTATACTGAAGAGTGGAAAATTGACTTGGATGAATAGAAAGGTGGGCTTCACTACAATCACGAAGATGCTTGGTATATTTCTTAATTCACAGAATTGGGTTGAATAAAAGGTGTTCATGGAAACAAATATTTTACGGCTCTAGGAAAATTCATCGCCAATAATTCTTCATGGGAAAATTCACTGCCATCACAAATTTATCGTGGGAAAATTCATTGCCATGATAAATTCATCGCCAACAATTCACCGAGGTGGAAAATTAACCGCCATTAATGTTTTTTAATATATATTTCAAAAACTTTGAATTTTTTTTTGCAAAAGAATAATTTGATTTATGATAATAAAAATAAAAATATTTTTCAATATATTTTATTTTCAATATATTTTATCATATATTTTTCAATATATGATAATAATTTTTTTTTTTTTAATTTAATATAAATAAACACATGGAAAAATGTATATTTTTAATATTTGTGCAAAGAAACACATGGAAAAATAAAAAAATTGTATATATAATATTTTATATAAAATAAAAAAAATTCCATTGTTTCATGATATAATATTGTATAATATATATTTTTTTAATTTTTTTTTTATGTTTATAGTATAAAATAAAGGAACACACGGAAAAATAAAAAATTGTATATATAAATAAATACATGGAAAAATAAAATAATATTTGAAGTAGAAATTAAAGTAAATAATTTAACATTAATGTGGTTAATTTTCCGCTTCGGTGAATTGCTGGCGGTGAATTTGTCATGGCGGTGAATTTTCCCACAGTGAATTGTTGGGGGTGAATTTTCATCAGTGAATTGTTGGCGATGAATTTGCTCTATGCTGGAATTCATCCCAAAGAAAGGATAATTCAAATTTGAATAGATGTGTCTTAGAGATGAAGGGATAATAGAAAGAATAGATTGCTAGTGGTGTTGGAATATTTATTAATCTTCAATCAACACCCCCACGTCAGATTGAAGTTACTCAAGCTGCCCCAATGTAAGCTTGCAATTGAACTACCAGCATGTTAATTAAGGTAGGTGATTTTGAATTCAAATTGTAGCACTCAATTTTGAGCTTGCAAACAAGAGACAAAAGAAAAGAATGTATTCGTTAGTTTTTAGTTAGTCAATTTTTAGTATTGTGTGGAGACCCTGCAGCAACAAAAGGAATATTTAGCAGAAGACAGGGATATAGCAGTGCACAAAAAGGGAATGTTTACCAGATGCAACGTAGTGATAGCAACAACTACAGGGTTGTAGTTGGTTTTAGTTTAGGTGTGTGTGTAACACCAAAATCTTATGTGAAATGTTTTTGTAGTGCAAAATAGAGCTCGTACTCTGTATTTTGTAATATTTAAAAGAAAATGAGGAATATCAAAATTTGCATGTTTTATGTGTCAACATTCCAGACTATCTTTGCATTGTTTTGTGTTTTCTTATTTTGTCCATCATCCTGTCACAACAGCCACTCTATATTGGTACACCCCTGTCTGTCAACAAGTGGTATCAAAGCCCTATCTTTCTAGGTAGTTAGTTTATTGTGGGTGTGTTTGAAAAGCCTTAGGATTCTAGGAACTAATTTGTTTTCTCAAATATGAGAAAAATGATAGGAGGTGAGAGTAAAGGTTGACAACAACCACTAAATGTTGATGGAGAAAATTATGATATATGGGCTAAGAAAATGAAGACTATTTTGGTTGCTAATGACCTATGGGATTTGGTCATCAATGGTTTCATAGATATTACAGACCCAACAACCTATGTAACCCTCTCAAATACAGAGAAAAATTAGTTGAAAGAAAATAGGATGAAAGATAATAAATCCCTCAATTTGATTGAGGAAGTCTTGACAAAGGCTATTTTCCCACGTATTGTAGCAAAACATTACTCAAAACAAGCTTGAAAATTATTGCAAAATAGCTATAAGGGGACTGATAAAGTCAAATTGGTGAAGTTGTAGCTACTAAGAAGAGATTTTGAGACTCTACAAGTGAAGGATAGAGAGTATATTTTAGATTTTCATACCAAGGTTTCAACCTTGATAAATCAGTTGGGAATTAATGGAGAAACAATGGAATAGCAAAGGATTATTGAGAAAATCCTAAGAATTCTACCCTCTAGATTTGATCCTATAGTCATTGTTATTGAAGAGGAAAAGGAATTATCCAAAATGATTGTAGATAAGTTGATGGGTTCACTACAAACCCATGAACAACGGTTGAACAGATCTGCCCCTTCCCTAGAGCAAGCTTTCAAATCTCAGACCAATGCAAGAGGTCAAGGAAGAGGAAGAAACAATAGAACTAGAGGTCAAAGAGGCAGATGAAGAAGTAATTCTAGAAGAGGAGACTCAAACAACCAAGAGGAGCTAAGCAGCTCACAGTCAACATGCCAAAACTAGAAGAAGAACATTTCAAATCAGAGGTATGACAAGAGCAATGTGCAATTTTATTACTTTCACAAGTATGAAAATTATGCTAGTGAGTGTAGAAAGAAGCAACATGATGATGGGAGTCAAAATGTCAATGTACCAAATGAGAACAAGGCTAAAAATGAGAAATAGTCCAATGTTTTCATTGTTTGCAACCTTGCTGAGCACAACAGTGATGAAGTATGGTACTTGGAAAGTGCTTGCAACAACCACATGAATGGTAACGAGAATTTATTTGCCTTAATAGATAGTAGTATAAAATCTAAAATCAAAATGGGAAACAATGAGAAAGTTCCTGTCATGGGAAGAGTGTTGAATAAGACAACTAAGAGGGGAAGTGAATTAGTTGTAACAAATTTTAACCTTTAAAACTTTTACCAAAAATTAAATCAATCACAAATCCTTTATTTTGCTAATGTGATTAATCATTAAGTGCAAAGGAAAAAACTAAAAAACATCACACATACACAATAACACCAGATTTACATGGAAAACCTAACAAAGGAAAAAACATGGCGAGGATTAGCTCACAATAGAGAGAATATCAAAACCGATTACAAAGGCTCACTATTCAGATCAGGACTCATTATCCAAACAAGGGTTAACCACCTAGAGGGCTCATGCCACACATATATAAAGAAGATAGAAGAGATTTGTTACATAGAGAAAAATAGTCTCAATGCAATAGATATTTTCACCACAATTTTCTCAAACACTTGCAGACATGATTGAAAGATAAAGTACACCTTCAACTCACTGCTTCTAGAATGCATTTATCTTGTTATATTTCTTTGCACACCTTTCACTAATATCTCATCCTATGTTTATACCATCTTAAACTTTGAAACATATCCAAAGTCAGTCATACACCATTTGCATTTACAAATTCAAATTAGGTCAACGCCAAAACATTCTAGGGTAGATTTAGAATTAGGGAAATTCAAACACATGCTTCAAAACACTCCCATAAGCTTTAAAAGTAGTGTTAAGCACAAGGTCGACCAAACCAGTGTAAAGCACATAAATCAATTAAGCACATGCAACCTTAGCATGATCTAATCTTTCTAGATAAAAAAATTATCTTCAACATGATCATATCAGCTTAACTCCAAAACCACAAGTCATAAGACTCAAACAAGAAGAAATCCAGAGCAACTATATTTCTCCTGGACCTTAGCCAAGTACACTAAAAAATATAGTTCACAACTAGTGAACATAGCTCACACTATACAATGATCCAAAAGCTCAAATCTTGGATATAGCAACTTCCAACAACCATGATCAACATGTCTGAACCACACAAACATAGGAAAAAATCTCAGAGAAAAACCCGAAGCAATAACTAAATACTTACAACCTTTCCCTTTAAAATTTTCTCAATATTCTCAACATATACTGCAAATAACCATTATCCAAAATAGTAACTAGTTGAGAACCAGTTAACCAATTGACATCAATGACAACACCATCATACTTCCAACAATCCCCCCCTTTGTCAATGTCAATGATGGAAACACATGATGTGAGAAACCATCAAAGACAACACAAAAGCTCAGAACAAACTTCCTCATGATTTTACTTTCTCCCCCTTAGTAGATACTCTTTTCACATCTTTCTTTCTTCTTTTTTTTCACATCATTCTCTCTCCCTTTGACATCAATAGAAAATGCATAGGATATTTTACATTGATTTCCCCTTTTACATCAAGAAAAAAATACTCTTTAAATGACAACACGTAACACTACCTACTCTTCTTTAGAGGTAGCCACCAAAACACCAGTCTAAAAGAAAGATAGATCCATAGATCCATGAGACTGATGCATCTCCATATGCATGTAGTTCAAGAAAGGAGGGGCAAAAATCCCTAACTTCTCCTGGAGATACTCAAAAGTATCTTTAGGAAGAGCCTTCGTAAATATGTGAGCCACTTGATCCTTTGTAGGCACATACTAAAGTTGTACTTCATTCTCCACAACCTTCTCTCTCAAAAAGTGATACCTAATAAATATACATGCTTTTTCCTTGAGTGCATTACTAGATTATTTAAAATTTTAATTGCACTTGTATTATCATAGAAGATAGAAATAGGATCATCATACATTACTTTGATGTCTTTCAATGTCTATCTCATCCACAAAACTTTTGTATAGCAAGATGTTGTGACAATATACTTAGCTTTTGGAGTGGATAAGGAAACTGAATTTTATTTTTTATTCAACCAAGCCACCAATCTGCAACCAAGAAAGAATGCACCACCACTTATACTCTTTCTATCATCTACACAACGAATCCAATCTACATCTGTGTAAGCACTTAGTGTAAAATCAGTATCCCTAGGATACCATAACCCATAATCTAGAGTTCCATTCAAATATCTAAATATCCTCTTAACAACAACAACATGTGTTTCTTTCTAGGTTCTTCTCAAAATCTATTCACAAGACAAATTTCATGCATGATATTTGGTCTAGTAGTAGTCAAATACAACAAACCTCCAATCATAGATCTGTACATGCTCTAATCAACCTTAGGTGAATCATTATCTTTACTCAATTTGCAACCAGTCACCATAGGAGTGCATACTAGTTTGGAACCTATTGTGTGGTCTCACAACATGCTCCATTTTTCTCCTTGGAAAAATGAAGACTCCTTTTTTTTGCTTCCTTTCTTTTCTACCCTTTGCTTTTGCTTACTTTGGTGTGATGCTTTTGGAGGAAATGGTAAAATGTAAGTTTTGTTTCAGCCTACCTAGTCATTTCTTGAATTCTCTATCTTTCCCAAATTTGAGATGTAGCAGATTTCTTTACTAAGGTTTATTAATTTGCTAGACCTTGGATTCCTGGAGTTGATGCAATTGTGTCAAGGATACTATTCCTTTGGTTGGTCCTAAGTTTCCTGCTTGGTGGATGAGTCGTCTCAGTGTGCGTGAGTCCTTTTCTTCATCGGTTGCTCTGATAGTTGCTTTTTGTCTCTTTAGCTAGACGTCGAAAATCAAAGGTTCCATTGCAAACATGTTTGAATCATTTTTTGGTCCTGCTCAAACCTAATTCTCAGTTCCTCTCTTTGCACCCAATTCCCATGAACCCGCTAGGTAAATGTCCCAGTTCCTAGTAATCTTTCTAAGGTTTAGATGTAGATTATTCAACTCTTGTGATGATCAATGGTCATGTATTTCACAAAGGCTTTTGTCTCGTAAGAATCAAGTTGACACACAAGAGTGCCACATAAGTTTTTGTGTCATCTTCTTCTTTAGTGGTGGGTCTACACGAAAACCAAGGTGTTCATGATTTGAACCCTAATTTTCCATGATTGCATCTTTATTTGAGAAAATTAATGCATTGTAACAAGTAATTAATGAAGGTGGCAAACTGCACATGTACTTGGCACTACCTCAAGCATACAGTTACTTTTACAACACTTTATCTTGTGCCATACTACTAATTTGCAAGGACATTGAAAGATCAAGACTCATATTGCAACATGCAAAGAAAGGTAAACCTTGAGAAACCAAGAATGTAGCTATTGAGGCTTTCGAAGCTGCATTATAAATGTGATTTTGTTTATCATCAAAGAAACCAGATATGTCTCAGATAAATTAAATTCTATTAGTCATCTTATGCATGCATGTCTCGATATAATGGTATTTCCTTTAGTAATTTATATTATTGATTGTTTTGAAATAAATTTAACCAAATGGTAGATTGAAAGTTTTATAAATTTTTGAAGATAATTGGTTAAATTTAACCCTAACTCACACACAAGGCACATATCTATAAAAATCCAAGGTACATAGGTAAAAATGAGTACTTTCAAAGCAAATCCAAAAATGAGTTTAAATACTTTGCTTCACAAACTATACTAGTTGGTGGGATAATAACTGATACCCATCTAGGATGGTTTTATGATGTTGAATTCATCGCATAAGTCTGGAAAGAGAATGCCTCTCAGTGTATGAAGAATGTTATAGCAGTTGGGCTATATTTAGCAGGAGGGCTTCCACCAGCAATGGAGGCCCCTAAACTATTTATGCAGTGTTTGAATTATTACAACCTAGATAAGAGAGCTTTTGAAGAGGGAAGAATATATGTAGATCTTTCCATGAAGGGAATTGTATATACATTTGGGCTCCTCACATCTCCTCAAATGAACTCGGTAGATGTGAGATTAAAGGCTAGAACTTACCTGAGCACTGAAGAACATAATAGGGAAATTATGAATACACATTGGTGCTAGGAAAAACTTACAAAGAAAATGAAGCTAATTCTAAGATTTATGTTCAACCCAAATGTTCAAGATGTTATAACCATGTTAAGAAGGATAGTTGGACTCAAGGATGTCAATAAATTTGAACCCTGGATGTTTGTAATTATAGCCAAATTAATGAAAGGCCATGTGTAGATACATTGGGGAAGTTTTATTAGTGGCAATACGTGATCAGACGAAGGAGTTCCCATAGTTAGGATGGTTTTATATGTCCTCATATGTGATCTATTCCTGCACCATAAGGGAAAACAAACAAGGGTTGAATAGATTTGGTACCCTAGATAAAGAAACAAGAAATAGTTTGATATATGCTCATTTACTCCAAATTATTATTCATGAATATAGGGAGCATTATCAGAGAGTTAATGATGTGTTTTCCATGAAGATGGTAAGAATATTAAAGGGAAACAAAACTAAACGGTTGTCTCTGGAAGCACAAAATCTTATCAAGCCAGTTGAAGGCTGTTACATTTAGTTTCCTACTTTCACCTACATAAGTGTGGAAGGGTTTGAAAGATATCCTTTCATCTTGCCCAAGTACTTGACAAATAAATTATTATTATTGGAATTGGTAATACAGATGAAGTTGTCCCATGCTCTTTTTAGCGTGGCACACAAAAGAAGTTATGTCATGTTTCCTATCATAATGGGGAATTATAAGTGCAATGCGGCTAAAGTAGTCGATTTGTGTGAAGAGGAATTAAAAATCTACAAATTGGAGTTCTTTACACTCCAAACAATTAACTATGATCCAAAGGGGAATATTTCCAAGGGGATAGCCAACAAGCATGCCCATGTTCATCATTTAGAAGACTTCTAGCTCAATTATGATGACGAGCCAAAAGTAAAACAAAGATCATATCAAATATTGTCATTGCAATTGGCGTAGATTCTTGGGCTTCATGACATTCCAGACCCATTGGATGAAGATGATGGAGACGTTTTGAATCTGATTTATAATTCAACCAAGGTTTATGATGAACCCATTTCGGATCCAAATTATGAAAGCACATAAATAATGACCATTGAGAAAAATTTTGAACAAGTTTTCGTGTAGACTCAATGATGGATTGATGAATTTTGTAGAAACTTGAGAAAATTTGGAGTTAGGCCCACATACTCACTCAATATAAAGAATAAATAGAGAGAAGAAGATGATTCGAAGTGTGAGGAGCCCACTAAGAAGAAAAGAAAGGCTAGCAAGGTAGATACAACGATACATATTGAGGAGAGAACTTCTAATACCCCAAGTTAGAGGGTTTCAATGGCACTAGCTAGCCAACATAAATATACTGGACCAAGTAAGGTCAAAGTGATGGTGAAGCCTAAAGTGACATCTTCTTCCATGGTAAAGTTGAAGATTCAACCTATGACTGATGAGGAGGTGACAATGAAAAAAAATACTCATCCTTAAACAAGGTCTGCATCCCAGAGGGTTGTATCATTATTTACTTCTCCCCCTTCATTCCATACAGTTGTAGTAAAGCAAACATTGGGAAAGACTCTTGTGGCCCTAGATGAAAGTCCTGAACTAAATGGAGATCAAATAAGGGAACATATGGAGAAATTGTGTGCCATGATGGAATGAGTAAAAGAGAAGAAATCTAAGGATAAGCTCATGGTACAACCAGTGGTGGAAGAAATGTCAGATGTAGGTTCAATTCACATAGATATTGAAGAAGAATCTATAAGACGAACACTCAGACCAGAGGCAAGAAACCCTGAAATACTTGTTGAAAAGGAAATCTAGGGGAAATTGTAGGACATGTTCCCATTGATAATGTTGTTATTGCAAATACATTTGATTCCCAGATTTCACTAGGGGATAGTGGAAATGATGTTGAACAACTGTAGGCTTTTAAAGAGAAAGGAGAAGACCAGGTTGAATTGAAAATACATAGCCTTCACAAACTTTGGATGGTAGGGTGATGAAAAATAATAATCTTGATGTAACAGGACACGAAGAAAGTGATGCCCTAAAAATAAACATTTCTTAGGCACTCAAAGATTATTGGAAGGTTATAGCATGGACATATGAAGATTTGAAAACTTATAATACTTCCATTATCACTCATACAATTCTATTAAAGTTGGATGTAAAACCTTTTCGACAAAAACAACCTGTAAATACACTCTTGGAACCTTTGATTCAAAAAGAAGCACAAAATAACCTCTCAACCCGAATAATTTTCCTATTAGGCACTCCACGTGGGTGGTGAATTCGGTGCCTATCAGGAAGAAGAATGGAGATATATGGTTGTTTGTGGATTTCCAGAATCTTAATAAGGCTTCTAAAAAAGATAATTATCCTTTGCCTTTGTTGGAAGAAGTGTTGCAAATTTTTAATGGCTCACAAATGATGTCCTTCTTGGAAAGATTCTCCGGATACAATCAGGTAATGGTTGTGAAGGAATATAGGATGAAGATAGCGTTCACTACAAAGTGGGGAAATTTTTCTTACAGAAGAATGCCATTTAGATTGATAAATGTTGGAGCCACATTCCAAAGAGCTATGGATTATTCCTTTCAAGTTTTGATAGGAAAGTGTATCATCATATACATGGATTAATTCATAGTATTTTCAAAGAAAAAAGGAGATCATGTGGGTGATCAAAGAGCAATATTACAAAAGTGTGAAACTTATGGAGTTTTGTTGAATCCTAAGAAATAAATTTTTTGGGTAAATGAAGGAAAATTGTTGGGACATATTATTTCTGAAAGAGGTATTTCAATAGATCAAGACATAGTGAGTGCTCTACTCAAGTTATAGCCCCTATGAAGTAAGAAAGAACTGAAATCATATTTCAGTAAGATCAATTTCATCCAAAAGTTTATTATCAGTTTTGCTGAGATAGTAAAACCACTCAATGTTATGTTAAAGAGAGATGAAAAAATTGAGTGGACTAATGAAGCTAAAATCACCTTTGAAAATATGAAAGCTATAATTGTGGAAGCACCATTCTTGGTAAGTCCAGATTATGTTAAACCTTTTTATATTTACTCTTTTGCTTTCGATCATATGTGTGAAGCGGTGCTGACATAAAAAGGTGAGAACAAAGAAGAAAATACAATCACTTTTATGAGTGATCCATTTAAAGAAGTGGACCTCAGATACATGGATGTTGAAAAAAAAACCTTTTCTTTTGTTAAATTTGTGAGAAAGTTTTGACATTACATTCTTAGAAGTTAGTCAAGGCTATTGTCCCTGATGCTATAGTAAAATGCTACTAACACAAAGTGAGCTCAGAGAAAAGAGAGATAAGTGGGTTATGATTCTGCAAGAGTTTGATTTAGAGATTATACCCATGAAGCTAGTGCAATGTCATAAAATTGTACCCATTGCAATTTCACATACATTCTTGTGCATGCTTTAGTGTCCACTCCCTTAGCATTTATGTAGGCTCATTTTAGCCCCTGCAACAAATTTTTTCCCTTCTCAGGATGCTCAAGCACCCTTTTCAATAGCTACCTTCGCACATTAGCTTTGTGTCAAACCTTGTAATTTCCACGCTTGTGTTGTTTTGTAGTGTGATGTGTTTGGACACTAGTGTGCCACACGAACGTCTACGTATCGTGCTAGTGTCCTATGATATTTCAATATTTAAATGACTGAGCATGTTTACAACTTGTCAACAATTTTTTCCAATGGTAATGGCTTGGGATGCCTTGTAACATCCTGGGAAGCTTCTTTTCCCTCCTTAAATGCTATATTTTCCACCTATTTTGGTCTTTTGAATCTTTCTATATTTTTCTCCTACCTTTTCCTCCTCTATTTCTCTTTATATCTTGTTTGTACAACTCTTTACAACTTGCTACAATAGCCTCAAGCTCTTAAGCTCTTACAACACTCTTGGCAGCTCTCTTGGCTCTCACAAGCCTCTCTTTTGTCCTTGCTCTCTTTGTCTTCCTTAAGCTTTGCAACTGATATCTCCTTTGCCATGTGCTTACAAGAATCTTGGGATTTCTCACACCCCCTATCTATTGCATCTCTATTTGGTGATACGGGTTCTCCTCATGAAGTAGGGATTGCTTTTATCACTTTGCATTTGCTTACTTCATTCACTTTCTCTATCTATATGGTTGTTTGTGGAGGTGGGAACATCGAAACAAGAGTTTGACTAAGGAAAACCCCTATACAACCCCAACATTTTCTCCAAATCTTATGCATGCAAGTATTGAAGATAGTCATTTGCTAGAGGCTCCATTACTTGGGTTTTTGTGAGCTTCTTTTATCCCTCATCCTCTTTAGCTTTATCATTTTTACTTTACTTCATTTTAGTTCTATTACATCTTGTTACCTTCTTGCATTTTGTAATTTCTTAGCAATCTGATTGTTAGTGATCATTTAGCTATTTTTGTGATATTCTCACTTTCTGGTCCATACAAGATGACAACACATCTCTAGGATACCAGTGCACCACGTTGTCATCCTTATTTTGTGTTGGTTGTCCTTTGGCTAAGAGCTCATTAGTCTATCCAAAAAACCTTTTTGATTTACTCTTTCTGATTCTCAAACTCTCGCTTTGTTCCTTGAGGTAGTTTAGGGCAGTTTGACCCTTGGGAATCTCTTGAGAATAAAGAGAATCATGAGTAGTGAATCCCCCCTCTCTACATTGTGGTGAACTCGATGTGAAAAAACCTTCGTACTTTCAAAGTGATGTGCCAACCTCCAATTGACTTGTTTATACATTGTTTATTATATTTAACTTATTATTTCCAAAATTAATTTAGTATCCTCTTTTATCAGTTCAGTATCTAGTTTTATTCAAAGTGTTAATGATGTTCCATTTCATGCATGTGATGGTGACGTGGATTTTCCCATGTCACTCGATGTCTTTGATCCTTCTCACAAAATTCCTCTCACTTCAGAGGATATCTTGTTGCAAGAAGATGAAATCATTGATACCTTTATTAATGTTACTCTACCTTCTCTTCATTCCAATGCATACTCTTCTAGAGAAGATGCATTAGTGAATGATGAATCTCTTCTCTCTTCCAATGCATTCTCCTCTAGAGATGATGCATTAGTGAATGATCAATCTCCTTCCACATTTGATCCTCCCCAGATTGATGTTGAGAATATGTCTTCAAATAACTATTCCACTAGTTGTGATGATTCCATAAACATAATTTATGTCTCTATTGCCCCTCAAAAGCCTAAGAGACCGGTCATTTACCTAACTCTAGCTAGTCCTTCTCCCAATATTTCTAAGGCTCCCTCTTATAGAGCAGTAACCTATACTTATGATACTAGAAAGAATAAACAAAATGTTAATCAACCTACTTCTTTACCACCTTCTCAACCAAGTCTTCCTTCAATACCTAAACCTACAACTAAAGCACCTGGTGATTATGATCTTGTTGAGAAATTTTGTATTACTTTGGCGAAGATATCACTGTGGGACTTGCTTTAGTCTATTATGGTTTATCAAGGTATGCTTCAAGAAGCCTTGCAAAAGATCCTCTTTCCTTCTACTAGTCCAATGGATGTTAATGCATTGATAGCTCATATACATGTAGATTTGCTGAATATTACATTCTATCCATAGGAATTCTTTCCTCCTAAAGTACAAAAGAAAGTAGACCATCTAATGATTATAGTTAACATTAATGATATCAGTATTAGATGTACTCTTGTTGATGCTGGTTTGACACTCAATGTATGTAGCATTGATATATTCCCTAAAAGTAATATTGACGCATCTTCTCTTAATACTTCTGCTATTGCCATTCGTGGGTTCGATAATGTTGATTGACAAGCCCTAGGCATGATAGTCTTACCTTTGGGGTTAGGACCCATTACCATACCCACAACCCTAGTATATGTTATGTCAAAAAATTTACCATATAACCTTCTTCTTGGTAGATTTTGGATTCATGCTATGGGTGCAATTCCATCTACCTTTCATAAATCTATTAATTTCATTTGCAATAATCGAGTAGTCATAGTTAGGGCTGACCCTGAGGCTATCTACTTATGTGAGATGGCAGAGACTAGTTAGGTTTTGGTTGTGCCTACTCTTATCCCTTTAGTGTCTTCCAATGTTTTGATGTCTACTCCTACATTACCTATTACATAGGATACTCTTGAGATAGATGTCCCTGAAGAAGATCCTTTTGAAGCAAGAAATATTAAGTTTGCTCCTTCTACCTCTTCTCAAGAGAATGCATGTTTTGGTGATGATCAGGGATCCTTGGAATTCTTTGAATTCTTCAATGTAGAATACAATGTGAATCCTATTCATCCTAAACTACCAATAACACCATCTGAACCTGCCATCAAAGATGGTTATTCTTCTGTATTGCGGGATAATGTGAGCAATAATTGTAATAATTTTAATGTCGATCCTCCTCCTAAGGAAGATGATCACACTTTTGTTAAGGAATCCAATGTTGATAGTCCTATCAAGAAGGATGATGGCAATCCCATAGAGGAGTATAATCCCCATTGTTGGAATAATTCTCTCTATGAAGATCCCCCTCCTTAGTATTTACAAATATTTCATGGCCCTAGCTTTAAGCTTTACTCTAAATATGGTTATGGGCATAAAGGTTGTGGGTATAACGAACAAGGCATTCAGGCCCCTATAGAATGTTTTCCTTGTAAGCATAATTTGGGGATTGGTTTCTCAAATCAACAATCTAAATGGAAACCATGGTTGAATGACATGAATTCTGCTCAACCTTGTTCTCTAGGATTGATTCATCCTCCATTGTCTTCTATCTTCATATCTTCTTCTTGTGAGAAGACGAGTATTTCTCCATAAGAGAAGGGTTTGCTTCCTACTCATCCTCTATATGAGAAAGAATGTATATTTTTGAGCTTTCTAAAAGCCCACTTAATTACTCTTCCTCCTCCTACACATAAGAAATTTCATAAAGATGATAGAGAAAAATATTCTTTCTATGCATACCATCGAGTGCTTGCCCATTCCACTAGTGAATGTAAGGAATTCAAGAATAAAATACAATTTCTTGATTCAAGTGCCATTGCTCATTTATTTTCTGATGCACTTGCCTCTTTTTCATGTTACTAGATATTCACTTATAACTCAATCAGGTAGGGCTTGTTGATTTAAGTTGAAAGAAGAAAAATGTACATTTTATCCTCTCCTATATTAGATTCAATTGCATAAATGAAATAATTCAAAAGATTACATTTATACAAGTGCATGTAACATAAGAGGGATTTACAACAACTCTTTCTGAAAAGTAATCTTTATTGATTCAAAAGTGCATATTTATCTCACACAAGTAGTGAGACTGACTTTTACTTATTCAATACAAATTAAGAAAATCATATACATGAATAAGTAAATGAAAGAAAATGTGCATATAAAGAGAGTGACCAGTCATTGCCTAAGAATGACTAGCATGGTGTTGTCTTTCTTTGTTGCTGATATGAGTTGTTTGTCCCTCCTAGTTCCTCATTGTTCCTAGTTCCTGCATCTGGCATTAGCAATGGTGTTAGAGAAATGCTCTAAGAAATAAAAGATCACAAACATTATATGAACATACACCTATGCATGTATAAACTGATCTCAATGTGCATTAAATAAGAAATGCATACTTTAGGTGTCTAGGAAAGCATCAAAGCTATCGTACACATCCAAAATATGCACTATTTTTCTAACATGTTTGCTTCATGTGCAGGTATAGGAAAAGTAATATTGTTGTTTTAATTCATTTAATTTTAGGATGTGGGGTAAAATGTGGCTCCCACAAGGGTTCAGCCAAACATGATGTCATCCATCCCATGGTAGTCCAATTAATCAGCTATATATCACATAGGACACTAAATTGATGAAGTCTTTGTCATAAGCAATACATAACCACTCAATGAGATTATAGTGTTATGGATGATGTAGTGAAAAGAAAAGAAAGTAAACATCATCAACATCTTCCATTCACAAGCCACCAAAATCTTTGAAGATTGCAGTCTATCAATGAATGCTATTACAATAATAATAGATAAAAGATATTGATCATAAAAGATCAACTCTAGAATATCTTTGAGCTAAAACAAAACCCAATGTGTAGGTCAAAGAGGAACCAAAGGAACATAAAAGACAAAGTACAGTGAGAATATGCATAGAAAAGATGGAAATGAAAGGGGACATACCTTTTTAGTGTGATAACCTAATGAATGATGTTGAATTTAACATGGAGGTCAGTGATTGTCCTAGCGCGTAAAGTGTAAAGAGGTTTTCTTCAAACCTTGGCAGTCACATTATAAGGCAATTTGATTGGTCAATTCGAACAAATAGGGAAGTTTCTCACCCATAAAAAGATTACATGTAGTCACTATCTCTAAGAAAATATAGATATATCAAACAATGTTATGGACAACTATATTATGATAGTCATAATGGAGAGCCTCATTTGGTCAGTCATTTGAATGGAAGAGCCAATCTTAGAATTTGTAAAAGGAAAAAGAATGTTTTCAAAAGATGAAGACAAAGACATGACACTTTGGCAGGCTTGTGAAGAGAAATAACAATGTGAGTAATGCAAAGAAGAGCAATGTAGAACACTGTTACAATTAAATATACATAATGAGAAACACTATTACAATTATTTGTGAATAAAGAACATAAGACAATCATATATGTCAAGGAAAACCTAGGTGTATGGGATACAATGCTTGTGCAAGCAAAGGTTAGAGAAATATGCTACAATAAATGTGCTTTGAAACAATGAAGAATGAATGATGGGGAATATTTCACCAAATCGACAATGGATAGGGTATATTGGTGAAAGGGTGTAATCACAAGAATAATGCTATTCATGAAATTTTTACTTCCTAATTTTAATGATGCACACCAAAGGAATAAATTGAAGATATATAAATGGCAGTTATAATCATTAAGTCACAGTGATACGATAATGTTTAAGTAAATAAACATTGTGTAAGACATTGTAGCAAGGGTAGAATAGAGCATCAACAGAATTATGACCTAATTATGTAAAGTACAAGGGACAAAATATATCAAAGCAAGGATAATCATTGCTGCAGAGGACAATAAAATTTGTAAGGCAATGATCTCCATGGCAGTGATTGATAGCTACATAGTGACATTTTAAAGGCATATTTGAGCAATGGGCAGTCATATGCAAAGATTCTACTATGCCTCTATACTTGTAGCAACATGTTCATTTTATTTATGAAATCGATATGGTAGTTGACAGGCCTATTTTGAGCTACATGGTATTCATGAAGAAATGGGGAAGATGCATAAAGTCTTTGAATATACCCATGTTGAGCAATAACATTGAATCATTTTTAGCAAATCCATTTTTCTTCACATGGTAGCATTTTTTTGTGGAATAGTTGACTGTGATAGCTCTTATTTCAATCAACATTGCTGGCCATTACTACTTGACATCATGAGGGAAACAAAATTACATAGTTTTAAAGCCAACACAAAAAGGAAAGATGATCTTCAGAAGTAGATGGCCGCGACCATTAGAATGCAAGAAATGTGAAGATGTGTTAAGCATTCTATAGAAAAATTCAAAGTGTCAAAGTTTCAAGCAACAAATATTAGAGAATGCAAAAGAAAGTACATAGTATGAGAATGTATTCATTTCTTTCTACAAAGATTGGCTTGATTCGAGCATTTTTTTTTGTAGAAAATGAAACTAAATGACATAAAAATACTTACCCAACATATAAAGGTCGTGGTTTGATATAAATTGCAATCAAAATCATTCTTGAAGCTGTGAAATTCACCATCAAAATCCTTTGTATTCATCATAGTAGAAGCTCCACCAAACCCTCATCATAGCAGCGACTTTCAATAGCAAGAATGCAAGGGAAAAAATGAAGGAGAAAAGTGTTTGGCCAACTCTTGTATTTAGGGTTTCAACCCTGAATTGGCCAATAAACCGAGGCATTTATTTTATTAAATGTTTTCTTATTTACATTTATTTTATGAATCAAAGGAGGATATTGTTTAAAATTTATGAGATGCCAAGCATATAGGGGAGTTGAGAGAAGTTTAGGAACAAGTCCCAAAGATATAGGAGACTGTTTTGACTAAAAGTTAAAGCTTTTCAGAGCTTATAGGGGTAGTTTAGAGTTCCTTTGTAAATAACTTGGTCAAAGTTGACCTTTTCAGCATAATGGAACTCTTTTGAAGAAAAATCAGTTGCTACTTTTTAGGCTTTTTGGAGGCTTATGACCAAAGAAGTTTCTAGGACCTATTTTGGTGGATGATGGAGAGTTAATGTATTTAATCTCGTTTTGAATCATTTTGGAGTTAGTTCTTACTTGATGCTTTTTCTGAGTTAATGACTTTGGTAGTCCTTCGACAAAAAAAACCAAATTTATGTAACTGAGTTCTAGATATGAAATACAGTGAAGGCCTTATGTACTATTGACTTGAAGATTCTTCCTACTTGTTCTTTACATTATTGTGTTCATCAACTGATTGATCAAGTTATTAGTGAGGTAATATTTATTTCCTTATAGCTTTGTCGCAGGTTTTAGAACCTTTATGCAAAAGTTCTACTAATGCAAGTTACAAATTGTGTCAAGAGGTGTTAATGGCTTTTGGATGTGAAATTATTTTCCTTCTTGAAGTATGAACATTAGGACTTGTTTGTGAAACATTTATGCAAAAGTATACAACAATAAGTTGTGCAGGTGTAATCTTTGTTAGTATAACAAGTGCATAAAATTATAAATTTCATTCTCTTTTCAATTATTTCTGAAGGTTGACCTCTTTTTATAAGTAACCCATAGCTTTAGAGGTCTTCACATGTTTTCTCTAAATTATTGAACATCAAGTTCAACAGGGTGCATTTTTAGTAGATAACAGTTTTGGCACACCTAGTGGGACAAAGAACTAATTTTTCAATTCCTTTTGTACTACACATTGCTATTGTTTGGCTTGTTTAGTAGTAATTTCTACCTTTTGAGGCAAGATTTTAACATACCTAGCGACTCCAAGCTCAAGTAACTGGTTTTAGTAGCCTAGGTGTTGGTTTCATGGTAATATGTCATATCCAAATATTTTCAATGCTAGTTTTAGTCCAAGCAATTTACTAACAGTAGAAAACTAGCATGTTCAGTACTCTGAACACCCACCCACCCTAGCTCAACCATCATGGCAGCTAATATATATTCAGAACTAGTTTCAAAAAGGTTACTTTGTTCAATAGCAACAGTCTTGTTTTAAGGAGCAGAATCAAAATGCTAATGATGTAGGGATTAGTAATATTGAAAATATATTACAATATTTTTGCACGCAATTTGATGATATCAAAAAGAAGCAAGAGTTTGATATGCAGTAGGAAGGGCTTGCTTATCAAGCTTATATTCATCCACAGGAAGTAGAGGTACAATATTCAGTACAAGAAAATGTAGTTTTTGAAAAGAATCAGTCCAACTCTCTTGAAAAAATAACTTTCTCAAATGCCTCAATCATCTGCTACCTTTCCAAATCCTTTCTTCAGGGAAGGGTTTCACTTTCCGAGGTTCAATACATTAAGCTTTGAATAAAATGAGCCTTCTTTTGAAAAGAAAATAGAGAAAGAGCATACCCTTGATCAAAATAGCTCACTCCACATGGAGGAAACTAGAAGTCCAAATCTATTGCATCTAGCTATGGATCCTTATCGGTTAACATAGAGGAAAGATCTCCAAGATGGTGAAACTGATCCCATAGGACAACAAGATGAGAAGGTAAAATTGACTGATGCTGAAATGTATCCTACAGTTTGGAATGAGGAGTTACCTTCATTTATTCAAGATGACGAAGAAGTTGTGGGTCTATTCACAACAAGGATTGTTTCATAATAGCAAGAAAATATCAGAAAAAGTAGTGATTTGTTGATTCATGATAATCAACAAGAAAATGGAGCCTTGGACCATGACAAAGAATAGAAAAAAGAACCTAAAAATTTTCTCCAAGGTGAGAGCTTTGATGTTTTCAAGCATGTTGTAAATGAGAAGGCTTATATTGAGCTTTACAAAGAGGTGTGCACTGATACAATCGAGCATTTTTGTTCAAAATTGGATGACAAGGAATTAGATCTGTTGGAGGAGTTTGGCACTCATGCTAAAATTCAGAAACAAGTTGATAAGTTTGAACAAGAGATTTCTCCTAAATCTAATTTGCAATGTATTATTTGGTCAGATGAGCTTCCTTTCTGTTGTACAAAATTGTTGGAAGTTGATATACCAGTTGTAATTTTGTCTCAGGAGGCTACTTCAATGTTTGAACACTTGTATGCCTTCATTGAAGAAGAAAATCATGTTTTGGAATGTGCTTCATTGAATGATAATGATGAGTTTGAACTAGAGTTAGCTAGTTTTAAGGTCCTTTCAAGAGTTGACAACTTTGATGAGTTATTGGCTACCCTAGTGGAAGAATATTGTCCACTCACAATAGAAGAGCAGTCAATATGGCAAGTTATCATGTGAGGTGAAGATAATGTTGTTGTTTCTAAGCATTCAGGTTGTTTTCTTTCTAGTGTAATGGATCGAACAGTAGTGAATGTGCAAGAAGCCAGCAATGAAATCTCAAGCTTTTTCCTCTCAAGGGGTTGTACGGTTAGATATTTAGCCTAGATGGAGTCCAATAAAGTACCAATAGTTGATCTTGCACCCATGCATGAAGGTACAACTAAAGATAGTATCAAGGATGCACTGGTAGCTAGACAAGAGTATGTTCAACTCACTTATCCTCCTTTGAATAACAATTCATATGATTAGTTTGATGAGGTAAGTGAACTTGTTTACCTATTTCAAGGGGTAGTGTATAATATTGTTGAACTTTTCTCTATGTCCCATCTATATTTAGCTACCCTCAAGCATGTAATTTACTGTATTTTAAGAAGAAAGGGCATCTACTTTAGTTTTCCTATAAATGGTTTTTTTTTAAGTGGTGTTGTCTTGCTATTAGTGTAGGGTAGGTTTCTAGATGCAAGTTTCCAATTCCCTAAGTGCTTTTCAAGCACAGTTAAGTAGTTTCCCTTCAATTTTCTTTTCCTTCAATAAGTTTTCAAGTATTTCAATGAGTTACAAATGAGTTACAACCATGTACAAGGTTGTTCTAGGTCTGTTTCTGAGTTTTCAAAAATGACTCCATGCCCAGTGGACAAGCCTAGGTAACTGGTTTTCATGTTTAGCAGGAAAACATACAACAGATGTCACCGAAAGTGTTACTATATTTTGACTTATAGCTTAATCAGGCAGGGCTTGTTGATTTAAGTTGAAAGAAGAAAAAGGTACATTTTATCCTCTCCTATATTAGATTCAATTGCATAAATGAAATTGTAGACATCTAAATTTGACCACTTACGTTTGGTCAAATTTATCCCTTTTCATCCAAATATCCCCTTATTTACATTAATTAAGTAATATTACTATTATTTAATTAATACCTCTAAAGTCCTCTAAATCCCTAAGGTATTTAGCTAAATAATCAAATACCTTACCCTTTATTTCCCTTTTTCTCAAAGAATTAAATAAATAATACATTTATTTAATTCCTCGCATGTCACATCCTCCATCACTTTTTCTTAATCATAATCCACCTCCTAATCTCATCATTAGGGGTGTGCACATTCCTAATCCATGATTAGGATGTGTCACATCGTCCAACTTTTGCAAGTTGGCTCCTAATCCTCATTAGCCACCTAACCCTACTATAATCTCTCATCAACTTGTCTAATCATCCCCTTTAGTCAACTCTTCCCATTCCCCAAGGACTTTTTAATTCATTTTTTCTTCCCAAGGTCCTTTTTGAGGAATATTTAATTCCTCTCTCATCCCCCAAGGAATTTTTAATTCCTTTTGTCTTCCCAATGTCCTTTTTGAGGAATTTTTAATTCCTCTCTCATCTCCCAAGGAATTTTTAATTCCTTTTGTCTTTCCAAGGTCCTTTATGAGGAATTTTTAATTCCTCTCTCATCTCCCAAAGAATTTTTAATTCCTTTTATCTTTCCCAAGGAATATTTAAATTTTTTTTATCATCCCCATGCACATTAAAAAGGAATTTTTAATTCGTTGAGTCAACTCTTCATCTTAGCCCTTGATCTTTTTCCCTCTTTCAACCTCCACCATCTATTTGATCTTCCTAGGTTAAATGGCTAACACTTAGCCATTTTTTTCCTCTCCTTCTGACATTATTCTCACACACACTCTCAAGCATTCATCTAACCCTAACCATTCTCAAGAACTTATCATCTCCATCTTTCAAGCTACCCATCTTGCATCCATATCCAAAACCCTTCATCCTTGCATCCAAATCAAGCTACAACAAGCCGTTATACTACCAAAATTGATCTAGGAGCATACAAATCAATAGGGCCAACCATTTGATCAACTTGGGCAAGATAAAATCATTGTTTTCATCTTTGTTTTGTTCAAGTTTAACTAGGCTAATATTGAGGTGTTGCTTTGTGTTGTTCTTCCTTTTGCATTTTGTTTGTTTTGCATTGTTTAGGGTTAGAAAATAGGTTGTAAACATTTTTGGCATGCCCGATGGGACGCGCAAATGAGTTTGTTCTTTCTATGTGCTCTGTTGTTTCAAGTTTTGTTGGTTCAGGTTACACATAAAGGCAATTCTACTACTGAAACAGTCGAATCTGCAACAACAGGGGCAATTTTTCTATCAAAACAAATAAGCTTGCCTTAAACAGAGGCGAATCTGCATCTTACAGATTCACCCATCTATCAAATAGGGGAAAATCTACTCCCTGTTACTCAAACAAGAAATTCTACTATTAAAACATGCAATCTTGTTACTAAAATAGGCGATTCTACTACTGAAATAGATGATTCTGTTACTCAAATAGGAGATTCTGCTACTGAAATAGGCGATTGTGCTACTGAAACAGGTGATTTTGCTACTGAAATAGGTGATTCTACTACTAAAATAGACAATTCTTCTACTGAAATAGGTGATTCTGCTACTAACAGGAGTGAATCTGGTCTCTAGAACAGGCGAGTTTGCCTCAAACAAAGGCGATTCTGAGGTAAAATAGAAACTTAAATTTCCAGTTTCAATGTTCGTTTGTTATCATTTTTAGGTACTGACCCCCCTAACTTGTCTATTTGTGAGCATGCTTCATTTTGCTAATGTTTGTGTAGCTATTTTCATTCATCCAAGGTCAGAGGTTCCAACTACTAACATTTTCTTGTAGAACGATCCATCCCAACATAGATAGTTTAGTTTGCTTTTTATTTTCCATACTAGTTAGGCACACATAGGACTAATTAAAGGGTCAAATTTACTTGTTTGTCATGTTTGTTAAGTCCATATCCATCACTGCTTCATCAATTCCAATTTCCTAGACTTTGTTTTAGGGGTTTTGATTTTGATGCAGAAACTTCTAGAGGTCATAACTTTTGACTCAGGTGTCCATTTGGGCTGAAATTTTATGGGTGGCATATGGATTCCACAAATCTTTCTAAAAATTAATCATTATTGATTGAAAATTGCATATTTGTCTCACACAAGCCATGAGACTAACTTTTGCTTATTCAATACAAATTAAGAAAATCATATACATGAATAAGTAAATGAAAGAAAATATGCATATAAAGAGAGTGACCAGTCATTGCTTGAGAATGACTAGTATGGTGTTGTCTTTCTTTTCTACTAATCTAAGCTGTTTGTCCCTCCTAGTTCCTCATTGTTCCTAGTTCTTTCATTTGACATTAGCAATGGAGTTAGAGAAATGCTCTAAGCAATAAAAGATCACAAACATTATATGAACATACACCTATGCATGTATAAACTGATCTCAATGTGCATTAAATAAAAAATGCATACTTTAGATGTCCAAGAAAGCATCAAAGCTATCATACACATCTAAAATATGCATTGTTTTTCTAACTTGTTGGCTTCATGTTAAGGTATAGAAAATTAATATTGTTGTTTTAATTCATTTAATTTGAGCATGTGGGGTAAAATGTGGCTCCCACAAGAGTTGAGCCCAACATGTTGTCATCCATACCATGGTAGTCCAATTATTAGCTATATATCACATAAGACAGTGAATTGATGAAGTCTTTGTCATAAGCAATACATAACTGCTCAATGAGATTATAGTGTTATGGATGATGTAGTGAAAAGAAAAGAAAATAAGCATCATCAACATCTTCCATTCACAAGGCACCAAAATCTTTGAAGATTGCAGTCTATCAATGAAGGCTATTACAATAATAATAGATAAAAGATAGTGATCATAAAATATCAACTCTAGAATATCTTTGAGACAGAGTAGCACGTAATGTGTAGGTCAAACAAAAACCATAGTGATAGAAAAGATAAAGTACAGTGAGAATATGCATAGAAAAGTTGGAAATGAAAGGGGACATACATTTTTAGATTGATAACCTAATGCATGATGTTGATTTAACATGGAGGTTAGTGACTGTCCTAAGGGGTAAAGTGTAAAGAGGTTTTCTTCAAACCTTGGCAGTCACATTATAAGGCAATGTGATTGGTCAAGTCAAAAAAATAGGGCAATTTCACACCCATACAAAGATTACATGTAGTCACTGTCTCTAAGGAAATATATATATATATATATATATATATATATCAAACAATGTTACAGACAACTATATTATGACTATCAAAAGAATGACAGTCATAATGGAGAGCCTCAGTAGGTCAATCATTTGAATGGAAGAGCCAATCTTAGAATTTGTAAAAGGAAAAAGCATATTTTCAAAAACTGAAGACAAAGACATGACACTTTGACAGGTTTGTGAAGAGAAATAACAAAATGACCAATGCAAAGAAGAGTAATGTAAAACACTATTGCAATTCAATATACATGATGAGCAACACTATTACAATTATTTGTGAATAAAGAACATAAGACAATCATCTATGTCAAGGACAACCCAGGTGTATGGGATACAATGCTTGTGCAAGCAAAGGTAAGAGAAATATACTACAATAAATGTGCTTTGAAACAATGAAGAATGAATGAAGGGGCAGATTTCACCAAATCAACAATGGACATGGTATATTAGTGAAAGGGTGCAATCATAAGAACAATGTTATTCATGAAATTTTTACTTCCTAATGTTAATGATGCATAGTAAAGGAATAGCTTCAAGATACATAAATGGCAGTTATAATCATTAAGTCACAGTGATACGATAATGATTAAGTAAATAAAAATTGTGTAAGACCTTGTAGCAAGTGTAGAACAAAGCATCAAGGAAACTGTGACCTAATTATGTAAAGTACAAGGGACAATGTATATCAAAGCAAGGATAAACATTGCGACATAGGACAATCATGTTTGTAAGGCAGTGATCTCCATGGAAATGACTACTAACTACATAGTGACATTTTAAAAGCATATTTGAGCAATGGGCAGTCATATGGAAAGAGTCAACTATGTCTATATACTTGTAGCAACATGTTAATTTTATTTATGAAATGGATATGGCAGTTGACAGGCCTATTCTAAGTTACATGGTATTCATGAAGAAATGGGGAAGATGCATAAAGTCTTTGAATATACCCGTGTTGAGTAATGGCATTGAATCATCTTTAGAAAATCCATTTTTCTTCACATGGCAACATTTTCTTGTGGAATAGTTGACTGTGATAGCTCTTGTTTCAATTGACATTGTTGGTCATTTCTACTTGACATCACGAGGGAAACAAGATTGCATGGTTTTAAAGCCAACAAAAAAAGGCAAAATGATCTACAAAAGTACATGGTTGCGGTCATTAAAATGCAAGAAATATGCAAATGTGTTAAGCATTCTACAAAAAATGTCAGTGTCAAAGTTTCAAGCAAAAAATACTGGAGAATGTATTCATTTCTTTCTGCAAAGATTGGCTCGATTCGAGCATCTTTTTCTTTAGAAAATGAAACTAAATGACATAAAAATGCTTACCCAGCATATAAAGGTCATGGTTTGATAGAAATTACAATAAAAATCCTTCCTTAAGCTATGAAATTCGCAATCAAAATCCTTTGTATTCATCATAGCAGAAGCTCCACCAAACCCTTATCATGGCGTCGCCTTTCAATAACAAGAATGCAAGGCAAAAAATGAAAGAGAAAAGTGATTGGTCGAGTCTTGTATTTAGGGTTTCAACCCTAAATTGGCTGATGAACTGAGGTATTTTTTCCTTTTATTATAATTCATTCTCTCCATAAACATACCCTTATGCAAGTGCAATGTTTTTTCCTTGCATCAAATTGAAAGTAAAAAGAATTTGATAAAGTGATTATGTTGCATGATTAAATCACTTTATTTAATGTTTTATTATGTTTTTTTTTAATAGTGTAAAATGTAGTAAGATAAATATTTATTAATGTGGTAATTAATAAATCACTTTATTAAATGTTTTCTTATTTACATTTATTTTATGAATCAAATGAGGATATTAAAGGGGAGTTGAGAGAAGTTTGGGAACAAGTGCCAAAGATATAGGAGACTATGTTGACTAAAAGTTAAAGCTTTTGAGAGCTTATAGGGGTATTTTAGAGTGCCTTTGTGGATAACTTGGTCAAAGTTGACCTTTTCAGCATAATGAACTCTTTTGAAGAAAAATAAGTTGCTACTTTTTAGGTTTTGGAGGCTTACGACCCAAGAAGTTTGTAGGAGCTATTTTGGTGGATGATGGAGAGTTAATGTGTTTAATCTCATTTTGACTCATTTTGGAGTTAGTTATTACTTGATGCTTTTTCTGAGTTAATGACTTTGGCAATCCTTTGACAAAAAAAACAAAATTTATGTAACTCAGTCTCGATATGAAATAGAGTGAAGGCCTTGAGTACTATTGACTTGAAGATTCTACCTACTTGTTCTTTACACTATTGTGTTCATCAATTGATTGATCAAGTTATTAGTGAGGTAATATTTATTTCCTTATAACTTTGTCACATGTTTTAGAACCTTTATGCACAAATTCTACTAATGCAAGTTACAAATTGTGTCAAGAAATGTTAATGGATTTTGGATGTGAAATTATTTTCCTTCTTGAAGTTTAGGCATTAGGACCTGTTTGTGAAACATTTATGCAAAATTATAAAAAAATAAGTTATCCAGGTGTAACCTTTGTCAATATAACAAGTGCATAAAACTCTGAATTTCATTATCTTTTCAATTGGGTGTATCACCATAGAGGTACTATTTTTTCAGTTTTCATTTTTAGAAAACCATATCCTTCTACCCTTTTCCTCAACAAAAAGGATCATTAGTTTTAGTTGATACTATAGGAAGCTAGCATTCTCCATAGGTTGACCTCTGTTTATAAGTAACCCTTAGCTTTAGAGGTCTTCCCATGTTTTCTCTGAATTATTGAACATCAGGTTCAATAGGGTGCATTTTTAGTAGATAACAGTTTTGGCACACCCCGTGGGACAGAGAACTAATTTTTCAATTTCTTTTGTACTACACATTGTTGTTGTTTAGTGTGTACAAAATTAATTTCTACCTTTGGAGGAATTTTTTTAACATACCTAGCAACACCAAGCTCAAGTAACTAGTTTCAATAGTCTAGGTGTTGGTTTCATGGTAATATGTCATATTCAAACAATTTCAATGTTGGTTTTAGGCCAAGCAATTTACTAACAATAGAAAACTAGCATGTTCAATGCTCTTACCACCCACCCACCCCAACTCAACTATCATGGCAGCCAATATATACCCAGAACCATTTTCAAAAAGGTTATTTTGTTCCAAAGCAACAGTCTTGTTCTCAGAAGCAAAACCAAAATGCTAACGATGTAGGGATTAGTAATATTGAAAATATATTATTAGATTTTCATATGAAATTGGATGATATCAAAAAGCAACAAGAGTTTTATATGCAACAAGAAGAGCTTTCTTATCAAGCTTATATTCATCAGCAGGAAGTAGAGGTACACTATTTAGTGGAAGAAAATGTAGTTTTTGAACAAAATCAGTCCAACTCTCCTGAAAAACAACTTTCCAAATCCTTTCTTCGGGGAAGGGTTGCACTTTTTGAGGTTCAATACATTAATCTTCAAACAAAATGAACCTTCTTTTGAAAAGAAAATAGAGAAAGAGCATACCCTTGATCAAAATAGCTCACCCATGGAGGAAACTAGAACTCACAATTTGTTGCATCTAGCTATGGAGCATTATCAGTTAACACAAAGGAAAGCTCTCCAAGATGGTAAAACTGAGCCCATAGGATAGTAGGACGAGAAGATAAAATTGACTAATGATGAAGTATATCCTACAGTTTGGAATGAAGACTTACCTTCATTCATTCAACATGATGAAGAATTTGTGGGTTTCTTCACACCAAGGGTTGTTTTAGAACAACAAGAAGACATCAGACAAAGTAGTGAGTTGTTGATTGATGAAAATCACTAAGAAAATGGAGCCTTGGACAATGAGGAAGAACAAAAAAAAGAACTTGACAATTTTCTCTAAGGTGAGAGCTTTGATGTTTTTGAGCATGTTGCAAATGAGAAGGCTAATATTGAGCTTTATGAAGAGGTGTGCATTGATATAATCAAGCATTTTTTGTCAAAATTGGATGATAAGGAATCAAATCTATTGGAGGAGTTTGGCACTCATGCTTAACTTCAATAACAAGTTGATAAGTTTGAACAAGAACTTTCTCCTAAATATGATTTGCAATGTATTATCTAGTCAGATGAGCTTCCTTTTTGTCGTACAGAAGAGTTGGAAGTTGATATACCAATTGTAAGTCTATCTAAAGAGGCTACTTCATTGTTTGAACGATTGTCTTCTTTCATTGAAGAAGAAAATCATGTTTTGGAATTTGCTTCTTTGAATTAATGATGAGTTTGAACTAGAGTTAGCTGGTTTTAAGGGCCTTTCAAGAGTTGATAGCATTGATGAGTTATTGGCTACCCTAGTGCAAGAAGATTGTCCCTTGACGGTGGAGGAGTCAATGTGGCAAGTTATTATGCGAGGTGAAGATAATGTTGCTATTTCTAAGCATTCAGATTGTTTTCTTTCTAGTCTAATGGATGGAACATCAGTAAATGTGCAAGCAACAAGCAATGAAAGCCTAAGCTTTGTCCTTTCAAGGGGCTATCTAGTGGGATATTAGCCCAGATGGAGTCCAATAAATTACCAATAGTTGATCTTGCACCCATGCATGAAGGTACATCTGAAGATATTATCAAGGATGCGCTGGCAGCTAAACAAGAGTATGTTCAACTCACTTATCCTCCTTTGAATAACAATTCATATGATCAGTTTGATGAGGTAAGTGAACTTGTTTACCTCTTTCAAGGGGTAGTATATAATCTTGTTGAACTTTTCTCTATCTCCCATCTATACTTAGCTGTCCTCAAGCATGCAAGTTACTGTATTTTAAGAAGAAAGGGCAGCTACTTCAGTTTTCCTATAAATTGTTTTGTTTAAGTGGTGTTGTCTTGTTGTTAGTGTAGGGTAGGTTTCTAGATGCAATTTTCCAATTCCCTAAGTTCTTTTCAAGCATAGTTAAGTAGTTTCCCTTTAGTTGTGTTTTCCTCCAATAGATTTTTCAAGTATTTCAATGAGTTACAAATGAGTTACAACCATGTACAAGGCTGTTCTAGGTCTATTTCTGAGTTTTCCAAAATGACTCCACGCCTAATGGACAAGCCTAGGCAACTAGTTCTCATGTTTAGCAAGAAAACATACAACAAATTTCTCCAAAAATGTTACCAGATTTTCACTTATAGCTCAATTAGGTAGGCCTTGTTGATTTAAGTTGAAAGAAGACAAAGGTAAATTTTATCCTCTCCTCTATTAGATTCAATTGCATAAAGGAAATTGTAGAAATCTAAATTTGACCACTTATATTTGGTAAAATTTATCCTTTTTCATCCAAATATCCCCTTATTTACATTAATTAAGTAATATTACTATTGTTAAATTCCTCACATGTCACATCCTCCATCACTTTTTCTTAATCCTAATCCACCTCCTAATCTAATCATTATGGGTGTGCACATTCCCAATCCATGATTAGGATGTGTCACATTGTCCAAATTTTGCAAGTTGGCTCCTAATCCTCATTAGCCACCTAACCTCCTCTAATATCTCATCAACTTGTCTAATCACCCCCTTTAGTCAACTCTTCCCATCCCCCAAGAAATTTTTAATTCCTTTTGTCTTCCCAAGGTCCTTTCTAAGGAATTTTTAATTCCTCTCTCATCCCCTAAGAAATTTTTAATTCCTTTTGTATTCACAAAGTCCTTTTGAAGATTTTTTAATTCCTCTCTCATCTCCCAAAGAATTTTTAATTCCTTTTGTCTTCCCAAGGTCCTTTATGAGGAATTTTTAATTCCTCTCTCATCTCCCAAAGAATTTTTAATTCCTTTTATCTTTCTCAAGGAATATTTAATTTCTTTTATCATCTCCATGCACATTAAAAATGAATTTTTAATTCCTTTAGTCAACTCTTCATCATAGCCCTTGATCTTATGCCCTCTTTCAATCTCCACCATCCATTTGATCTTCCTAGGTTAAATGGATAACACTTAGCGATTTTTTTCCTCTCCTTTTGGCATTATTCTCACACACACCCTCAAGCATTCATCTAACCCTAACCATTCTCAAGCACTCATCATCTCCATCTTTCAAGCTACCCATCTTGTATCCATATTCAAAACCCTTCATCCTTGCATCCAAATCAAACTACAAGTCGTTATGCTGCCAAAATCGATCTAGGAGCATACAAATCAAATGAATCAACAAGGCCAATCATTTGATTAACTTGGGCAAGGTAAAATAATTGTTTTCATCTTTGTTTTGTTCAAGTTTAACTAGGTTAATATTGAGGTGTTGCTTTGTGTTGTTCTTCCTTTTGTATTTTGTTTGTTTTGCATCATTTAGGGTTAGAAAACATGTTGCACACATTTTTTGGCACGCCCGATGGGACCCACAAATGGGTGTGTTCTTTTTATGTGCTTTATTGTTTCAAGTTTTTCAGGTTCAGGTTACACACAGAGGTGATTATGCTACTAAAGTAGGTGAATCTATAGCAATAGGGGTGATTCTACTATTAAAATAAATGAGTCTTCCTTAAATAGAGGTGAATCTGCATCTTGTAGATTCGCCCATCTGTCAAACAGGGGAAAATCTACTCCCTGTTACTCAAACAGGTGATTATGCTACTAAAACAGGCAATCATGTTACTCAAATAGGCGATTCTGATACTAAAACAAGTGATTATGCTATTGAAATAGATAAATCTACCTCTCAAACAGGTGATTCTGCTACTGAAACAGATGATTCTACTACTGAAACAGGCATTTCTGCTAAAAAAATAGTCGATTCTGGTACTAAAACAAGTGATTTTGCTACTAAAATAGGCGATTTTATTGCTAACAGTGGTGAATCTGCTCTCCAGAACAGGCAAGTTTGTCTCAAACAAAGACAATTTTGAGGTAAAACAAAGACTTAAATTTCTAGTTTCAGTGTTTGTTTATTGTCATTTTCAAGTATTAACCCCCCTAACTTGTTTGTTTGTGAGTGTGCTTGATTTTGCTAACATTTGTGCAGTTGTTTTCATTCGTCCAAGGCTGGAGGTTCCAACTACTAATGTTTTCTTGCAGAATGATTGGTCCCAACATAGTTAGTTTAGTTTGCTTGTTATTTTCCATACTAGTTAGGCACACATAGGACTAATTAAATGGTAAAATTTACTTGTTTGTTGTGTTTTTTAATTGAGCTATTGATGTATCCAATCCACTTGCACCATTTGGTGATCCTGGGTGATGAGAAATCATAGTCTACTTTATTTCATTTATATTACACAGGAGGTACTAGTACGTATAAGCTCTCTCCTTACGCTTCATGCGAGCCTAGGGACCAACCAAAAACGTCTAGTGTCTTCCTTTAGCAAGACTTGCTTGGGGATTTCATCACCCCAAGGGACGATCCCAACCACGTGTACTAGTGGGATATATAAAGGGGGGGAGCCAAAGCTATACCCCAATCTAGTCATGCCATGTCTGGTGAAGCGCTGAAGCTAGGGTGATACCTAGATAAGACATGAAGAGTTGGTCCAAGTTTCCAGTACCTCACTGGGGCTCCCGACTCATGCCTGTGATGGGATGGTGTTCACGGTTGTGCCTAACATACCAAGTGTATATCAAGGACTCCTTAGATCACCTTGTTCAACCTAGATAGAGGACCGTGTTGGCCATACCCTTCTCACTAATTTTAGGATTGTGTTGCTTGAAGTGTCTTCTTTGTGTGAAACCAGTGCATTTCTTTTTGGTCGAGTTAGCCTTATCTTCTATTTGTTGCTTGCTATGATTTTGTCCTTTGCCATAGTTAGCTATTTTTCATCCATTCCACTCCAAGCCTGTTGTTTGGGAAAATCTACCTTTGTCAAGGGAAAATTTTCTTCTGTTTAGGGTGAACCTGCTATCCAAAGGGGAATTCCTGTCTTTTGTTTGAGTTGTTTCTCAGTCGTTTCCTATCAAAATCGCCCATTCTCCACAGAATAGGTGAGTTTGCACCTTGTTTAGACGAGCTTGCAATTGTTTTGGGCGAATCTGATCCCTAAAGGGGTGATTTTACTATTAGTCTGAGTCTATACATCTGTCTTGTCCTTCAACTTGGAAAATTCACTCATTCTCTAAGAACAGGAAAATTTTCCATCAGTTTAGGTGAATTTTCTCCTTGAATATCCAATCTTGTCTTCCATTCAAGTCCCCATCCTTTTGAGTCCATGTTTAGTCGAGTTTGTTCATTCATTAGGGGAATCAATTTCTCCATCAGGGGCATCCATTCATCTATCAAAGGAGTTTGTTTATTTGTTAGGTGAGTCCTTTTGTCTATTTGTGGAGTCCATTCATTCATTCATTGAGTCTGTTTGTCTGTTAGGAGAGCTCGTTTACCCGTTAGGTGATCCTATTTTTAGGCGAATTTGTCCCCATCCATCCCATTCAAGAAATAGGTGAGGTTGTTACCCCGTTAGGCAATCCTAAAAGTCAAATCCACATGTTTCCCTAAGTTTAGGTGAGTTTTCCAGTTGTTTAGGTGAATCTGTAGTTGTTTGGGTGAATTTTCTTAGTGTTTGGGTGAATCTGTAGTCTGTTTGGGTAATCTAGAGCTGTTTAGGAAAATCTATAGTCTGTTTAGGAAAATCTATAGTTGTTTGGGTGAATCTTCCTTCTATTTGGGTGAATCTGCAGTTTATTTGGGTGAATCTACCCTCTGTTTGGGTGCATCTACCTTCTACTTGGGAAAATCTACCTTTTGTTTGGGCAAATCTTGCCTTTTTTGGGTGAATCTGCCTTCTTCTTGGGAAAATATACCTTCTACTTGGGTGAATCTGCAATCTTTTTGAGCGAATTTGCAATCTGTTTAGGAAAATATTCCTTTTGTTTGGGCGAATCTACCTTCTATTTGAGCGAATCTACCTTATATTTAGGTGAATCTATAGTCTATTTTGGAAAATATACCTTCTATTTGGGTGAATCTATAGTCTATTTGGGTGAATCTGCCTTCTATTTGGGTGAATTTGTAGTCTTATTGGGTGAATCTTCCTTCTGCTTAAGCGAATCTGCCCTCTGTTTGGGTGAATCTGTTCTATGTTTGGATGAATCTACCTTCTGCTTGGGTGAATCTTCCTTTTGTTTGGGTGAATCTGACCATTGTTTGGGAAAATCTACCTTCTACTTGGGCGAATCTTCCTTCTACTTAGGTGATTCTACAATCTCTTTGGGCGAATCTGTAGTTTGTTTGGGCAAATTTTCCTTTTGTTTGGGCAAATCTACCTTATGTTTGGGGGAATCTGTAGTCTGTTTGGGAAAATCTTCCTTTTGTTTGGGAAAATTTGTAGTCTGTTTGGGTGAACCTATAGTTTATTTGGGTGAATCTTCCTTCTGCTTGGGTGAATATTCCTTTTGTTTGGGAAAATCTGCCTTCTACTTGGGCGAATCTACCTTACCATCCCTGAACGAGAAAATTTTCCTTCCCAAATAGGCAAATTTTCCTAAGCACAGACCTTCATCTATGTTCCCGTCATCGTCATACATGTTCATCAACACTTTTAGAAAGTCATTGTTTCATCGACCAAATCACATAGGTGCATCTTAGAACATCATTACAGTCCATATCCATCATTGGTTCATCAATTCCAATCACCTAGACTTTGTTTTAGAGGTTTTTATTTTGATGCAGAAACTTCTAGAGGTCATAATTTTTGACTCGAGTGTTTGTTTGGGCTAAAATTTTACGGGTGGTTGCATTATGAGATGGTATGTGGATTCCACAAATATTTTTGAAAATTAATCTTTATTGATTCAAAAGTACATAATTGTCTCACACAAGCCATGACACTGACTTTTGCTTATTCAATACAAATTCAGAAAAGCATATACATGAATAAGTAAATGAAAGAAAATGTGCATATAGAGAGAGTGACTATTCATTTCCTAGGAATGATTGGTATGGTGGTCTTTCTTTGCTATTGATCCAAGCTGTTTGTCCCTCCTAGTTCCTCATTGTTCCTAGTTCCTGCATCTGGAATTAGCAATGGTGTTAAAGCAATGCTCTAAGCAATAAAAGATCACAAACCTTATATGAACATACACCTATGCATGTATAAACTAATCTCAATGTGCATTAAATAATAAATGCATACTTTAGGTGTCCAGGAAATCATCAAAGCTATCATACACATCCAAAATATGCACTATTTTTCTAACTTCTTTATTTCATGTGTAGATATAGGAAAAGTAATATTGTTGTTTTAATTCATTTAATTTCAGCATGTGGGGTAAAATATGGCTCCCAAAAGGGTTGAGCCCAGCATGTTTTCATCCATGCCATGGTAGTCCAATTAATTAGCTATATATCACATAGGATAGTGAATTGATGAAGTCTTTGTCATAAGCAATGCATAACTGCTCAATGAGATTACAATGTTATGGATGGTGTAGTGAAAATAAAAGAAATTAAATATCATCAACATCTTACATTCACAACATGCCAAAATCTTTGAAGATTGCATTCTATCAATGAAGGCTATTACAATAATAACAGATAAAAGATAGTGATCATAAAAGATCAACTCTAGAATATCTTTGAGACAAGCAACACCCAGTGTGCAGGTCAAAGAAAAACCATAGTGATAGAAAAGAAAAAGTACAGTGGCAATTTGCATAGCAATGTTGGAAATGAAAGAGAACATACATTTTTAGTGTGATAACCTAATGCATGATGTTGATTTAACATGGAGGTCAGTGACTATCCTAGTGGGTAAAGTGTAAAGAGGTTTTCTTCAAACCTTGGCAGTCACATTATAAGGCAATGTGATTGGTCAAGTCGAACAAATAGGGTAGTTTCACACCCATATAAATATTACATGTAGTCATTGTCTCTAAGGAAATATAGATATATCAAAAAATGTTATGGACAACTATATTATGAATATGACACTTGAATGGAAGATCCAATCTTAGAATTTGTAAAAGGAAAAAGTATGTTTCCAAAAACTAAAGACAAAGACATGACACTGTGGCAGGCTTGTGAAGAGAAATAACAAAGTGACTAATGCAAAGAAGAGCAATGTAGAACACTATTTCAATTAAATATACATGATGAGCAACACTATTACAATTATTTGTGAATAAAGAACATAAGACAATCATCTATGTCAAGGACAACCCAGGTGTATGGGATACAATGATTTGCAAGCAAAGGTTAGAGAAATATGCTACAATAAATGTGCTTTGAAACAATGAAGAATGAATGAAGGGGAAGATTTCACCAAATCGACAATGGATAGGGTATATTAGTGAAAGGGTGCAATCACAAGAACAATGCTATTCATGAAATTTTTACTTCCTAATGTTAATGATGCACACTAAAGGAATAGCTTCAAGATACATAAATGGCAGTTATAATCATTAAGTCACAGTGAAATGATAATGTTTAAGTAAATAAACATTGTGTAAGACCCTTCAACAAGGGTAGAAGAAAGTATCAAGGAAATTATGACCTAATTATGTAAAGTACAAGGGAAAATTTATGTTAAAGGATAATCATTGCACTAGAGGACAGTCAAGTTTGTAAGGAAGTGATCTCCATTGCACTGATTGATAACTACATAGTGACATTTTAAAGGAATATTTGAGCAATAGTCAGTCATATGCAAAGAGTCAATTGTCTCTGTACCTATAGCAACATGTTCATTTTATTAATAAAATGGATATGGCAGTTGATAGGCCTATTCTGAGTTACATGGTATTGATGAAGAAATGGGGAAGATGCATAAAGTCTTTTAATATACCCATGTTGAGCAATGGAATTGAATCATTTTTAGCAAATCCATTTGTCTTCACATGGAAGCATTTTCTTGTGGAATAGTTGACTGTGATAGCTCTTGTTTTAGTCGACAATGTTGGCCATTACTACTTGACATCACAAGGGAAAGACGATTGCATGGTTTTAAATCCAACACAAAAGTAAAGATGATTCTGCAGAAGTACATGGTCATGGCCATTAGAATGCAAGAAATATGCAGATGTGTTAAGCATTCTACAGAAAGTGTCAAAGTTTCAAGTAGAAAATACTGGAGAATGCAAAAGAAAGTACAAAGTATGACAATGTATTCATTTCTTTCTTCAAATATTGGCTCAATTCAAGCATCTTTTTATTTAGAAAATGAAACTAAATGCCATAAGATGCTGACCCAACATATAAATGTCATGGTTTGACATAAATTGTAATCAAAATCCTTCCTAAAGTTGTGAAATTTACCATCAAAATCCTTTGTATTCATCATAGCAAAATCTCCACCAAACCCTCATAAGGGCGACACCTTTCAACAACAAGAATGCAAGGTAAAAAGTGAAAGAGAAGTGTTTTGCCAAGTTTTGTATTTAGGGTTTCAACCCTAAATTGTTTGATAAACTAAGGATTTTTTTCCTTTAATTTTAATTCATTCTCTCCATAAACATACCCTTATGCAAGTGCAATGTTTTTTCCTTGCATCAAATTGAAAGTAAAAAGCATTTGATAAAGTGATTATGTTGCACAATTAAATCAATTTGTTTAATGTTTTATTATGTTTTTTTTAATTGTTTAAAATGTAATAAGATAAATATTTATTAAAGTGGTAATTAATAAATCAATTTATTAAATGTTTTCTTATTTACATTTATTTTATGAATCAAAGGAGGATATTGTTTAAAATTTATGAGATGCCAAGCATATAGGGGAGTTGAGAGAAGTTTGAGAACAAGTGCCAAAGATATAAGAGACTATTTTGACTAAACGTTAAAGCTTTTGAGAGCTTATAGGGGTAGTTTAGAGTTCCTTTGTGGATAACTTGGTCAAAGTTGACCTTTTCAACATAATGGAACTCTTTTGAAGAAAAATAAGTTGCTACTTTTTAGGCATTTTGGAGGCTTACGACCCAAGAAGTTTCCAAGAGCTATTTTGGTGGATGATGGAGAGTTAATGTATTTAATCTCATTTTGACTCAATTTGGAGTTAGTTCTTCCTTGATGCCTTTTCTGAGTTAATGACTTTGGCATTCGTTTGACAGAAAAAACCAAATTTATGTAACTCAGTTCTGGATATGAAATATAGTGAAGGCCTTGAGTACTATTGACTTGAAGATTCTGCCTACTTGTTCTTTACATTATTGTGTTCATCGACTGATTGATCAAGTTATTAGTGAGGTAATATTTATTTCCTTCTAACTTTGTCACAGGTTTAAGAACCTTTATGCAAAAATTCTACTAATGCAGTTTACAAATTGTGTCAAGAGGTGTTAATGGCTTTTCGATGTGAAATTATTTTCCTTCTTGAAGTCTGAGCATTAGGACCTATTTGTGAAACCTTTATGCAAAAGTATACAACAATAAGTTGTGTAGGTGTAATCTTTGTCAGTATAACAAGCGCATAAAACTCTAAATTTCATTATCTTTTCAATTAGGTGTATCACTATAGAGGTATTATTTTTCAATTTTCATTTTTATAAAACCATTGCCTTCTACCATTTTCCTCAACAAAAATGATCATTAGTCTTAGGTGATACTATAGGAATTCAGTCTTCTCTAGAGGTTGACCTCTATTTATAAGTAACTCTCAACTTTAGAGGTCTTCCCACATTTCCTCTAAATTATTGAACATTAGGTTCAATAGGGTGCATTTTCAGTACATAATAGTTTTGGCACACCCTTTGGGACAGAGAACTAATTTTTCAATTTCTTTTGTACTACACACTGCTGATGTTTGGTGTGTACAAATGTAATTTCTACCTTTGGAGGCAAGTTTTTAACATACCTGCTGACTCCAAGCTCAAGTAACTATTTTCAATAGTCTAGGTGTTGGTTTCATGGTAATATGTCATATCTAAACACTTTCAATGTTGGTTTCAGTCCAAGCAATTTACTAACATTAGAAAACCAGCATGTTCAGTGCTCTTACCACCCACGCACCCCAACTCAACCATCATGGTAGCTAGTATATACCTGTAACTAGTTTCAAAAAGGGTATTTTGTTCCAAAGTAGCAATCTTATTCTCAGGAGCAGAACCAAAATGCTAACAATGTAGGGATTAGTAATATTGAAAATATATTACTAGATTTTCATAGGCAATTGGATGATATAAAAAAGTAGCAAGAGTTTGATATGCAGCAGGAAGAGCTTGCTTATCAAGATTATATTCATCAGTAGGAGACAAAGGCACAATATTCAGTGCAAGAAAATGTATTTTTTGAACAAAATCAGTTGAACTCTCCTAAAAAACAACTTTCTCAAATGCCCCAATCAGCAACTACGTTTCCAAATCCTTTCTTCAGGGAAGCGTTTCACTTTTTGAGGCTCAATACATTAAGCTTCGAACAAAATGAACCTTCTTTTGAAAAGAAAACAGAGAAAGAGCAAACCCTTGTTCAAAATAGCTCACTCAGCATGGAGGAAACTAGAACTCCAAATCTGTTGCATCTAGCTATAGAGCATTACCAGTTAACACAAAGGAAAGCTCTCCAAGATGGTGAAACTAAGCCCATTGGACAGTAGGATGAGAAGGTAAAATTAACTAATGATGAAGTGTATCCTACAGTTTGGAACGAGGAGTTACCTTCATTCATTAAACATGATGAAGAAGTTGTGGGTCTGTTCACACCAAGGGTTGTTTTAGAACAACAAGAAGACATCATTCAAAGTAGTGAGCTATTGATTAATGACAATCAACAACAAAATGGACCCTTGGACCATGAGGAAGAATAGAAAAAAGAACCTGACAATTTTTTCCAAGGTGAGAGCTTTGATGTTTCTGAGCATGCTGCAAATGAGAATGCTAATATTGAGCTTTATGAAGAGGTGTGTACTGATATTATCAAGCATTTTTGTTCAAAATTGGATGACAAGGAATCAAATCTGTTGGAGTTTGACACTCATGCTGAAATTCAAAAACAAGTTGATAAGTTTGAACAAGAAATTTCTTCTGAATCTCATTTGCATGTCTTATCTTGTCAGATGAGCTTCCTTTCTACTGTACAAAAGAGCTGGAATGATATACTAGTTGTAATTCTATCTGAGGAGGCTACTTCATTATTTGAACACTTGTCTGCCTTCATTGAAGAAGAAAATCATGTTTTGGAATGTGCTTCTTTGAATGATAATGATGAGTTTGAGTTAGAGTTGGCTGGTTTTAAGGGCCTTTCAAGAGTTAATAGCTTTGATGAGTTATTGGATACCCTAGTGGAAGAATATTGTCCACTCACAGTGGAGGAGGAGTCAATATGGCAAGTTATTATGCGAGGTGAAGATAATGTTGTTGTTTCTAAGCATTCAGCTTGTTTTCTTTCTAGTCTAATGGATGGAACAACAGTGAATATGCAAGCAACCAGTAATGAAAGGTCAAACTTTGTCCTTTCAGGGGGTTATCTAGTTATATATTAGCCCAGATGGAGTCCAATAAAGTACCAATATTTTATCTTACACCCATGCATGAAGGTACAATTGAAGATAGTATCAAGGATGTGTTGGTAGTTGGACAAGAGTATGTTCAAATCACTTATCCTCCTTTGAATAACAATTCATATGATCAGTTTGATGAGGTAAGTGAAATTGTTTACCTCTTTCAAGGGGCAGTGTATAATCTTGTTGAACTTTTCTCTGTGTCCCATCTATACTTAGCTATCCTCAAGCATGTAAGTTATTGTATTTTAAGAAGAAAGGGAAGCTACTTTAGTTTTCTTGTAAACGGTTTTTTTTAAGTGGTGTTGTCTTGTTGTTAGTGTAGAGTAGGTTTCTCAATGCAAGTTTCCAATTCCCTAAGAGCTTTTCAAGCACAGTTAAGTAGTTTCCCTTCAATTGTCTTTTCCTTCAACAAGTTTTCAAGTATTTCAATGAGTTACAACCATGTACAAGGCTATTCTAGGTCTCTTTCTGAGTTTTCCAAAATGACTCCATGCCCAATGGACAAGCCTAGGCAATTGGTTTTCATTTTTAGCAGGAAAACATACAACAGATGTCTACAAAAATGTTACCAAAATTTCACTTATAGCTCAATCAGGTAGGGCTTGTTGATTTTAGTTGAAAGAAGAAAAAGGTACATGTTATCCTCTCCTATATTATATTCAATAGCATAAATGAAATTGTAGACATCTAAATTTGACCACTTACATTTGGTAAAATTTATCCTTTTTCATCCAAATATTCCATTATTTACATTAATTATGTAATATTGCTATTATTTAATTAATACCCCTAAAGTCCTCTAAATCCCTAGGGTATTTAGTTAAATAATCAAATATCGTACCCTTTATTGCCCTTTCCCTCAAATAATTAAATAATTAATACATTTATTTAATTCCTCACATGTCACATCCTCCATCACTTTTTCTTAATCCTAATCCACCTCCTAATCCCATCATTAGGGGTGTGCACATTCCTAATCCATGATTAAGATGTGTCACATCCTCCAAATTTTGCAAGTTTTCTCCTTATCCTCATTAGCCACCTAAGCCTCATCTAATCTCTCATCAACTTGTCTAATCACCCCCTTTAGCCAACTCATCCCATCCCCCAAGGAATTTTTAATTTATTTTGTCTTCCCAAGGTCCTTTTTGAGGAATTTTTAACTCCTCTCTCACCCCCCAAGGAATTTTTAATTCCTTTTGTCTTCCCAAAGTCATTTTTAATGAATATTTAATTCCTCTCTCATCTCCCAAGGAATTTTTAATTCCTTTTGTCTTCCCAAGGTACTTTATGAGGAATTTTTAATTCCTCTCTCATCTCCTAAGGAATTTTTAATTCCTTTTATCTTTCCCAAGGAAAATTTAATTTCTTTTATCATCCCCATGCACATTAAAAAGGAATTTTTAATTCCTTTAATCAACTCTTCATCTCAGCCCTTGATATTTTTCCCTCTTTCAATCTCCACCATCCATTTGATCTTCCTAGGTTAAATGGCTAACACTTAGCCATTTTGTTCCTCTCCTTCTAGAATTATTCTCACATACACTCTCAAGCATTCATCTAACCCTAACCATTCTCAAGCACGCATCATCTCCATCTTTCAATCTAGCCATCTTGCATCCATATCCAAAACCCTTTCCCTCTTGCATCCAAATCAAGCTACAACAAGTTGTTATGCTACCAAAATTGATCTAGGAGCCTACAAATCAAATGAATCAACAAGGCCAACCATTTGATCAACTTGGGAAAGGTAAAATCATTGTTTTTGTCTTTGTTTTGTTCAAGTTTAATTAGGATAATCTTGAGGTGTTACTTTGTGTTGTTCTTCCTTTTTCATTTTGTTTGTTTTGAATCATTTAGGGTTAGAAAACATGTTGCGCACATTTATGGCATGCCCGGTGGGACCCAAAAATGGGTCTAGTCTTTTTATGTGCTTTGTTGTTTGAAGTTTTGTAGGTTTAGGTTACACACAGAGGTGATTCTGCTACTGAAATAGGTGAATCTACAGCAACAGGGGTAATTCTACTATCAAAATAGGAGATCCTACCTTAAATAGAGGTGAATCTTCATCTTGCAAATTCGCCCATCTGTCAAACAGGGGCGAATATGCTCCCTGTTACTCAAATAGGTGATAAATGCTATTGAAATAGGTGATCCTATTACTCAAATAGGTGATTCTGCTACTGAAATAGGTGATTCTGCTACTGAAATAGGTGATTCTACTACTGAAATGGGCCATTATGCTATTGAAACAAGCGATTCTACTACTGAAATAGGCGATTCTACTACTGAAATAGGTGATTCTGCTACTGAAATAGGTGATTCTGCTACTAACAATGGTGAATATGCTCTCCAGAACAAGCAAGTTTTCCTCAAAGAGAGGCGATTCTGAGGTAAAACATAGACTTAAATTTCTAGTTTCAATGTTTGTTTATTATCATTTTTTAGGTACTAACCCCCTACCTTGTCTATTTGTGAGTGTGGTTCATTTTGCTGATGTTTGTGTAGTTGTTTTTGTTTGTCCAAGGTCAGAGGTTCCAACTACTAACATTTTCTTTCAAAATAATCACTCCCAATATTGTTAGTTTAGTTTTATTTTTATTTTCCATACTAGTTAGTCACACATAGGACTAATTAAAGGGTCAAATTTACTTGTTTGTCATGTTTGTTAAGTGGGTTCTTGACGTATCCAATCCCATTGTGCCATTTGGTGAACTTGTGTGACAAGAAATCGTAGTCCACTTTAGTCCGTTTGTGTTACCTAAGAGGTACTAGTATGTATAAACTCTCCTCTTGTGCTTCATGTGAGCCTGGGTACCAGCCAAAAACTTCTAGTGTCTTCTTTTAGTAGGACCTACTTGGGGACTTCATCACCCTAAGGGACGATCCCAACCATGTGTACTGGTGGGGCATATAAAGCGGGAAGAGCCAAAGCTATACCCCAATATAGTCACATCATGTCTGGTGAAGAGTCAAAGCTAGGATGATACCTAGATAAGACATGAGAGTTGGTTCAAGTTTTTAGTTCCTCGTTGGGGCTCCCAACTCATGCCTGTGATGGGTTGATGTTCCCGGTTGTGCCTCATGTACTGGGTGTATATCAAGGACTCCCTAGATCACCTTGTTCAACCTAGATAGAGGAATGTGTTGGTCATACCCTTCTCACTAAATTTAGGATTGTGTTGCTTGAAGTGTCTTCTTTGTGCAAAACTAGTTCATTTCTTTTTGGTTGAGTCAATCTTATCTTATGTTTTTTGCTTGCTGTGATTTTGTCATTTTCCATAGCTATTTTTCATTTGGTCCAATCCAAGCCTATCATTTGGGTGAATTTTCCTTTGTCAAGGGTGAATTTTCTTTTGTTTAGGGAAAACCTATTGTCCACAAGGGTGTTCATGTCTTTTGTCTAAGTTGTTTCTCAATCGTTTCCTATCAAAATTACCCATTCTCCACAAAATAGGTGAGTATGTACCCTATTTAGGTGAGTCTACTACTGTTTTAGGCGAATCTGATCCCTAAAGGGGTGATTTTTTTTTCAATCTGAGTCTGTCCATCTGTCTTGTCCTTCAACTTGTCAAATTTTCCCATTATCTAAGAACAGGCGAACTTGCAATCAGTTTGGGTGAATTTTCTCCCTGAATAGCCAATCCCATCTTTTGTTCAAGTCCCCATCCATCTGAGTCCAAGTTTAGTCGAGTCTATTCATTCAGCGGGGGAATCCATTTCTCTATCAGGAGCATTCGTTCACCTATCAAGGGAGTCCATTTATTCATTAGGTGAGTCCATTTGTCCATTTGTGGAGTCCATTCATCCGTTCGCCAAGTCCGTTTGTCTGTTAGGTGAGCCTGTTTACCCATTAGGTGATCTTGTTTTTAGGTGAATCCATCCTTGTCCATCTCATTCAAGAAATAGGTGAGGTTGTTAACCTGTTAGGTGATCCTGAAAGTCAAATTCGCCCATTTCCCTAAGTTTAGGTGAGTTTTCAACTGTTTGGGCAAATTTTCTTAGTGTTTGGGAAAATTTGTTGTCTGTTTGGGTGAATTTGTAGCTATTTGGGAAAATTTGTAGTCTATTTGGGTGAATTTGCAACTGTTTGGGTGAATTTTCCTTCTATTTGGGAAAATCTACAGTATGTTTGGGTGAATTTTCCCTTTGTTTGGGCGAATCTACCTTCTTCTTGGGTGAATCTACCTTTTTTTTTGGGTGAATCTACCCTTTGTTTGGGTGAATATGCCTTCTGCTTGGGTGAATCTACCTTTTTCTTGGGTGAATCTGCAATTTGTTTGGGTGAATCTACAATCTATTTGGGAAAATCTACCTTCTGTTTAGGTGAATCTACCTTTTGTTTGGGTGAATTTGTAGTCTGTTTGGGTGAATCTTCCTTCTGTTTGGGTGAATCTGTAGTGTGTTTGGGTGAATCTGCAGCTATTTGGGCAAATCTACCTTCTATTTGGATGAATTTGTAGTTTGTTTGGGTGAATTTTCCTTCTGCTTGGGTGAATCTGCCCTCTGTTTGGGAAAATAAGCCCTCTGTTTGGGTGATTTTTTCCTCTATTTGGGCGAATCTACCTTCTTCTTGGGTGAATCTACCTTTTGCTTGGGCAAATCTACAGTCTGTTTGGGCGAATCTATGGTCTGTTTGGGTGAATCTTCCTTTTATTTGGGAGAATCTTCCTTCTATTTGGGTAAATCCACCTTCTATTTGGGAAAATCTACAATCTATTTGGGTGAATCTTCCTTCTGTTTGGGTGAATATATAGTCTGTTTGGGAGAACCTGTAGTCTATTTGGGTGAATATGCCTTCTACTTGGGTGAATCTACCTTTTGTTTGGGTGAATTTTCCTTATGCCTTCACAAATAGGCAAATTTTTCCAAGAATAGACCTTCATCTGTCTTCCCATCATTGTCATTCCAGCTCATCAACACTTTCTGAAAGTAATCATTTCAATGACCAAATCACATAGATGCATCTTAGAACATCAATAGAATCCATATCCATCATCAGTTCATCAATACCAATCACGTAGGCTTCCTTTTAGGGGTTTTGATATTGATGCAAAAACTTTTTGAGGTCATAAATTTTGACTCGGGTATCTGTTTGGGCTTAAATTTTACGGGTGGTTATGTTATGAGGTGACATGTGGATTCCAAAAATCTTCTTGAAAAGTAATCTTTATCTATTCAAAAGTGCATATTTATCTCACAAAAGCCATGAGACTAACTTTTGCTTATTTAATACAAATTAAGAAAAGCATATACATGAATAAGTAAATGAAAGAAAATGTGCATATAAAGAGAGTGACTAGTCATTTCCTGAGAATGACTGGTACGGTGTTGTCTTGCTTTGCTGTTGATCTGAGCTGTTTGTCCCTCCTAGTTGCCCATTGTTCCTAGTTCATGCATCTGGAATTAGCAATGGTGTTAAAGTAATGCTCTAAGCAATAAAAGATCACAAACATTATATGAACATACACCTATGCATGTATAAACTAATCTCAATGTGCATTAAATAAGAAATGCATACTTTAGGTGTCCAGGAAAGCATCAAAGCTATCATAGACATCTAAAATATGCATTATTTTTCTAACTTGTTTGCTTCATGTGCAAGTATAGAAAAAGTAATATTGTTGTTTTAATTCATTTAAATTCAGCATGTGGGGTAAAATTTGGCTCCCACAAGGGTTGAGCCCAGCATGTTGTCATCCATACCATGGCAGTCCAATCAATCAGCTATATGTCACATAGGACAATGAATTGATGAAGTCTTTGTCATAAGCAATACATAACTACTCAATGAGATTATAGTGATATGGATGATGTAGTGAAAAGAAAAGAAAGTAAACATCATCAACATCTTCCATTCACAAGGAACCAAAATCTTTGAAGATTACAGTCTATCAATGAAGGCTATTACAACAATAACAGATAAAAGATAGTGATCATAAAAGATCAACTCTAGAATATCTTTGAGACAAAGTAGCACCTAGTGTGTAAATCAAAGAAGAACCATAGTGATAGAAAAGAAAAAGTACAGTGACAATATGCATAGCAATGTTGGAAATGAAAGCATACATACGTTTTTAGTGTGATGACCTAATGCATGATGTCAATTTAACATGGAGGTCAGTGACTATCCTAGTGGGTAAAGTGTAAAGAGGTTTTCTTCAAACCTTGGTAGTCACATTATAAGGCAATGTGATTGGTTAAGTCGAACAAATAGGGAAGTTTCACACCCATATAAAGATTGCATGTAGTCCTTGTCTCTAAGGAAATATAGATATATCAAACAATGTTATGGACAGTTATATTATGACTATCAAAAGAATGACAGTCATAATGGAGAGCCTTAGTTGGTCAGTCATTTGAATGGAAGATCCAATCTTAGAATTTGTAAAAGGAAAAAGCATGTTTTCAAAAACTGAAGACAAAGGCATGACACTTTGGCAGGCTTGTGAAGAGAAATAACAAAGTGACTAATGCAAAGAAGATCAATGTAGAACATTATATACATGATGAGCAACATTATTACAATTATTTGTGAATAAAGAACATAAGATAGTCATCTATGTCAAGGACAGCCCAAGTGTATGTGATACAATGCTTTTGCAAGAAAAGGTTAGAGAAATATGCTACTATAAATGTGCTTTGAAACAATGAAGAATGAATGAAGGGGCTGATTTCACAAAATCAACAATGGACAGGGTATATTGGTGAAAGGGTGCAATCACAAGAACAATGCTATTCACGAAATTTTTACTACCTAATGTTAATGATGCACACTGAAGGAATAGCTTCAAGATACATTAATGGCAGTTATAATCATTAAGTCACAATGAAATGATAATGTTTAAGTAAATAAACATTGTTTAAGACCCTATAGCAAGGGTAGAATAGAGCATTAAGGAAATTATGACCTAATTATGTAAAGGACAAGGGACAATTTATATCAAAGCAAGGGTAATCATTGTGGCAGAGGACAGTCAAGTTTCTAACATAGTGATCTCCATGGCAGTGATTGATAAGTACATAGTGACATTTTAAAGGCATATTTGAGTAATAGTCAGTCATATGAAAAGAGTCAACTATGTCTCTATACCTATAGCAACATGTTCATTTTATTTATGAAATGGATATGGCAGTTGATAGGCCTATTCTGAGTTACATTGTATTGATGAAGAAATGGGGAAGATACATAAAGTCTTTGAATATACCTATGGTGAGTAATGGCATTGAATCATTTTTAGCAAATCCATTTTTCTTCACATGGCAGCATTTTCTTGTGGAATAGTTGACTATGATAGCTCTTGTTTCAATCGAAATTATTGGCCATTACTACTTGACATCACGAGGGAATGGGGATTGCACAGTTTTAAAGCCAACTCAAACAGGCAAGATGATCTACAGAAGTACATGGCTGCAACCATTAGAATGCAAGAAATATGTAGATGTGTTAAGTATTCTACAAAAAATGTTAAAGTGTCAAATTTTCGAGCAGTAAATACTGGAGAATGCAAAAGAAAGCACAGAGTATGAGAATATATTCATTTCTTTCTACAAAGATTGGCTCGATTCGAGCATCTTTTTCTTTAGAAAATGAAACTAAAGGACATAAAAATGCTTACCCAACATATAAAGGTCATGGTTTGATAGAAATAGCAATCAAAATCCTTCCTGAAGCTGTGAAATTGACCATCAAAATCCTGTATATTCATCATAGCAGAAGCTCCACCAAACCCTCATCATGGTGGTGCCTTTCAACAGCAAGAAAGCAAGGTAAAAAGTGAAAGAGAAAAGTGTTTGGCCGAGTCTTGTATTTAGGGTTTCAACCCTAAATTGGCCGATCAACTAATGCATTATTTTTTCCTTGCATCAAATTTAATGTAAAAATCATTTGATAAAGTGATTATGTTGCACGATTAAATCAATTTATTTAATGTTTTATTATGTTATTTTTTGAATAGTGTAAAATGTAATTAGATAAATATTTATTAAATTTGGGAACAAGTGAAAAAGATATAGGAGATTGTTTTGACTAAACTTTAAAGCTTTTGAGAGCTTATAGGGGTATTTTAGAGTTCCTTTGTGGATAACTTGGTCAAAGTTGACCTTTTCAGCATAATGGAACTCTTTTGAAGAAAAATAAGTCACTACTTTTTAGGCTTTATGGAGGCTTACGACCCAAGAAGTTTCCAAGAGCTATTTTGGAGGATGATGGAGAGTAAATGTATTTAATCTCATTTTGACTTATTTTGGAGTTAGTTCTTTCTTGATGCTTTTTCTGAGTTAATGACTTTGGCATTCCTTTGATAGAAAAAATCAAATTTACGTAACTCGGTTTTGGATATGAAATAAAGTGAAGGCCTTGAGTAATATTGACTTGAAGATTCTGCCTACTTGTTATTTACATTATTATGTTCATCAGCTAATTGATCAAGTTATTAGTGATGTAATATTTATTTCCTTATAGCTTTGTCACAGGTTTTAGAACCTTTATGCAAAAGGTCTACTAATGCAGGTTACAAATTATGTCAAGAGGTGTTAATGGCTTTTGGATGTGAAATTATTTTTCTTCTTGAAGTCTAAGCATTAGGACCTGTTTGTGGAACATTTATGCAAAAGTATACAATAATAAGTTGTGCAGGTGTAATCTTTGTCAATATAACAAGTGCATAAAACTTTGAATTTCATTATCTATTCAATTAGGTGTATCACCATAGAGGTATTGTTTTCCAGTTTTCATTTTTAGAAAACCATCTCCTTCTACCCATTTCCTCAACATAAAGGATCATTAGTTTTAGGTGATACTAGAAAAAGTCAGCCTTCTCCAGAGGTTTACCTCTATTTATAAGTAACCCATAGCTTTAGAGGTCTTCCCATGTTTTCTATGAATTGCTGAACATTAGCTTCAACAAGGTCCATTTTCAGTAGATAATAGTTTTGGCATGCCCTGTGGGATAAAGAACTGATTTTTCAATTTCTTTTGTACTACACATTGTTGTTGTTTGGTGTGTACATTAGTAATTTCTACCTTTGGAGGAAATTTTTTAACATACCTAGCAACTCCAAGCTCAAGTAACTAGTTTCAGTATTCTAGGTGTTGGTTTCATGGTAATATGTCATATCCAAACAATTTCAATGTTCGTTTTAGTCCAAGCAATTTACTAAAAGTAGAAAATTAGCATGTTCAGTTCTCTTACCATGCACCCACCACATCTCAACCATCATGGCAGCTAGTATATACCCGGAACTAGTTTCAGAAAGGTTATTTTGTTTCAAAGTAGCAATCTTGTTCTAGAAGCAGAACCAAAATGCTAACGATGTAGGGATTAGTAATATTGAAAATATATTACTAGATTTTTGTAGGAAATTGGATGATATCAAAAAGTAGCAAGAGTTCGATAAGCAACAAGAAGAGCTTGATTATGAAGCTTATATTCATCAGCAGGAAGCAAAGGTACAATATTCAATGCGAGAAAATGTAGTTTTTGAACAAAATTAGTCCAACTCTCTTGAAAAACAACTTTCTCAAATACCCCAATCAGTTGCTACCTTTCCAAATCCTTTCTTTAGGGAAGGGTTTCACTTTTTGAGGTTCAATACATTAATCTTTGAACAAAATGAATATTATTTTGAAAAAAATAGAGAAAGAGCAAACCATTGATCACTATGGAGGAAATTAGAACTCCAAATCTGTTACATCTAGCTATGGAGCATTATCGGTTAACACAAAGGAAATCTCTCCAAGATAGTGAAACTAAGCCCATAGTACAACAGGATGAGAAGGTAAAATTGACTGATGATGAAGTGTATCCTACAGTTTGGAATAAGGAGTTACCTTCATTCATTCAACATGGTGAAGAAGTTGTGGGCCTATTCACACCAAGGAATGTTTCATAACAGCAAGAAGACATCAGAAAAAGTAGTGAGCTATTGATTGATGACAATCAACAAGAAAATGGAGCTTTGGACCATCAGGAAGAATAAAAAAAAGAATTTGACAATTTTCTCCAAGGTGAGAGCTTTGATGTTTTCGAGCATGTTGTAAATGAGAAGGCTAATATTGAGCTTTATGAAGAGGTGTGATATGATATAATTGAGTATTTTTGTTCAAAATTGCATGAAAAGTAATTAGATCTATTGGAGGAGCTTGTAACTTATGCTAAAATTCAACAACATGTTGATAAGTTTGAATAAGAAATTTCACCTAAATTTGATTTACAATGTCTTATATAGTCATATGAGCTTCCTTTCTATTGTACATAAGAGCTAGAAGATGATATACCAGTTGCAAGTCTGTCTTAGGAGGCTACTTCATTGTTTGAACACTTTCCTACCTCCATTGAAGAAGAAAATCATGTTTTGGAATGTGTATCTTTGAATGATAATGATGAATTTGAACTAGAGTCAACTAGTTTTAAGGGCCTTTCAAGAGTTGATAGCTTTGATGAGTTATTGGCTACCCTAGTGGAAGAAGATTGTCCACTCACAGTGGAGGAGAAGTCAATATGGCACGTTATTATGCGAGGTGAAGATAGTGCTACTATTTCTAAGCATTCAATTTGTTTTCTTTCTAGTCTAATGGATGGAACAACAATGAATGTGCAAGTAGCCAGCAATGAATGATCAAACTTTGTCCTTTCGAGGAGATGTCTAGTTAGATATTTAGCCTAGATGGAGTCCAATAAAGTACCAATAGTTGATCTTGCACCCATGCATGAAGGTATAGCTGAATATAGTATCAAGGATGCACTGGGAGCTGGATAAGAGTATGTTCAACTCAATTATCCTCCTTTGAATAACAATTCATATGATCAGTTTGATGAGGTAAGTGAACTTGTTTACCTCTTTCAAGGGGCAATGTATAATCTTGTTGAACTTTTCTCTGTGTCCTTTCTATACTTAGCTATCCTCAAGCATGTAAGTTACTATATTTTAAGAAGAAAGGGCAGCTACTTTAGTTTTCTTGTAAATGGTTTTGTTTAAGTGGTGTTGTCTTGTTGTTAGTGTAGGGTACATTTCTAGATGCAAGTTTCCAATTCCCTAAGTGCTTTTCAAGCATAGTTAAGTAGTTTCCCTTCAATTGTCTTTCCCTTCAACAAGTTTTCAAGTATTTCAATTATTTACAAATGAGTTATAGCCATGTACAAGGCTGTTCTAGGTATGTTTCTGAGTTTTCGTAAATGAATCCATGCCCAATGGACAAGTCTAGGCAACTATTTTTCATGTTTAGCAAGAAAACATACAACAGATGCCACCAAAAATGTTACCATATTTTCCCTTATAGCTCAAGTAGGTAGGGCTTGTTGATTTAAGTTGAAAGAAAAAAAAGTGACATTTAATCCTCTCCTATATTAGATTCAATTAAATAAATGAAATTGTAGTGTATACACCTAAAAATGGTCTAGAGAAATCTGATTAATTAAATACGACTTATTTAATTAATTAATCCTTAAAATCCTCTACTATTAAATAAATAGGAAATATTTATTTAAATAGTTCATCATAATTCTTCAATCTTGATTCAATTATTTTCGTCTTATTTAAATAAACAAATTTTATTTAAATATCATACTCAAATTCATCTACTATTAAATAAATTAAATACTTATTTAAATAGTTCACATTCTAAATTCTCCTATTTCTTCAGTTTTAATTAAATAAACAAATTTATAGTTGGAATTACCTAATTATTACATCATATTCAATCTTAATTAAATAAATAAAGTTTTATACTTTATTGTTTAATTATCATACTTCTTCTATTTAATTTAATAAACAAACTTCTATAGTTTATTTAATTAAATTATTTATCTCCCTTTTTGCTAATTTAAATAAATCAAAAATATTTAAATAAAGGCATAAATCAAATATCCCTCTATTCACTCACCAATAAAATTAGATTTTTCAATCTAATTAATTTAGCTAGCATTCACGGGAAAAGCCTCAGGGATAAACCTGTAGGCAATCCTCTTAATCTTCTTCCTCAAATCTTTCCTCTCATCTTGCCTAGTGTTTTCATGGGGAGGAACAATCCCCATAATCAGCTCCACCTTCTCATCTCTTACCATTCAAATCTCTAAATTGAATCTCAGCCTTTGTTGTGTTATCCCTATGCAAAACTATTGTCAGAAATCTATATATACAACCTTCTGAAGCAAAGAATGGATCCAAAGAATTATCATCTTTTATGCAAACTTACTCTGTAGCATTTAGTACACAAGCATCTTAAGCATTAGCATTGTCATTAGCATCAATTATCATTTAGCATATTAGCATAGCATCATAGCATCGGTAGATTTAGAATCACGGTAGCATCATTAGTTTTTACTGTAGCTTCCATTTTGCAGGTTTCATCAGGATAGTTTATGGTAGCTCCATATCATCTAGGAATCATTAGCAATCATCACATCACAACATTTAGCATCATTTCGTTCTCTAAATAGACATTTTAATAGTCACGGTACTTTATCAAATCTAAGAGCCTTCTCGTGACTCATAAATCTTTGGAGATAGGAGACAATGAGATGCTTTCAAGCTTTTCTCTATTTTAAATTAGTGTAATTCATGTTTAATATTGATACAATGTTTCATGAAGAGGTATATTTAATTATATTTAGTTTACTTTTTCCACACTTACATTCTGGCACCCACCGTGGGGCTGTACCCCATTTTTTTAACAATTTTTTTCTAGAAATCTTTCACACAGGAATCTGGCGTAAATTGTTTTAGCATGATCATAAGATTCTATAGTGCTTTTGAGACAAACTATAGCGCATCTGCTTGTTTTAGCGCTTTCGAAGAAAAGTATAGTGATTTGAAGGACTATTTTAGTGCTTCGATCATTACCTTCCAGCATAGGCCAATAGTTCACATCCAACATCTGTTTTAGCACATTTGTAAAATCCTATAGTGCTTCGGGCTATTTCTATAGTGCTTCTGACCACTATCATAGTGCTTCTATGTAATTCATTTTCTAGATCCAACGCATCCATGGCCAGTAAATTTCATTTCTTTAGTTGGATTAAAAAGAATCAATATAGGATAGGCACTTCTTCAGTTGGTTTAAAAATAATCAATCTAAGATAGGCACTTCTTGAGTTGGTTTAAAAATGAATCAATCCTAGGATAGTCACCAGACTTTTCAATTTGGGATTTAAAAATGAACATCATGTCTTTTTATGAAGCAACATCTTCACATAGATTAAAAAAAATTTGTTTGGGCTCTAAAATTGAACAAGTGATTTCTGTGTTTGTATGGTTGATAGGCATATACTCTCCCCTTAATTGGGTGATCCAAAAAGCTAGACTCATCCCTTTTTATGCATTCTTCAAGTTTTATTACATCCTTTAGAAGGCATGTCATAGTGGGAAAAATTACTCACCCTACTGGAACGATCCTTTTCATGAGGTCTCAGCTCATGAAAACTATTCCATTTTGCTCTGGTACATGCATATCAACATATAGGAAATCCATTAGTGATGTATCATTAACATTCAATATATCAAAATATGGTTCAAAAATTTCTTGTGCATCCTTATCATTATTAATGCTATTTTGAACATCAAACTAGTGTGTATGATTTCATAGGGACCATTATCTTTAATCACACTCTACAAGGTTAATGTGTCACCAATTAAATATTTAGTTTCCTCAACCTTTAAATCAATTTGCTTAACAGTTGCCTTACCTATCATGGTAATCTTTCCTTCTAATAAAAAATTAGTGCAACTTACCTCGTAATGTGAACCAAGAGGATGAATCTTACATGGATCACCTAAAGTGAGGTTTGTTATGCCGCTTGAATATGGATGTATCAACACTTCTATATTCCACTCAAATGCAGAGTCCCAAATTCCTTTGATCTCTTCAAATGGACTGAGCAGCAAATCATCCCCATTATCTACTTGTAAAGTCTATGAACCCTTCTCCTCCAAAGAGGAAGCATCGATTTCAGCATCTTCTTCAAACAACTCATTAAAGTGTACAGAATCATACCCAGGAAAGTACTTCTATGCTTCATGTTCCTGTATATCATCAATGAGAATGTGCACATGAGTGTCAAGTTCATCATTGTTAAGATCAAATTGATCACTGCATGATAAACTAGGATCTTCAAACAAATCATTAGAATAAATAGAATCAAAACTAATAAAATACTACCCCATTTCATTCTCATCATCATGTTGAAGCGATTCAACTTTTGGAGCAGCCTCTTGGTCATTTTCTAGACATTCTTTTGCCTCATCCAGCTGGATCTCATCACACATTCCTTGATCCACTTGAACTTCTTCTTCTAACAATTCCATTTGGACCTCAGCTTTTTGGCCTTCACCACAAGATCTATTTGCAATTTTACCCACAATTATGCTTATTTTTGTTTCTATGTGTCCATCATTCCAATTAGCAGAGTCATTTCTTTGTGTCAACTCATTAATGGGTTCTCCTTCCTTATCCACCGTCATGCAAGGATCTATTAATTCATCAATAAACTCATTTTCCACATCTAGTAAATCTGCACAAGGTAAATAAAATTCATCAGTTGTTGAATCCATCTTAACAAAAGGATCAAGGTCGTTAGATGATGGGTAAGAGCTAAACATCTTCTCATAGCTACTCTCATCATTTTTGATGAAGTCATTATCATTTTCATGTGTGCTAGCTATTTCATCTTCTTCATTGAGTGGATACGTACTCTAGGGATCTTCCATAAGTATTTCTTCAACATCAATCAGTTGTCTGAAATATAATTCCATCTTTCCTAGGAAAACATGGCAATCCATCTGAGAATGTTGATTTTTCCAATGTATCCTACATCCACTTGGCCTAACAAATTTAGATAGCTTTGGATCTCCTAATTCTTCCAATTTCTCCCTTAATCAATTTTGCATTAGTGGTATATCTATCCAACATGAACCATGCTCCTTTGTCCATCCCTCATCTTATTGTTCATCTTTTTCAAAAGAAATGTTCAAATCATTTGAAGGAGATTCTATGGTTGCTAATTTTTCATGATATCAATCTTGTGTTAATATCTCATCTCTTTCAATATCATCATTAGTATTAACATTTCCAAAAAAACTAGATTCTACCCTAATATTTCCATTATGCTCTAAATTTATATCCATTTCATGCTCTTTGTAAAATAAAACATCAAAATGATATACTTTCTTATCAAATGCTTTGTTTACAACTTCATAATTATTCATTGCATTATGCTTTGGAATATGACTGAAAAGAGATGATCTAGTCACAACTTCATTGGCAAGTGGAATACTTACCTCTATGGTTGGATTTTACAAAGATAGATTCTTCCATTGGTCTTGTGTGGGATTGACTTAATATGAAGCATTGGAAAATGTGGTGTTTGGAAGATTAGGAAGGTTGTATATGCTTGGTTAAAATGATTGCATATGGGTAGGAATGGTGGATAAACTGGCATAAGGCTACATAGGATGAAATCTTGCAAGCACACGGGTATTATAATCCTAATTTTGGCTACTTGAATTTCTCATGTCATGTCCAGCCTGTGCCAGTAAGAGAGCTTTCTTCAATGCATCATGTAGGGAGGTAACCTCCCCACAATGTCTAATTTATGTTTCCAACGAAGGATTCAAACCCCAATAATAATGTTCCTTTAGCACAAAATCATTAATAACCATATTTAAAGCTTGAATTCATTGATACATCAACAAAAACCTATGATTGAACTAGTAAATTGATTCCAATGGTGTCCTTTTGTAGCTACAAATTCAAATCATGGGTCTTGTGCATGTGCATAAGGGTCAAACTAATCCATGAATAAAATTTCTAACTCCATCCATGAACAAATAGAATTTTGTCAAAGATTAAAATACCAATGCCATGTTGTACCTTGAAGTGTTTTGACAAAGAGTTGACAAGTTGTATCTTCATGATGAATCTAGTGAATACCCATCAAATCCTTGCAAATGTTAACATGATCTTTAGAAAATTGTCCACTATTAGGGAAAAATAATGGAAGCATATTATGCATGTGAAAAGGAATTTCGTTAAGAATCCAGAGAATACACAAAGGGCTACCCATCAAAGCTAGGTTTTCCAAGATGTAACCCACTCCCATACAACAAACCAAAATTGCTCAAGTGGACCTCCTTCTAGCGACAGTTCTATTGATTGGCCAAATTGGCATAGCAACATGCAAGCAAGATGCAATTACCTTACCTCTCCTAAAAAATATAAACGATCATTAAATCAATCATCTTCCAAGGTCCTAGATGTTGGGTCATAACATTGTTGTTTTGTTGAGTGGTCAATATGGTTGTAGTGTTCAAGGGGCCTACTGGTTATTGAGCTTCTTGGTTGCTGCAAGATTGAACTTCTACATAAACCTATTCTAACCAAGTAATAAGAAAAAGTAAAAAGATATATCAGGGACACAAGAGAGAAAAGAATGTTGATTCATTTAGTTAACCAGACCTATTACTCTTCAAGGAATTCCTAAAATAAACTATAGAAAAAATCAGCCTATAATCAATACAAAGCCATTCATTCATAGTGCAAACTTTAATAGCATATCACAAATCACAATTTTAAACAAAATAAAAGATAAACTTTACTCATTCCTTGAAAGCTTCAAATCAAATGATTAACATAACAAATATCACTCTAGAATACAACTTAAAGTAGGTTTTAGTCTAGTCGCTTCTATGCAGTGAAACAAATAAGCAACATTTACAATTTTGGAAAACTTCACCAGTGTACATAAACCAATGTTTTCAAATTGACTCGATTAACTAAAAATGCAGAAAACTCCATTGTCTACTCTACTACTAAACTAGTTGAAACTTCTAACTAAGGTGCCTAATTGGTTTTCCTAAGAAATTATAACTCCTTCAAAGTGAGTAGATTATACAATTGATAGCTCAATAATTCCATATTTTTTGCTAAAACAACTCATACAAAAGCTATAGCTTTTGTATGCATGCAATGCAACTTTCACTTTCAACTCCATTGACTTCAATTTGCTTCAGTTGTTAACTTGCAATTTGTAGTTCCACTTTGAGTTCCACCTCTACACAATGTGCGGTAGTATCTTCTTCCGCAAATCGCTCCAGGTGGGGACCATGAAACACTCAATTCACTGCCAGCTTGATTATCTTTTCAAAAAATCACCTCTATTGCATATTTGATTTGCAAGTCATCTTGATTGCAATCTAATATCTTCCTAAATTCGCAAAACAAAACACCTATAAACAATAGAACACGTTAATCAACTTATAAAATTAATCAATTAATAATTCATTTCAAAAATTAATTAAATATCTAAAGATATTTCATTTAATAGCATGTGTAATAATCATTTAACCATCATCATTGAAATATTACCAAATCCTTTTAAATTAATCGTTGTTTCAAAATAGAATAACATTAAATCAATGTTATGTATGAATTTGATATCTAGATATCGTTTGCTCATCAAATCTAGAAGTTAATTGCGAGCCACAAAAGAATACAATTAATTCATCGAATTAACACCTTTCAATGACAAATGCCACTTTTTTTTCCTTAATTAATTAATTAATTCAAAATGTGTAAGTTAATTAAGCTTTGATAATTAATTTCTCAGCGAAAACTCAATGGTAATGCTCAGATTTCCCATCAACCGTGTTAATTTTGTAGCTATTTCCATGAAGAGTATCCAAATTTGAAGCCTCTAATGGAAAAAATTGTGTTTAGATTATTGTGAAAAGGTTATGCTGACACTTCATGTTTCAGCTACAGTAGTGGATTTTCATGAACAAAAGGCCTTTTATCAGTATCTAAGGTTGAAGTGCATAGATCTTCAATTTTTGAGACACAAACTTCCTTCATTGATTCAACCATTACTCCTTTGAGATATTTTGTACAACAATTTTCACTCCTTGCAGGCATGATTACCAAAGTAATTGCAACTTCAACACTTTGCATAAATGTTTACCAATCACCTATCACGGGTTTCTAAAATGTTCTCAACAAATTCCTTTGTGTATATTCTACATTTTATCAAGCACTTTTTGCGTGCCTTGTTCTTCACCTCAATCTAGCTGCACCCTGGCATTTTATGCAATGACCTCTCTTTACACAACATTCTTTTCAAACCATTTTTTTTTTCAAAACTACAACATCATGAATGTTTACCGAGGAAATTGCAACTACATATTTGACAAAATCCTATTTTCAAATATGTTTTGATAGATTTCCATGCCCTATTCAGAGTTTTCATTTTAACTTTCCTTTCATGAAATGGTGTTTATTGTCTTAAGGCCACATACCTAATTTTTGTTTCCGCCTTTGATATACATCTCTTACTAATATTTTCTTGCAAGTTTCTAAAGAAGACTTAGGAAGTCCATGGTGTGAGCCTTCTATAAAACCATTCACATGTTTCATTCGTTGGAAGCCATTCAACATGCATTTATGCAATCCTTTATCTCATACTCTGATGAGCTTTTGAGTCATTTTTTCAAATGGTTTTAGTGCCTTGTATATACTTCCAAACTTTTCATTTTTGCACCTCCATTTTGTGTGTATTCTACAAATATGGAATTCCTGAGACTACATTTCTTACTAAAGCGTTATGTGTAAACAATTCATGTGCTTTGTGTCTCTGCTTCCACATTTTGCATGTTTATCTACTTGGTAGGTTCAACAAATACATCTTGTGTGTGAGCCTACCAATTCAATTGCAATTACAACATCAGGGTGAATTCCTCTATCCATTGTGTTTTGACAAATATTGATGCCATGTTCTCACTTCTATCGATCGCACTCATGTAGATCCATTTGTGCATTTTTATAAATAGTTTATGTGCCTTTGTCGATGTTTCCACATCTTGGCATGCATTTGTTTGAACATTTTTAAAACTACTTTAGCATTTTCATTCCATGCATGGGTTGATGTCATTGTTTTGAGGCATTCTATCTAACACTTACCATGTATTGTCTAAGGTTTCCCCACACTTGGTAAACATCGTTTGCTTTGCAAGTTGCTAAAATATTTTTCAATGAATCCATTCTTTTGTATTTTCTGGAATCATTGATTTCCATGAGGCCACATTTGTTTCAAAGGCAATATTCCAAATAGTTCACGTCTTGTATATGTCGCTACATACTTAAGTTCTTCAACAAACCCTTCTTGATTTTCTATTGTATGCGCATTTTGTATGTTTTAAAGTTTCTAAAGACTTTTCAACATATCAATTTCATGTCGATTCAACAATCCTTTAAATTTTCTTGCTATGAAATTTCTTTGGAGTTTTATCTCAAATAGTTCCCACACCTTGTTGCAGTTCCACACATTGCATTCCATGAGATGGCATTTTGTAACACCCCTCTGTTTTGGCTCTTTGGATCTTGGTTACTTTTGACCGTTATCTGTTAAGCGATGTAAACATTATATTTTGATGTGATGTTATTTGATTCTGATGTTATCTCTATGGCATGTTTTGGATTAATTTAACAAATAATTGATTTAATGATGTTTTATGCTTGAGATCAAATCAGTGATGTTAAATGCATCAATTAGTGATATTGTATTGGTGAAGGGGACGGGATTGTATCACTCGCTTGCAAGTGCCCTACGATTCTAAGATTTCCTCTTCACGGTGTGTTGATCATATTATATATATATGCATGTTCGATGTAATCTTTGTTTGCAGGTTGACAGGTACATGACATCGACTCCACCTGGTTCACAGGTTTGAGTGTGTCCATTGACCAACGGAAATTGATTGGGAGATAGTAGCTAGGTTTTCCGTGCCAAGTCATCACCCTAGCCATAGTGTTTCGTCGGGTTGTTAGTTGGGATAAGTTATTTTGTGGTCTCTTCTCCCCTTGCCCTTGTATTTAAATTTGCAATTTAAATCGGTGTTTGTTTTATTTAATTGCATTGTCAAAAATAAATAAACGAGTGACTATTAATTAATTAGTTAATTTAATTCAATCAATAAAATAATCTAATCATGGATTAGATTTATTTATTGATAAATTAAATTGAAATGATTGTGCTAGCATTAGTGAATATTGAGATCAAATCAAAAATAGAATTTTTCCTTGCATTCCTTTTTTGAAATAAAATTAAAAATGATTTTTAATGTAAATTGGTAAATTCAATTTTGTTAAAGAAAGAAAAATTAATTATCATTTGGGTTGCAAAAATAGATCTTTGTTTTAAATTAATATTGTGCAAATTACACTTGGAAATGGAAATTGTTTTATGATATTGCAAAAATAAAATATCTTGTTTTAGCAATAAGTATGGTGGGTGAGTCCATTTTAGGGGTTTGACAAATTTGGGGGAAAAATTGCATAAGGTAATTCATTTTATTTTTGAATTTTGAATTTGAATTTTGGTGGAGAATTGGAAAATTGGAGAGCAAGCTTGGATGGGATTTTTGAAAAATTAGTGAAGGGAAGATTGAAAATTGGTAAAGCTGAATTGCAAAGCAAAGGAAAAACCTCCATTGAAAGACTTCAAGCTTGGAGAAAAAAATCAGGTTCTCTTTGTTCTTGCTTGTTTCTTTTTGAAAATAGATTAAATCTTCATTATGCTATTTGGAAATCTTGAAATATTGATCAAATCCAATGAATTCTATGGGAAATTGTTTTGAAAGCTTGCAAACTTGTTGAAATTTGCAAATGAAAACCAAACATGAATCAAACAATGGTTAAATAAAAAGAAAACCAAAAGGAATGGGCATTTCAAACTGAGTTTTAAACCCAACTGTTGCATTGCCAATTTGTTGTTTTATTTCAAAATTTTGTGTTGCTCTTGCACAGATTGAACTGTGAAAAAGAATTTGGATTTTGCATATAAATTTATAGGCTGGCTAGAAATGTTTTTTTGAAATTTTTCTATTCAAAAGAAAATGCCTTCTTTCTTCCCCTGTTAAAATTTTCGTTCTGGTATTTTTTTTTTCCAGAATAGGGGAAACATAATTTTTTGTTTTAAAAATATTATAGAGAATTAAAAATTTATTTTTTTGCTTGTTTTGGTTGTGGTGGGAGGCATGGGAGCCATCCCCGCCGCCGCCACCGCCGCTACTAGGGGAGGCAACTGTGTGCTCCGCACACAGGCCGCGCCCCCTGTGGGAGGCGGACTGTGTGCTTAGCACACAGGCCGCGCCCCCCAAAGGGATGCGAACTGTGTGCTTGGCACACAGGTCACGCCCCCCAAAGGGAGGCGGACTGTGTGCTTGGCACACAAGCCGCCGCCGGTGGCTGGGCCTACGTGCCCTTCATTAGGGTTCGCCCTGTTTCAATATTGTTTAAAGTAAAATTTAAATTTGTTCTTTGTTTTTAAATATTATTTTAATATTAATTATATTATATAATAACATATATAGATTATATATATAATATACATATTATATTATATATATAGTATATATATGTTATATGTATATATAATATTATTTTAATATTTGAATAATAATTTTTGAATATATTATATATATATAGTTCAATTAGTTTGATTAAATGGTTTTTTAATTAATGTGATTTAAATTTCTAAATAAATAAACATATATAGTATATATATTTAATATATATATGGTATTTATATACATTTAATGTATATCGTATTTTTTGGTATAGAGGAGCTTTAATTAATTAATTGATTTTAAGTGGAAATAAAGTTTAATTGATTTTAAATAAATGTTTTGATTATGATGATAATCATGGAACTTAGAGTTAAGGTTTGCTTTGTTTTAATCCGATGTTATATTTATTAAAATATTTTGATTATGAATATAATGGTTAAATTTGGAGTGAATGAATGATTCATTTAGGTCAAATGACTTTATTTATTAAATGTTTTGAGTATGGAATTTAATTGTGGAACTTAGAGTAAAGTATTGGTTTTAAATACGTCAATGTTGTGAAATGAATTTGGTGTATTTGATTGAATGCATGTAAGTAATGGGAATTGTGATTGACTGGATTTAGGAAATCCTAACTTTAGATTATTTAATTGTCTGAAATGCTTTTAGTGTTTAATTGTTCGTCTTCATGTTATGGAAATAGAGTTACTATTTTAAAGTCTTCCAGATAGGGGTTTGTTTATGGGTATGAGTTGTTAAGTTGTCAATCTCTATTTTGCCTTGGGAAGTGTGTATAGTGGTATTTTGTGTCTCATTTGGAATAGGAGTAGTTTATGAGTTTTATGTCTCCTTTGGATTAGGAGTGGAGTATGTGTTTTGTTTCCTCCAATGCTCGGAGAGGGTTTGACCTTTGTTTCCTCTAGTGGATGGAGAGGGTTTTGACCTTTGTAGCCTCCAGTGTTGGGAGAGGGTTTTGTACTTTTGTTTTCTCTAGTGTTGGAGTGAGTTTCCTTTATTTGTTGAATCCTTGGTTTGGAGAGGTTGTCTTATCTAGTTATCCATTAGTTGTGGTCTTTGTACCATATGTGTTGTCGATAGGAGAGTGGCTCTATGTGGGGGTCCGGCACACAAAGGGGTGCCAGGGTAACTCACTTAGGGTTTAAGTAAGTGATAACTTAAAAAGAATTAATGAAAAATGCTTAGACTAATTAAGATAATTAACGCCTCTCTCATAGCTCCTTTGCTTTTAAGGTTTAAGATGAGATGAGAAGCATAGTTGGTATGAGGGTCCGGCGTCTAGTTGAGTTGAGCCTGGATAGCCCAAGATGTGGGTTCGGTTGCCTTAGATAGTTGAGCCAGGTTAACTCATAACAATTGTCATGTGACACTCTCGCTATGTCAACCAAGTCAGTTGTTGTACTGTGTAAAAGATCTTTGTTCTCTAGAAGCACTGTAACTTTGTGTTAAGTAATTTTGTGGTTGTGGTTGTTTCAGTTCAGTCTATGCTTTAGCTTGTGTCTAGTGGTAGATGGTCTTGTGTTGGATTCCTGGTTACTATCTCCTTGCACGGGGGGTGAGCCTTTGGGTATCACACAGTTGGGTGGAACGTGCACCTTGATCTGTTGGTCTGTCTTCTTGTTCGTGCGGATGAGATTTCTAGTTGGAGAGCTTGTGGGTTCCAGTTTCCTTTCATGCTTATTCTTTTAGTTGATTTTGTATTTTATTGCCCTCGTTTGTTATCGAGGTGGAATTTGTAATATGTAAATTATACTTATTGGTTTTATCTCATTCGGGGAATGAGTGTGGTAATCATGTTGTAAATTATGGTTATTGGAATTCAAGTGGTATCTTTTATTCTTTGATGAAAATCATTATGTATGGAATGTATGTGAACTTATTTGTTAAGTAATTAAATGTTATGGATTTAATTCATGTTTCTTGGTTGGGTTCAAGTAACTCAGTCTCGTAACCTTAGGGGTTGTTGTCAATTGGTTAAGTGATCTTGCATGTTAAATATTCTTAATTTGCTGTTTTGTTCTTATTTTAAAAATTAAAAAAAAAAAAAAATTAGTTCGGTTGTGTAGTAAATTGCAACTTCCCTTAGGGTTGCGTGGCGGGGCGTTACACATTTTATCAAATAGTTGGCAAGCCATGTTTGTGTATAGAGTCCCCCCCTTTATGCGGAACCTAGAGGATTTTACAGACTTTGGTTTTGTGTGAACTTGCATTAACTTGAAGGTTTCTATTTCCATGTCTATGATCCCACATTTTACATTTTTTTCTTACATTTTCCAAGTGAAAATTCTTTGGAAACGTCAAGCGGTTATTTAAACATATACATCTTGTGCATATCCCACGAACATTGTTTATCATGACATGTTTTGTTTGAAGGATTCTTTGAGACAGTTCATGCACCCTTACTCTTCGTGCTCCCCATTTTGTATAACCTGGTTTAATTATCCAATTTCACACAAGTATGGAGGACGTTGGTAATGGTTTATGGATCAGCTTCACACCCGCCAGAAGCATTTTCCTTGAAGTTTTTTAATTCATTCCAATAAACCTATCTTTTAAAAAATGTATTATGTGAATATTGTACTCCATGAAATGAAATCTCAAGGCATTCTCTCCAATAGTCGTGTAGCCCCTCTCTTGCATATTCACACACTTTTCCTTTTCAAATTGCATTTGTTTGAAAGTTTTTCTAGAAAAAAAAAAAGAATTTCAATCTTTTCTTGCTATTATATTTTCTTGAGATTACGTTCACTTGATGCATCACATCAAACAGTTCCTCTTCCTTGTGTTCTTACACATTTTGCATACATGTTACCAGGGTGGTTGCTGTAAATCCATTTTGTGTGTATTCTACAATCATTTCATTCCTTTCATGAGATGGCATCATTTTGATTTTTTTTGTCAAACATTTCATATGAATTTGCTTCCATGTCGGGCACAGGATCGAGACCATCATTGCACCTAAACTTATTTGCGTCTGGTCTCAAGGTGCCACCCGAAATCCATGATCTAACAATGTTGTGTGGGTTTGGGGTTGAGCATAGCTCAAAACCTGGATATTTATTTTTTTGTCATGTCATGGTTCCTAACTAGGTTTGAAATCCGAAGAAGCAGTCGTGTGTGGGGTCAGGAATTGAATATCCTAAGGGATTGTGTGAGCGGGAAAAAAAATTATTGCAACCCAGTAGGGTCAGGAATCGAGATTATTTCTGACTTAAGAACTTTTAATTTTTTGGGTGCTTAGTTTCTATTAGGTTCTGAAATCCAAAACCTGATGGACATTTTTTTATTTTACCTCCTTTTTATTCACTACATTGGGGTCGGGTTTATGATTTTTCGGGGCTCCTTTTTATTTTTTTAACTTTTTACTTTTTTAAAAATTGTCTTTCAGGTTTTCACCTGAACCTAGACCTTTTGGCACTTTCATGCATTTTTGTTTTTTAAAATTTCTTTGATTTTTTTATGATTTAAAAATCTTTTAAATTAAAAGATTTATTTTTATGATTTTTAAACCTTTCTAAAAGATTTATTTATTTTAAATTTAAAAGATTAAATTTATTTTTTAAACTTTTAAATTTAAATAAATCTTTTAAATTTCTTTTACTTATTTTATTTTAAAACTTTATTTTTATTTTTTTTAATTTTTGTTTTCTAATATTTTGTATTTTAATTTTTTTTGTGTTTTGTAATTTTTTGTTTGTATTTTCATATTATTTGTTTTTTGTATTTTGTATTTTCCAATTTTTGTGCTTTTATGTTTTCTATTTTTTTTTTTTTATTTTTTTGACTCTAAGGTGGTACAACGACAAGACAAGAAAATGAGCGAACACGTAATAGTGGAACAACAAAATTAAAGACGACAACAAACGAAACTAGATGAACAAACAACACAAAAATGGAGATGAAAATCAAACAATGAAAAGATGGGGATCAAGACTAGAGAAGGAATGTAACGCCCGCCACGTAACCCTAGAGGACGAGGCAAATACAATGAAAGCGTAACAAATTTTTTTTTAAAGTGTTATAATAACATATAAAGTGAACTACACTTAACACATACATCCTCTAAGGTACACAACTAAACACATTCACATAACATACATAAGTAAATTAATCCATAGCATATAAATAATACTCATGAAATAATGACATACATCCAAAGCATTAAACTCATCACATTTAAGATACAAAGTACATTAAAGAATCATCATATAGATTGCATTCATTCCATAAAGCAGTTACAAGTCTCATTTCAAAAATGAGGAATATCATACAATAATTTTACAATAACAATGATACAAGAATCTTCCTCGAATACAAATGAGGAGTAGTACATATACAAATTATCCAACTGATACAAACAAACATAAGAAATAGTACAAAGTAACTGGTACACATGATCTCTCCAATCTGGAAGATCCCGCCATCACGAACATGAAATGGGAACCCAACGGTGTAAGGTGCATGTTCCACCCAAGTGGTACTCGTAGGCCCACCCCCCATGCTAGGAGATAGTAAAAGGGCTTCCTAGGAAAAACCCAACAACCTCTAGACACAAGCAACACACAATACTATACCACACAAGAACAATACATACATAAAGGTTACATTGCTTCTAGAGTAAAATAATCAAGTATATCAACTGAACAATACATACTATTGTCATAGGAGGAGTTTCATCACAAAGTTGCATGGGTTACCCTAGCAAATCTTCCTAGGCCCCTGACCCCCATCTTGGGTTACCCTGGTAGCCTCTCACGACCCCCGACTCCACATGCAAATTGATGTGGAATCAATTATCTTTCAAAGGAACAAGATAATGATCTTGCCATTCCAGGCCTTCTCGTCTCATCCCAAGTCTAAACAAGCCCTTGAGCCCATGAGTGAGGCACAATTAACAAGTTATATGATTTAAGCTACCCTTTCCCCTAATACAATTATTTAATTTTCACTGAATTAACTAACTCTCATATGAGTTACCCTGGCACCACTTTGTGTGTCGGCCCCCATTGAGAGCCACTCCCCTACTGACAACACAAGGATCTAATCCAAAAACCAAGGGTAGACAAAGTGCACAAAAACCGATAATAAATATCAATCATAATGCAAGAGGCAACACATCCCATTTGTAGTAACCGGCTATTTAAATTGAATAATAATCAAGTGCACTACCCAAGGAAAATCAAAGGGTTGAACCATAAAATACAGCAATCCCCCTCATAAAATAACATCATCTGGAAGACTTACATACACAACTAACCAATTTCCCCAAAAAGTGAACAAAAGAAATCATAATTTAAATAGGTAATTCAAGCAAATATTAAATACTATCATTAAGATTTCCTAAATCCAATTTCCATTTCAAGAAACAATAATACATTGCTCAAAATAATCTAACTTAACGCAATATCATTTCCAGACAATAAAGAAAATAAATCTAATTGTTTAAATCAATTTCCCGATTTCAACTATTTTAAAATCAATTTCCTCTTTTAAATTATTTCATTTTAAAACTATTTGATTCATGCATTTGCATGCTTCTATTATAGAAATACATTTCAACTTATATATATATTTAAATAAATAAATAATTATATATATATACAAATATACATATTATTTAAATATTAAAAATTTATTTACAATTTACCAAAACTTAAATTAAATATATATATATATATATAAATATATATATATTTATATTTATAAATCAAAATTCATATAAAAAACAAAATCAAAATTGAATGAAACTGGGCGAATGAGGGTTTATTCGCTAGCTGTATACAGCCAATACCTCCCATGGCACAACCTTTGTGGGGTAGTGTTGGGCTGCCTCAGCAGTCACCTCCCTATGGGGGCGGCGGCTGTGGTGACAGCCACAACCTCCCCCATAATATTACTAAAAAAAAAAAAAACTACAATTTACAAATTGCGTATAGACATTTGACAGTTAGGTTTTTTTAATATACATTTTCCCAAAAGAAATTCTACAGATACTTTAATAACATATACACAGAATATATATATGTATATTTGTATATGTATGTATATATATTAAAATATATATATACATATATAAATATATATATTTTCATCAATGAATACTTTAGTCGGGCAAATTATTTTCATAGAAATATTTCTACAGGAAGTATTTAAAGGTTTTTACAGAGTTTTTCTATTTTCCCAGCCAAATAAAACTAATTGGGAAAACTAAACAAAACAATAATCTTCAACAAGAAGATATTTTCCCATACAAATAAGATTTTACACAAATTTTGACAGGAAGATTTTAAATCCATTCCTACAAAGATTTTCCAAATCTTCTAATGTTTTCCCTCTAGGATTTCTATTGTTTAAAAACAATTTCAACAGAGGCTCTCAGATTTCACTATAAAATTCTTCTAGGTATTCTATTTTTAAAAAAAATAATTTATATAGAAGCTCTAAAATTTTCACGGCAATTTTCCAAACACAACAATCTTTCAAATTTAAAAAATAAATTAAAACTTCTACACAAATAACATAATTCTTCTTGTACAGGCAATCTTTCCAATTTGCATAACAATAAAAATAATTTAAAGAACATATTTCTGGATGCTTGAGGAAATGATGTTTGAAGTAGAGCTTCGCTTCCAGATTCCAATTTACCAAAGCTTTTTCCAAAAATTCACTTTTCCAAAAAAGAAGAAAACAAAAACCAGAGCCCCAAAATTTTTTTGAGAACTTCTTTTCCAATTTTCAACAACCTCTTTAAAATATTTTTTCTCATTCCCGTTAAGTAGCCTCTTTCATCTTTCAGTTAATGCAATTAATCTCTCTGAGAATTAATTCTCAACTAATGTGTTTAATTTTTTTAACACGTGTCACAAATAAAATATCTTTTCAACCAAATCATAGATATTTCCTCTAAGATAATTACAAGATATTTATGCAATTTATAATTCAAACTTCACATATTAATTTCTAATTAAATTTAATCTAATGAATTTAATCACATTATAAAATAGATTTAATCACAAAGATTAAATCACTTTACAAAATAAAATAAATTTAATTAATTAAATCAAATATAAAGCTTCTAACAATATTAATAAAAATTAATTAATTAATCACTAAAAAATATTATAAGCTTTAATTAACATTAATTTCCCAGAGAACATACCTTGCAAAATAAATAAACGACAAGGAAAATGTGGACAACATAACAACAAAGCATACCGAAACAAGGATGATGACACACTATGACTAGGGTTGTGGCTTGACTAGGAAACCCCGTCACTATCTCCCAATCAACTATACCATTGGGTAATGGACACACTCAAACTTGCAAATCTAGGTGGATTCAATGTCTTGTACCTGCAATCCTACTTGATCAAAACATATTTCGTACATGTATATAGATATCATGAATCAAACACACCATGAAGAGAAAATTGTGGAATCGCAGGGTGCTCGCAAGCAAGTGATGCAATCCCATTCCCTTCACCAATACAGTGTCACATCAAAACTGACAAAACTAAAGCATCAATTAACTACAGAAGAGCATATATCAATATTAACTCAAATAATCAACTATGCTAACCAAAAAGCATGTCACAAACAATAATCATCCATAAAGTGTACCATCACATCACAATACAAAAAACAATCATCGCTCCAATGTTAGTGATCAAATAACAACATAGTATCATAGTCTATCAAAGTAAAAGCACTATTTGAAAATATAAGCAAATCAAAGGGGTAATACAAGGAATGTGAACCCGAACAACGTTCAAAGGAAAAATGAAGCAAAATGGGTCAGAGATCAAGATTGGGGCATAATTCAAAACAAGAACCTTCAAAGAGTGTGAGGTTTTGAGAAAGTCCCAAAACCCAAACCCGATAGGAAAAAATCACAATGGATGCAGAAATTGGGATTGGGACAGAACCAAGAACATGAACCTTGGAAAGTTTCTTTGTTCCAGTTCTGGTATGATACCCGATTCCAAACCAAATAAAAGAAAATAAGGAATCAAAGATCGGAGTTGAGATGGAACTAGAACTTGAAACCTCAAAAGGTGCTAGGTGTCGATTCCATTTTGAAACCTGGTCCTGATAAAACAAAGATAACAAGAAAGAAGAGATCATAATCGAGATGGACCAAGGAAATTAAACCTTTTCCAAGTGTAAAGTGTCAATTCCAGTCTAAAACCTAAATCTGACAAAGACAAAGAAAATGAACAAGGAAAGAGAAAGGATGAAAATGAGAAAGAAAAAGCACGAACACAACTGACCAAAACAAAGAAATGAAGGAAACCTGAGGGGGTCCCCAAATTTTTCAAGCAAAAAGTTGGGGTGTGTATGGAGGGAAAAACAAATGGCGACTCGGCTGGGAAAATGCTCTAAGCATTTTAAGACACGCAACCCTTGATGATCCATAGTAATTTTGTCTGCTTCCTCCTTAATGACATTCAAAAGTGTGATAGAAGATCTATGAATCATTTTAATAGTGAACTAGGCCAGACTATTGAATTTCCTTTCCAGTTTAATAACCCACTCCTGTAGCACACCAAGGTCCTTTTCCTTACCTTTCTTGCTCTAGGTCTCTTATTCCCCGCCAGCTCTAGAATCCAAGGAGTGGGTGGAGTCATCCTTAAGCATCTAGTTCATGTCAGAGAAATTACTAGGGCCCTCCACAAACCCTTCTTCCATCTCCTCAACAATGTCTCTTTTTCCTTCAATTTTTCTGCCAATCTGCTTCAAATCACTAGAAATCTCATCCACTGGAGCCCCTTTTTTGTTCTTCACCAATCTGTGGGACCTCCTCACACTAGTTTTTTCAATCCCCACCTCAAAGCTCATAGCCACCATGGTTTCAACCTTAGATTATTTTTCCTCAACACTTTTTCCTTTGCTATCAGTGGTCGGCAAGTCCACCTGGCACAAAGACTCTTTTTTCCCCTTCTTCTTAGCAATTGGTCCATTGTCCTTCTTGATGGGTTTTTTTTTAGAGTTGAATTTGTGTGTTACATTCAATTAGGCCAACCTAATTGATGTTACACTTGATTTTTATATATATGATTGATTATTTTTAGTGTTTTAAGTGATAAGAGAGATGTTGTATGTGATATGTGTGATGTGAATTTGTCAAAGCAGAGATAAATTGTGAATGTTTAGATCAGAATTATGTGAATGCAAAGTAGAGTAGAGCATTGATCTAGATCAGTGCAAATTTTATTATTGTGCTTCATTAGAACCATACTCCTACATAGTAGATTCTTTTTGTAATAGTTCAAAATAGTTTATGATCCACCTTCTTTATTCTATCTTTTTCTCTACGGGTGGTGAGTCCACTTGCAATGAGAATTTACGTAATATACTATAACCAGTTATAATATACTTTGAGCTAACCCTCACCATGGTTTTTTCCATTTTTGGTTTTCCACGTAAAAATCTGGGTGTTCATGTGTTATGTTATGTTGTGAATGATTTCATGATTTCTTTCCTTACTACAGTTGAATATGCTTTGGTAATTGGATGGCTAAAGTTTAATTGATTTAATAGAATATTGTTGGAAGTTGGAAGTCTATCATTGATGATGTAGTTTGGCAACATGAGCATGAGGTGTATATATTTTCTTGATCTAATGTTGCCATTGATTTCAAAAAATTTCTAATCATCCTAGCATAATGTGGAAGTATTTGTGGTGACATATGTACAGTGCAAGTTTATTCGAAAAGTATGGTCTATCAAGAAATTGGCTAAGTATTTCCTCTAACAATTTTGTGGTTCAGTGAGCCAATTTTTGGGTTCGCAATTCACCACAAGTTGGTATAACTTTCTACTATTGTAACTAATTTTTTTAGTTTATTAGATGCAACCATATTCAATATTTTTTGACATTTTGTGAAGTTTCTTGAAAGATATGAATGACAGTGCTCAACCTTGTATATCGTAGTTACCTTTTGTATAGTGTATCAGCATGTGAGATTCTACATTTCTTCGCGGATAATTATTTTGTTTTGAGAATGATGGAGATAAGATAATAAATATCTATTGAATGGGAATTTGAAGGAATATCAAGTTTTAAGGTTTCAATTTTGGTGAATTGCATGTACACTTGAATATTTTGTGTTTAGGTCTATTTTTGGGTTGACTTGGCATTTTTGATGTTTTGTGGAGGATAAGCAAGTAACTTTATCTTATGTGAGGTTTATACTAGGTCCATACCGACCTACCTTGAGGTAAATTTAATTTTGAATTTAGGTGCTAAGTGTGGATAAAATGCTTTGAGGACGACATGCTTAATTTTGTGTGTTACTTCTAATTAGGCTAACCTGATTGAAGCTACACTTGATGTGGATATATATAGGACACTAACATTGAATTTTTTTAAGGAGAAATCATGTGTGGTGTATGATGTGGAGATAGTAGATCATATTGTATGTGAATAATTGAAGAGATATATGACATGTATGGTGGTTCACCTACATTTGTGTGGTGCAGTATTGAGAAAATTGTGAACAAAGCAAAGTATTGATTCAAACTAGTGTGGAGATCATTTTGTACTTCATTGGAACTATAATCTAGAATATGATAGATTTTATTATATCAATTTAAATAGGTAATGTTTATAATCCTTCTTTATTCTTTTTATATAGGTTGTGAGCCTTTTTTGGACAGTGTGTCCTAACCTAGCAATGAACCTTTCTTTTATATCTTATATCTGGATATAATATATTGTGAGCTAACACTCATCATGGTTTTTCCCTTTTTGGGCTTTCCACATAAAATTACTAGTATTCATGTGTCATGTGATTCTATGGTCATCTCCATGCTTTGTTTCATCATTGTAGTTATTTCTATTCTAATAATTGGATGGCTTATGTTTAATTGGTTTAAAGGAATATTGATTCGCCCCCCTCTCAATATTCCAAGTGTTCAACAATTGGTATAAGAGCTTGAACCCCTAAAAGGATCTTGACTACTTTGGGAAGATCTTGGAGTTTGAACACATGGTTGATAGAAAGTATTTTATTCCTGCAAAAAAGATTCCTGCTATTGAATACACAAAAGAAGATTGCATGTTAGAAAAAGATGGAGAACTCAAATTTTCTCTTGAAGATCCTAACATAATTGAAAATGAGAATAGAAATCTAAAGGAAAATCTAAAAGAGGAAAATGAGTGCATCAGAAAACTGAGAGAGCAGATCAAGAAATTTAGAGAAAGGCATAAAGTAGTTAATGAACAATTAAGGAAAACAAATGTAGACATCATCGGATTAAGAGTACAAGTGGAATAAAAGAAAAGAATTTAGTAATGTCTAAATACAATGGTAAAAAGCAAAACTAATGAGTGCACTAGACTTGAACAAGAAGTGATAAATCTGAGATAAGGTATGCAAAACTCAAGAATTCATGAAGAAAAATTTAAAACAAGTTCTAAAATGCTTGATGAGTTGATTGTTGGATAAAAAGTATCTAAAGATAAAGGAGGTTTGGGACTTGAAAAAGGAGAAATCTCTAAAGAAAATCAGACATCTAATGCAAATATGATCAATGAACCAGAGAAAGTCGAAGGCAAGAGGAACTATGGAAAGTTTTAGAATTAAAGAAGCAATGCTAGAATATGGTCCCCTATTAGCCAACCAAATGCTCAAAGGTACCAATCTTTCAATGTTTTCTATTATTTGCATAATAAATTTGGACATAGAGCTATGAAATGTAGAAGTAGAATGAATCAGAATGCTTCATATTTTATTGGACAATGCTTTACATGCAATAAATTTAGACATAGAGCAAGTGAATGCAAAAGTTACATGATGAATAGATACAATAGTGGTAGAACGATTCAATATTTTAGTGGTTACTGTTATACATGCTATGGATTTGGACACAAAGCTAATCAATGTAGATTTAGAACAAATGAAAGGAATAATGATTAGAGAAATGTCATATGCAACAACTGCAGAAAGACTAAACATATTGCTAATTTTTTTAGAAAATAAAATGAAAGGAAGAATGATCCAATGAGGAAAAATGAACCAGTCAAGAAAATTGATCTAAATGAAGTGAAGGAAACATAAAAGATATGGAGAAATAAAGAAGAGACTAAGGATAAGGGAAAATCTGTACCAATCTTTGGTGTAGATGTTTCCTCCAGTAACTAAGCCCAGAACTATGGCTTAAGGGGAGCTTTACTGAAAATCATATTACCCTCTACCAAAATATCATGTCACATGGCTTAGCACAAAGAAATAAGACGGAGATGAATAATATGAATGTTTTGGTGAAAATTGTAGAAGAAAATATTATAATGCGGTAATTTATGGAGCTTCTAAAAGTTGACTGTGCATACAAGGTTTCAAAGTTTGCCAATTTTTGTATGAAGCATTTATTGTTGAAATGGTTCAAATCAAAGAGTTAAAGCATGCTTGGGAAGATGAATTCATTTCACAATATACATTTTGAAACATAGAGAAATAGGGTTTATCAAAATGAAAGAACAAGATGATAAACCACTATGTTTTTCTAAGGATGTTTTACTCAATTATGAGGGCTAAAATGCATAAATAACAATCAGAAATGACTCCTAACTATTATAACAACAATGAGGGAAGTTTTGAGAGGCTAAAACAATGTGTACCTTGTTGTAAGAATTATATTTTAAGGTCACTAAGGACTCATTCGCCCCAAGTGGCAAATGGGTCCTTGTTAGGGTTTTTAAAAACTAAATTTTAGGTTGTGTTCCTTGATGTCTACACTTCTAGATCCTCAGTGATTAGCTCCTAAAAATATGAAACAAATCATATAGCCTTGTTTTCATGTTCTTGTAATATGGATAACAACTTTGCAACTTGACAACTTTGACAATTTTTCTTCAATCTTGTTCTCCACTTGATCTTCAACCTAAAAACTTGCAAACACACATTAAAGAGGAGAAAAACTTGTTGATTGTTAGGGAATAGGGGTTTTCCTTGGTCAAACCCCATTTAGGTAATTAAACCTTATGATGAAATAATGAAATAGAAGCATGAAACATGAAATATGAAACATGCAACAATGATACCTTGGATGAAGTCTTGGAATGTAAATCTGCAAACTAACATGAAGTGGCCATGTAGAATATAGATCTTGATCTTGAATTAGATGTGAAACAATGCTTGAAAATGGATCTTCAATACTACATCAACATTAGCTCAACTACATGCTTGATGCACTATTCCTTTGAAATGATGATATGATCTTGAATTGTTGTAATAAAACTTTGATAATCTACCCTTGAATGCCCTTAAAATGCTCTTGAAGTGCTCTATAATGCTCTTGTGAAGTATTAGGATGCTCTCTTGAAAATATTCTACATGAAACTATGTGAATTAACCTTATATTTATACTAAATCTAAGGATTAACCTTGAAATTCAAATAATTCAAGTTGCCATCAGATCTAGGATTCAAAATCATTAAAATCTTGTCACAAATAAGTTCAAAAAGAGGTGTCCTGAGTAAAAAAGACCCATTCACCCAAAGTGGTGAATGGGTCCTAGCACAATTTTCTAAGACCGAGCTTCAAGGAGGTGAAATAACATTAAAAACCCATCTCAAATATGCCAAAAAAGGGGTGTCCTAGCTTAGGAGGACCCATTCACCCAAAGTGACGAATGGATCCTAGCATAATTTTCTAGGACTCCAACCTTTCCAATTTAAATGTCATGCAATATCATTAATGGGTGTTGGGATAGATCCTTGAAAAATGCAATTAATAAGGCTTAGATTTGAATTAAAGGGATAATTAAGCTCTAATTAACCTCAATTAATTAATGAAGCCCTAGATTAGTGTGAAAGTGTAAGAAAACACTTTACAACACCCTAAACAAGACACAATTAAGTCCATTTTTATCATTAATTGTTAATTCCCAAACTAAGCATGAAAAAGGGTTACTTTTTTCTATGCTACACATTAGAAAGGGAAGATAAGAGTTGAAGAGGAAATTGAAGGGTTCAATGCATCTCCTGGTGGTTGAACATTAAAACACTAAGTTCATCGAGCTGACTAAGAGGTATTTTGCAATTCCTACATATTCTAGTCTTCCAAAAAAATTTCTTTGAAATCAATTTAAATGTAATGGAGGCACCAAAGGTTTTAGACATCTCACAGAGACTGCAACTCGAACTTAAAAGATATTTTTGAAAAGTTTAGTTAGAAGACCCCTCAGGTCATTCTCCAGCACTCCCTCTATATTTTTACTAATATGGGACATTAAAGCATATATTCATGGGAAAATAGAAGAAGCTTCCTCTGGAAGATTATTTATTCTATGGAAAAAAGAATTGGAAGAGAATGATGACACTTTAAATCCAAGATACAAATCCCTAAGTGAGAAGAGGCTAGATGTGGTGAAAGTTTCCATCATTTGAAGACAAAGAGAAGTACACCATAATGGTGTTAAGTAGAATTCATGATGAATCCATATGGATTGATGGCCTGTATACAATAACTAAAGAAGCAATTAGAGAAATAACTGGTTTGTGGTCCTCTAGACTAGTTCTAGATAGAAATTCTATCAAATTCAAGGATGTAATGGAAATGATAGGTTCTACCCTTGATCAAAAAGAACTCACATTGGACTCAATTAGAAACTCGATAGTTTAGTATGTAGCAACGCTTATAGCTCACAGGATTTATCACCCAAATAGAGACAATGCAGTCTCTACCATCATCGTCCACGTGGAACAAGCTATGATTGAAAATGATGTTGACTATGAGCTTTTTGAATTACTTTGACAACAATTATTGAAAAACCTAAAGGATACCAAGAAGAATAAGAAGCATACATTCAAGTATGGAACATTGGTGATCTATCTACTTTTAAACTTCATGAAGTACCGATGGTTGGGAAAGTAAATTGGATAGATGCAAAACCTATTATGAATTAGATAGCAAACCATATGAAAAACCTTGGATGTTCGGATGCTCAAGATGATTCCCTTACAACATTCTTTGGAATGCTTCAAAGGAGAATGAATGAAAGAATGAGAATTCCTAAGATTTTGGTGGCAAGAATTCCTCGAATAGTAATCATTCCACATAGAATGTGATATGTGGGGTTTCCTTTGTTCCTAGGTTGACTGGATTGCACTTTTCTACCAGGACTGCTAATTTTTCTTGATGAATAGGAAGATTGAATCCCCCATCCTCAGGCACCTCGGAGAGGTTTTCACCGTTGGATGCATCCTTTCTTTTTACTTTTTTCTAGTCGGAGAGTTCCATAGTGTGGTTTTCACTCAAGGACTTAGATATTATTCTTAATTTCACTTTTGTGACTAAGGGATTCAATCGTTTCCCCATAATAGGCATGTGTATCTAGCTCGATTATGAACCCTATTTTATGATCGCCACTTGGAATGTTATCCTGCAGTCCCATGAATTCTGAGAGTGCCTCATCATTTTTGAATGTATCAAGAATTGGTGGTCCTCATTGGTCGTAGTCGATGAGTTAGATATACTAGGCAGATCTCATAATTTTGGTGGTTTGTTTCAAAAGATAGGGTGCTAATCATGCAAAGAGTGGTATCCTCAAATAGCCTAGGTAAGTTGGTCATGGTATCCTCGTCATCACTACTACTACATA